>WEKX01023435.1:39073-73980 GCA_013390025.1 Pitta sordida
GTATATGTATATACACACACCTATTTCTAGGCATATACACTCTTTCAGTTAAAGTGTGGTGTATGTATGTACACATACATATGTGTGTGTGTAGAATGTATTTGGAAATTAGAAAGAGGCAAAGTGCACATTTTCAATGGACTTTTATTCCATTTCTGCTAACATTTAAGAACTAACCACTCTGTAAAAAACCAAACTGTTTATAAAAGTGCCTCTGAGTCTATACAAATGCTAACTGTTGATTTCATTTACTTAGTAGTACTTTAAGTTCCAGTAATGGGCAAGTAATTCACTCCGTGATCATGAGTCTGCAGAGGTTACTTCTGTAATAGCATCCACAGCATATGCTTCCTATTTCTTGATACAGACTAGGAGACCTTATGTTTGTTAATAATCTCTACTTAAAATGAAGCATTTTAAGAGCATAAAATTGATTACAGGAGCTAAAATATCTCTTTGGTTTGTTATCTGATGTACATCCTGTTTAATTTATGCAATTAGACACAAAAAGACAAATGCAAAGTCTTCTAATTACATGAGACTATTTCATTCATGCATACCTGTGTAGTATATAGGTATACTGTAGTCCTTATAAAAAATTGCAAGGCACGGTACTTGGGAAACAGAGAATTACAAGACTAGAAGGGGCAAAGTCTATCAGTGGAAATATTTAATAATTTATGCAGATTTCTTTTAATTGGTAAAAACTAAAAATTATGGATGTAGTTCTCAAGTCAAAGTTGAAAATATTGCTTGGTGGTTTAGTATCACTGTAAGATAAATACAAATATTTTATGCATTGTGGTCATAGAGAGATTAAATATGTCCTGCTCAGCTGATTCTTACCACTTGAAAGTTTCTACTCTTAATAAGCATTTCTTCTTTCAAAATATATTAGGCTTTTGAGCACCCTCAGGAGGGTGCTGGTTCAAGCAGCAGAGATCCTTGCTCACGTTTTCAGCAAGGTCAAGTTCTGGGACAGATGGTTTTTATCCTTTAGTTTCCCCAAGTCTTGCTGCCCAACAGGTATCCTGGAAGCATGAATCTCATCCTAGAATAGTTATAGACTGGCATTCTCTGAACTGCTTCTCAGGTTGTAGCTCAATGCAAATCAGCAGTGCTGAGTGCAAGAGGAAATACAGCTCCAGTGTAGCAGATTGTCACCTAGAAAGATGGGCACATTGGGTTCGTATTCATGATAAAGAGTCTGTGCCTCAGAAGAAGCAAAAACCTAAGAAGTCTCTATTCCTTGGTAAAAGTGATTTAAATCCTAAGGCCAAAGTGTGTGTATTTGGTTTAGTTTTGCAGCCAGTTTCCCTGGAAAAATTAAGAATGTTGACTTCTAAGCAGACTGTTGGTCAACACTTTCTCTTGCAGATTAGGCCAGAGATATTTTAGGAGTGTCAGATCTCAGACTGATACCTCCATTAGTCTAGACAGCACTTTTCTTCTCTGGGCTAGGCAAGCTTATAAAAAGACAATCTTGCCACCAAAGAGTCAACCTCTGGCCTTTCAGTCTTCCAAAAATGGATGAAAGTATGAATTCTTAGGAGAAAATTCTGCTCTTCAGGAAGGCATTGCCCATCCTTACAGATTAGAATAGGGAATATAGATTCCTGAAGGTTTAAAATGTCAGATAACCCAGAACAGTTCTCTGCTGAGCATGAGTTGTTGGAATTGCTATACAAAGAGAGGCAGGTTTCACTGTGCTTTGTGTAAGGAAGCTGGGTACTGAAGGGAGAGTTACCTTGTTGCATGAGATAGTTGCGAGTGTAAGCCCTAATAGATGCATAGCTCTGTACTGAAAAACAGAGGGGGGGGGGGTCGGTTTACAAAGAAAGAAAAAACTCAGATCAAGTTTTGTTACTTTTTGTAGCAGAAGTCCTAAATCTACTTATGCGAGGATTTTACCAAACTACAGACTGCAGATTTTGCCACCACAGCTGTGTCCCAGATGGGCTGTACAGTAACTCAGTAGCTGTCCTATAGTTCAAGTCTTAACAAATAAGGAGCCCAGGAGAAAAAAGCAAAAGCCAGATTTAGTTTTGCTAATTAAACTGGACAAAAGTTGCATGAACAGTATAGTAAGAATCATTGTTTGTCTTTCATATTGATTCTACTATTTGATTCCTAACTACAGATGTTTTCTCCTTTTTCTTCTCATTTTGCTTCCTAAAGAATCTTTTGCTGTTCCTGACCTCAGCAATTCAAGAGGTGACTTCTGCATGCAGTTCATTGATGTTCACCAAAATATTTCTTTTAATATTTGGTTTTAACACGGACTTACTTTCAGTTGCTTGCTGTGCATTTGTCTGCAGTGACTACTCTTTACTAGATTTGCACTGTATTACAATTGTGTATTATTTTTTTATTGCTGTTCAGATGAGAGAAGTTACTGGGTTTTAATGAAATTAGGTTTACATCTGGTTTCCAGCAAACAAATACAAACTTATTCAAGAGGAGTTTGCAAGAGAAGATCAAATTCAGTCATTTTTGCATGATTAACCTTGATTTTCCTGTTTTGTTCTTGTATTTGAATGTGGAATGTCTTTACTAATAGTCAGATTTTTATGAGGTGTGACAGTTACTGTAGAACTAACAACATTTTGTAAAATTAACTTCACAATACACTTAAGGGGTAAAGTCACTTAAAATGGTCTGAATACTTTACCAATTAGAAATTACTTCTTTTATGTAAAAATGTCATGGGTTATATATAATTAATATATTCGTAAGAAAAACAGGCTAGTTTTATCACCCTAACTAATTACTCAACAACAATTGATTAAGAATTTACCTGTACCAGGGAGCCTGTTGATTCTTTGCTATCCAGTGAACAATTTTATACCACTGTGATAACACATTCCAGAAGTGACTACAGCTCTTCCCATGTTAGGTGCCATGTCTGAGAAAATGTAAAAGTTCAAGTATGAATGATGCACTGTCTAATGCATGGCATAATGTAGAGTTGTGTTGAATGTCTTGTGGAACCAGGGCAAACTGCTCTCTGATTAACAAGTAGTATCTTAATTACAATGATTGCATTGTCCTAATACATGTATTGACTTCCCAGTTCAGACTGACTTGAATACGAGATAGTAATACTGCTTTTCTTTTTTCTAAATTAACTTTTCAGGTTATCACTGGGATACGTCAGACTGGATGCCAAGTGTTCAGTTGCCAGGTATCCAAGAGTATCCAAATTATGAAGTGGTTGAGGAGTCAGCTCCCCTCTACACAGATCCAAATGTCATCGATACAGACTATTACCCTGGCGGTTATGACATAGAAAGTGATTTTCCACCTCCACCTGATGACTTCCCTGCACCCGATGAGCTTCCACCGTTACCACCTGAGTACAGCGACCAGTTTGAGTCAATACAGCCACCCAGAGACATGCCAGCCGTAGGTAGCTTGAGTTCTTCTACAAGAAGCAGGCAGAGGTTTAACCTTAATCAGTACCTTCCTCATCACTACCCTGCAGACATGTCAGAACCTCAGACCACAACCAGTGGTGTCAGCGGCAGTTACAGAGAACCCTACGCTCCTTACACATTAGGGTACAATCAAGACTTTGAAGCACCCACTGTAGACAACATGTCCATGTCTGTGTATGCTTCCACAGCTTCCTGCTCTGATGTGTCAGCATGCTGTGAAATGGAATCTGAAGTCATGATGAGTGACTATGAGAGTGGAGATGATGGTCATTTTGAAGATGTGAAAATTCCTCCTCTTGATTCCCAGCAACATACAGAAGTCTGACACACGCAACAAAAGTGCCTGGACTCTTACAAACTTTATCAAATCTAGAACAATTTTCAAGAGCTTTTTTATTTTTTCTGTTTTTTCCCAGCCACAGTGAATGATTTTGTTTCAGTGAGCTAAACTGGCATGGCAGCATTGGATCATGCACTTCATCCCACTAAATCAGCCTCTTTCCATTTCCTGACCTGCTATAATTGGACAGTTCAAAGATTTCCATTGGCTGTGCCATTTCTAAACACCCTTTTTGTACTTACATTCTCTATATTTAAAAAAAATCACATACCACTTCTCCATGTTAGCATGATGCATATATTTATATAGTTCTAATGCAATTAATTTTCTCCTACTTTTTGTAAATGTTATGTACAGTTTTGATTTTAATAGTTTTAACTAGATTTTGTAGATACTTTGTGAATTTGTTTTCCACTGAAACTAGTGGTGTTAGTGTGCCATTAAAAATGAGCACCCTGACTTATTATAATCAGGGCTTCACTGTATGTATACCCCCAAAAACTAAGGTTTGACATTTCATTCTAAAACATTCAACATATTCACCTAATTTCAATTGTACATATGTTACGTCTGATATTTTTCTGGGTCAGCTATATGGAAATGTCTTAAATGGGTTGCTGTATTTTAGAACTGTAAACATTTTTTTCCCTTCTCAGAAAGTGTGTTGGGGACCCTCTACATACCAGTTTAGAACCAAAACCACCATGACACAGTTTTTATAGTGTCTGTATATTTGTGATCCAATGGTCTTGTAAAGGTTTTTACTGAAAATTACCATTAGCTGGTCTTTCTTACTGACAATAAATTATTAATAAAATACTTTAGCTTTTCTCTGTGTATCTCTATTATATATCATTGACAAAGCATTCAGTGCAGCATTTTATAAGTCTGTATATGTTTTGTACTGTATTAAGTTACTTGCTCCAAGCAATTCGGTTTCCTCTCCTCCGAAATCAGCCTGCAGCTATGTTAGAGATGCTCACGAGATGGCAGTGTGTGTCTGCTTAATGGTGTTTTTAAAAGTAATCGGGCCAGTCTGAATAAAGATTGATGGGTATCAACCTGCAGTAGCCTTCTCGATAGTTTGCATTTTTCTTTAAACATGTAATATCAGCTATGTAAATTACTGAGTATTTCTATGGAGCCCCAAAACTATATACAAAAAATTCCCCGAGACCTTTAGAGCAATTTCTCACCTCTTTTAGCACCTGAATGCAGTTATTTTCTTGAATAGTTGTCCCTTGATTTTGCATATTTATGCTGAAATGACTGTGTCAGTATCTGAGTTTGTGCTAAATACACTGGTGTTTTTCTGCAATTAAATTTCAGTTTCAGTTTCTTACATGAAGCTCATGCTAGAGACTTACCTTGAAGAAGTCAAGAAGGGAAACAGTTTGCTTGTATATTATCCAGATGCTTTTCCAACCAGAAAAGAACAAAGCCTTTAACAGAGCTCTCTAACATAAATTTGCTCAGATGACAAGCTAAAAGATTAATATAACTGGGTCTTCTGCTTCTTGCTTCAGGGATGTTTTTTTAAGTTTAGATTTCCTGGCACATTAGTGCATTTTTAATATAGCCTGGAATCCTTTCAGCTTCCCCTGCATTTTGTTCTACTGTCATAAAATTCTGTATCCTGAAAGGCACTATATTAGATTCAGTCATGAGTGCTAAGTCTCAGCCTTTGACCATCCAGCAGAACAGGGTACTGGATTTATATTTGCATTGCTGTTTATGTACAGAATGGAACAACTCCTAGCTCGGCAGCTGTACAGAAATGGACGGATTACAGGACAGAGCCAAAGAGGCAGGCTCAATATTAGCTTGGCCATATGTAGATAAGTCATGAGATTCTTATGTAAAAAGGCTAAATATCAATAGAAAACCACATTCTGACTGTGTGCTACAATCTTCACCCTGATAATTAAGAGCTTTTTGTACATCGGCGTGAGTGTTAGCATTTTCTTTGGAAGAATCATACAGAACTGTGAATATAGGGTATCACACTGCAGTAATTCAGCTCACTGCCTAAGGCCCATCTTGAGCTGTTAAGGTTAAGCTTAGTGACACCTCTAGATTCCTTAATACTGCTTCTCAGTAGGAATGAGCCTCAGGAATCACCAAGAGGAAACTGCACAGATTTGCCTAATTTCTGCATTTATAAGGATTCCCAGTAAAGAGAAAAGCCTACCCTACATATACATTTTCTAAGGAGTTACTCATTTTCAGAAAAAAAGGCCTGCTAATGCATTTTTAAAATTTAAAAGTGTGAAGGACAGGAATACCAACACTTAAATATACTTTATTCATAGTACTGTGAACTGAAGGTTTACATAGGTCGTGCTGAAAAGGAACAATGCCTGTACAATGAAATGCCAAGTCAGTGTAAGAAAATGTTTTGTTGAAAGTATCAGATTATCTTTTTTTTTCCCTTTTCACAAGAACTGTGTTGCTAGGCAACATGCAACACCCATGTTATACTTCACAGCAGAAGACAAAGTGGCACCATAACAGTCACTTACAGAAGTAGCAGGCATTTTGAACTCCACAACAGCTTTGCAGTTGGTGAGTAAAGCAAGACCGGGTTAGACAAATGCTCCCTTTGTAGGAGCTTTTATCACCTAATTCAGGTCCAGTAAGTATAATAAAACCTCATTTCCCAGACAGCTACAGCAATACACTAGACCAAGCTGGTGACATTTTAAACCAAATTAAAACTAATACAGCAGAACATTGCTTTTGACTCAATAGTAATCCAAGACATTCAAAAGCATTGGCCAGGTGATTTAATTCATAAGCCAAATATTTTAAGATAGGGAATTTCAGTGAAATCAGGCACCCACTATTTCACCATTCATCTGTCCTCAAAGCAAGAGGTTTATGTTCAGATGTAGTTACATGTGTTTCAATTCGTGCCCATTGCTTATCCTGCCCTAGGGCACCCTTGAGAAGAGCTTGTTTCTGTCTTTACATCTTCACATTAGATATTTATAAACATAAGTTCCTTACTGAATGAAAGCAGCTTCAGTCTCTATCATCTTACTGGCCCTTTGCTGAACTATTGTCAACTTCCTTGTGGATGTAATTTTTTCTACTTTAAAATACTTACGAGCAAGTAGAACTCAAAGTTTTATTGAGTAGATTTGATTCAAGTTCATTGCTATTTTGTCCATTCTACATTTTATTTGGAGTGTACAAAATGTCTCACTTTGCCTTGAAGCAGGGACCAAACAGCAATTCTACCTGAGTGTCATGGGGAAAGCTTTTTTTTTTGTTGCATTGTAAAATTTATCTCCTTTTTTACTGGAACAGACAATAGGTTTCTTATCTCCTTTTCCCTCCCCTGAAAGGAATGTGGCCACTGGAGGGGCTTTCTCCTTTTCACTTGACAAACAATGGAGGATCCTTTATCTTATCTCCCCTTCCTGGCAAGGCACATGACATGGGGAGGGGTTTTTCTCCTTTCTACTGGACAAACAATGGAGGATTCCTTTCTTATCTTCCCCTCCCGGCAAGGCATATGACATGGGGAAGGGCCTGAGGGCCAGGGCAGGCTGAGTGACTGCATGTGAAAGACATGTGAAGACATGCCCACAAGGCATGTGATGTGGGAGGAGCCCGAGGCCCTATAACTACAGCTCCTGGGCTCACAGGAGGGAGGTTCATGGACCTTCCAGACTGAGGACACCTTGTTTTCACCTCTGCCATTTCGCCCAGGAGCACGTGGACCTTTGACTTCTCATCTCAGCACAGGTTTTTTTCCCCTGCTGACTGTTGGATCTCCCTGCAGCCCCTCGGACATTTTCAGGAAAGGAACATTGGCTGTCACTCCACTGGTTTGCCTACCCTGAACCTTATTCCCCTGCCCCTGGAGTCCTGGAGGGGCCCTGGTTTTCCCTTGAACTAGGCACCCCCCTTGTGCTTGTTTATTTTTCCACTTGTTTACAGTTGTCATTGTTGGGGGGGGAGGGGTGTGGGGGGTGTTTTTTCTGTTATTGTTGTTGTTTGAACATATACATATATATATATATATATTTCTTTTCTCCCAGTAAAGTTCTTATTTTCTCTCCATATATATATTATTCAAGTATTTTTAAATTTAATTTATACTTCATCTTAATTGACCCAGAACACTGAGTTAGGAGTAATTGAGATAGAAACAACAGATAACCCTATAAAACTTCTTTCAGTCAATATTTAACATCCACACTTGGTCTGAGAACTCCAGGATTGAAGCATATATACAGAAATGTGACCAGAGTACTGTGTTTTGACTGCTTCTTCAAGGATATTTCCTCAGACTGTTTTCCTACTGTTCCCTGTTCTACCCATTGCTTCCATGAAACAAGTATGTCCCAAGCAGCCACATCTAAGGAGAGTTCCTGAACTGCGCAAGGGATAAAAATATGAATTCACTCAAGCCAAAGAAGGTATGACATCACTGCCTTAACTGCAAGACACAAAATCCACTTTTTTATTGGAGGAGAGGGGTAAGAAGGCATGCAGTACTTCCACCTTGAATCTACCTGTACAGCCCTTAATGGAAGATACCTGCAGCAATCAGTCTGTGTTCTGTCAGGGGTCATGACTGACGCTTGTCTAGACACTGCAGAACAGATCAGTGCTGAGTAAGGGCAGTTCACCAAAGTGCCTCAGACAATTCCCATCTCAGCCTTGTCCCCAGAGAAACCATGCTGAACATCTTGAATTACGTCCCTATGCCTCTAGCACAGCTTCTAGGAGGATCCATTCCATGACCTTCCCAGGCTGACAGGTCAGTAGTCCCCAGGGTCCTCCTTTCTACCCTTTTCTAAGATAAGCACAATGTTTCCCTTTTCCCAATCACCTGGAACTTCACCTGACTGCCATGACTTCTCAAATATCATGGAGTATGATTTGGCAACTACAACCCCATGCATCGCTATCGTCTGGGGGATGAGTGGCTGGAGAGTGGTGAAATAGAGAGGGATTTAGGAGTAATGATTGACAGGAAACTTAATATGAGGCAGCAGGGTGCCCAGGTGGCTAAGAGGGCCAATGGCATCCTGGCCTGTATTAGGAACAGTGTGGTCAGTNACCAAGATGATTAGAGGGATGGAGCATCTCTCCTATGAGGAAAGGCTGAAAGAGTTGGAATCATTCAGTCGGGAAAAGAGAAGGCATTGTGGTGACCTAACCGAGGCTTTCCAGTACCTGAAGAGAGCCTAGTAGACAGATAGAGAGCATTTACAAGGGCATGCAGTGATAGGAAAAGGAAAAATGGCTTCAAAATGAGAGAGTAGGTTTACATTAGATATTAGGAAGAAATTCTTTAACTTTCACGGCAGTGAAGCACTGGAAGAGGTTGCCCAGAGATGTTGTAACATGTAGCCTGTCCTTAAAACTGTGACAATGCCTCATTCCTGGAAGTGTTCAAGGCCAGACTACTGAGCTACTTAGTTTAGTGAAAGGTGTTCCTGCCAAAAGCAGGGGGACTGGAACTAGATAATCTTTAAGGTTTCTTCCAACCCAAATCATATTATTCACAAGTTCTGTCCGGATCACAGCTCTACACACTAACAGTAGCTGCAAACTGCCATGCCAAGGTACCTGCAGCCTCCACACAATGAGTCTATGCATTTCACTGAAAGTTCCGCACACACTCCACACACAAAAGTCAGACAATGAAAAGGTGGGTGCCTCAGTTTCTTTTCACAGCCCTTGACAATTTTTAGCATTAAGAGCTTTCCAGCTTGCATAAACCTTCATAAAAATACTAAAAATATGAAGTCCCCATTAAACCAAGACATATTTTTTTGGTGGCATTATTTATTCTTCCACAGCTGCAATGGGGGAGAATAAAAATCAGAGAAGCACAATGCAATATCCAGTACAGCTGCAAAGTAGCAAAATGAGATCTTTGAGAAAGATAATTAGAATTACTTCCCCTCATGTAAATGAGAAACTTGCTGATAATAAAAAGCTTATTAATTATCAATGCCCAACATCCATTAAAAAAACCCTTATCCACAGAAGCATTCCAGTCATAACACACATCTAAAATTACACACACACACAAATAAGTTAAACATTGGAAGCAGTCACACATGAGTTAAGGCTGTCAGTAAGACCATAACATTGTTACAATTCGAACAAGAACATATACAGTAATGCCTTGAATATTGCAGGGGGTTGGTTCCAGAAAGATGCAAAATCTGCAAAGTAGTGGTAAATTGGGTAAATACAGTAAAGGTGGGGAAAAAAACCCAACAACAATGTATTGGAGCCGCGAATGCTGAACCACAAAGTAGCAAGGGATTACAGTAGTCTCATTTAATGCTATCAAAGCTGAGCCATATGCCTTTCTAGACTTCTTGCTGCAGAGGGTCATTTCCCAGTTTTCTTGTATGCTTGTCAAAACCTTCAATGTGAGGAAAAGCACTGAGAAGCCCAATTATCTGAGTGAGTCATTCTATCATTACTCCCCAGGATCCCAACTGGAAAACATGCTAAGCAAGATGAATTGCTTTCAGAGCTTGCATCTAACTTTGAAGAAATACATAGGGAAAGATTGTGCTGCTGCATAAGAAATGTCATTATCTAATTTCACCTTTTTCTAGAGAACATGAAGGACTGACAGTATCTATAACATGGAAGTTCAAAGACCTCCTGTTTAAACAATATTTCACAATAGCAATATAGGTAAAAAAAGAACTTCTCTGATTTTTACTAGGAAAAAAATACCTCAACTCACAGATAAAAAGGCTAACAATATAATTAACCTGACAACTGGAGCCTGATTGTATGTATTGAGCTTTTTTTGGTTTAAAGTCAAACACTGTTTTGTCCCATTAAAAATTCCCAGAACTCACCTCCAAAAACTCAGTGTAGCTGTTCAGAAACACCTAGAAAGTGAGAGAATGAAGTTCACTTTGACTGAGTTAGGTTAGACACTGAAAGTGTTTAAATCCACACCTTTCACAGATTGCCCACCTCAATAGCTGGAGGAAACTGAGAAAGGCAGAAAGCCATCTAACCTAGGCAATAGGAAAAGATAAAGATGGACCTAGTATCCCAAGAAAACAAGAGCAACAAAAGGGAGAAAGCAGCAAGAGGAAAAAAACCTAAAGCACACCAAACCCACACACATAACCCAACGCAACAGCAATTTATCAGCTCAGAACCAGGCATACACAGAAGGAAAATGTGAAGAACTTTGAAAATCAGAAAAAGACTGATGCTGAAAGTAGAGAACAGCTGAGGCAGAGAGAAGCTTTTCTTTAAGCTCAAGAAAGTATATCCTAATAACAGTTTCAAAGTATTTTAGCAGGGAGCGTCTGAAGTATTTTAGAAACTTAGATTCATAGCCAGAGGCTTCCTCTGATTTAGTGTGGGCTTATTCATGCTCAGTGTGGAAGCTTTTCTGAGAGCTAGATGTGAAGCTGTGTTCCTCAAGTTAAAGTCCCATCTTACTTGGGAAATAGTAAATCTTTTCAGGCTGTCCTCAATAGCCTTCCTCAGAGGAAAATATTTTACTTCTTAACAGGACTACTACAATCCATATGCATCACTATTGCAGCCACCCTTGACTTTCTTATTGGACACTCTAAAAATACCACAGTCAATATTTTAACACTATGAATGAGTGAGGCAGACTCAAAATTAAGCCTTCTCAGTCTAGTGGGGACAGCAGCTCATTTCTCTTCCACTTCTTCAATTCTTATTGAGGTTAATAAATCCTGTTGCCAAAGCCCTGCTAAACAGTCTACAGCCACTTCGCCCCACAGCAAAATCACACAGCAGGGAAGGTAGGATTTATATCTCCAGAAGGCAATGGTACTCACGCTTACTCCTAAAACAAGTAGAGGAAAGGTCTTGCATAAAAGGGCTGACATTTAGCTCTGACTGTAGCTGAATTCGGATATCACTGAGTCACTTCTCAAACAAGGAAAATGTGCAGTTATGCTGTACTTTATTTTCCTGTACCTGTAGTGAAGCATGTTGTTTTCAGGATGTTTCTCTTCTTCACAGAGAGAGTGATCTCTCAGTGGAATGGTCTGCCCAGGGAGGTGGTGGAGTTGCCATTCCCGGAGATGCTTAAGAAAAGACTGGATGAGGAACTCAGTGAGATGGTCTAGGCAATGGGAGGCTCAGATGGATGGAGCATGGTGACCCTGGCTCCAGGGTTGTGGGTTCGATCCCTGGGTGGGCACTCGCTTAGGAGTTGGACTAGATGATTCTTGTGTATTTCCTGTGTATTGTTCATTTACCACAAGCTTAAATCTACAGTACCTTGCCTCAAGATCAGTGGGGGATCAGTATCCTCACCCCAGGTGCCACTTGTGTGGGTATTTAATGGACACCCACAGGATGTACAACATCTTTCAGCCTCGGCCCTGTCACTGGCTCCTTCACTGCATAAAACATGAGCCCGTAAGAGCCAAATAAACTCTTTGACTTGTCCTTTGCAGTACACAGTCTCCAGTGAGTACTAATACTGCTGAAGATGTAGTATTCAACAAAAGAGTTAGAAAATTAAGTTTTGTAGGAGCATCAAAAGAAAAAAACTTCTAACTGCCATGATCAAAACCATCCAAACAATATGGAAGTGAACAAGCTTTTTAAAGATAGCCAAGAGAGGAAGCAAAAAGGCAAATTCTTAGCATGGAGCAGAGATTGTACAAGGATGCCCTCTTAGCAAGCTTGTACCATTTATTTCAGCAAGGCTTGAAAGACAAAAAGGAGAATGGCACAGTGTAACAGGAAAGCAAGGAAGGCTATGACCTCCAGGAAGTTGAAATCATAAAAAAGTGAGAAAAAAAAAGCAACAAACTCTGGCAAGTACAGTGCAGAGTAAGATAATCAAAAAGCATTTGAGGACCAATTTGCAGACATCAAAAATGAAAGTTTATTTTAGAATACATTAAAAGTGGAAAGTTCTGCCAGAGAAACTGTAAATATAAAACTAGTGAAAGATCAAAATCTAACAGGAACCTCTGAGAATTCCACAGCAGATGTTTTCCCCACTGCATCTGTGTCCTCTATGGAAAAATCTGAGATGTTTCAATGCTTTTCAATGCCTTATCATGAAGATCATACAATAAAAGGATATTAGTGAGTGAGAATAAACAGTATCGAAGACAATATAGCAGCAACTCAACAAATCTAATCACTTAAGGATCAGAGGCCCAGGTCTTCTAGGTCTTAGCCAACCAAGACCTCCTCAGGGCCACAAGACTGACCACTGACAAAGACAGGTTACCAGGAAGATGAACCGAGTACCAGCATTTAAGAAAGAATGCAAATACTAATAGCAGAAGCAGCAGCAAACAGATAAATTCAGATTGATAGTTTAACAATCTGGTACATTGTTTGCAAAATTAGAACTGAATCAAATCACATAATACCAGTTTGGACATTAATGGATTCTCTGTGCCATCTTTTCATGTTTCCTTGGTTCCCACACATGAGAGGTAGACGAGCACACACCATGACCGTTATCAAAACAATTCATTCCAATGGCTTAGTCTTATCTAACATAAAAACAGATCTACTATGACATTAGGAATATAATCAACACCACAGGACAAAAGCTGCACATTTCTGCTGTCAACCAGACAGTTACAGAACAGGGCAGAAATTCAGGTTCAGGTTAAAATACTAGGTTAGAATTACTGCATGAACATAAGAAGAGGAGTATTTCCTGAAAGACAAGTTTATTGTAGCCAGCTCTGACTTTGAGAGTGAAAAATGCAAAAAAAAGAAAAAAAAAAAGTTTCCTTTATGTAACGCAAAGTTTTTGCCAAGATTTCCCACAAAAAGGACAATTGTTTTAGCAGTTTGGAGCACTGAATAAGGATGTACAGCAGTTGTATTAGTGCCTTTTCCCAACATTTGTGAATGATCTCAATTCTTCTCCTTCACTGCTTTGGATAACTCAGCGTGAAAACACTGTTTGCATCTAACTTTAAATAAAAAACATTAAAAAGGCCAATAAAACAGCTGAAGTCATTATCAAATTCTACAGCCTGAAGTTAGTATGCAGTCTCTCAAAAGCAGATAGACGATGAGAATGCATAAAGTAAAACTGCATTATGTTTGCATCCCCTTTAAGGGAATATCATAGATGAAAGGAAGAGTTTTCTACCTCCTAATGTTTCTTCTAAGTACTTGTATTTCTACACAGTAGAAATTAATTCAAACTCAGTGAAGTGTCTTTTCTTTGAGAGTTACAAAAACTATATCATATCTTCTTTTCAGCTAACAATAAATAACTACTATGTTAGATATACTTAGGACTCAACAAGATTTTATTCATCAATATTTTTATATTTCAGCTTCACATTCCTTCAAAGGAATGATGTGATAAATGCAGATCAACACTCAATAGTCACACAGGGCAATGCAGCAGTACTGGCACCACAGGTTTGGAAATTACTGACAACTCTAACACTGGCACTCAAGCACAAAGGCCTTCCTACCTTTTCAAATTTCAGTTCTTTCATGATTATTACTACTGCTTCCTCCTGAGAATTTCAGAAGCATCTCACACAGAGCAAAACACACAGGCACAGTCACAGTATGCGCAGAAATATTTACTACACTTGTTAAGATGGAACATTTTCTCAACATTATCTTCCTTTGATAAGGAAGCACTTGGAGGGGTCAAGAGAATAATGCAGCATTTGCTGCTGGCCAGTCACTCCCTTCCAAACATTTCTCTTTATGAGACTACATAATATTAGGAGTCAAGTCTGTAGAAGGGCAGGTTTAGATGACATATTGGGAAAAAAATCTTTACTGTAAGAGTACTGAGGCATGGAATATGATGCCCAGAGAGGCTGTGGACTTCACATCCCTGAAGGTGTTCAAGAACAGGCAGAATGGGGCTCTGTAACTTGGCCTAGTGGAAGGAAGCTCAGGGGTGATCTCAAAGCTGTCTACAACTACCTGAAGGGAGGTTGTAGGCAGGTAGGTGTAGATCTCTTCTCTCAGGCTGCCAGCACCAGAACAAGAGGACATGGCCTTAAGCTATGCCAGGGTAGGTTTAGACTGGATGTTAGGAAGAGCTTTTTCACAGAGAGAGCAATCTCTCAGTGGAATGGTCTGCCCAGGGACATAGTGAAGTCACCATCCCTGGAGGTGTTTAAGAAAAGACTGGATCAGGAAGTCAGTGACATGGTCTACGCGATGGAAGGCTTGGATGGATGGAGTGTGGTGCCCATGGCTCCAGGTTTTTGGGTTCGATCCCTTGGTGGGCGCTTGCTTGGGAGTTGGACTAGATGATCCCTGTGGGTCTCTTCCAACTCGGAATAACCTGTGACCCTGTGTTTTGCCCATGTCAGGGAAGACAATCTTTAAGCTCTCTTCCAAACCAAACCACCCTATACTCATGCTTGCATTTCTCCCTTCCAAAACTGCAGTACTGTGTCCCTTTCAGGTGCTTCACTTCACCTCAAGGCTCCTGCCCAAAGCAGTTCTTGGCAGGAACTCAGCGTGGCAGGAGCAGTCATTGGTCTCGCATTCCAGCTAGACACATTTCCAAGATTCCCTCTATCATTCTTTCTTTCCTTCTGCTGTTCACTCTGACTCATGCTGCTGCCCCTACTGCAGCTGTGGACGTTATAGGTAGCAAGAAGAGCCATTTCCCAGAGCTCATCCTGGTTTCCATACAGCTACAGCTCGGGATCCCCTTTAATCACCCCTGCTCATAGGGAAAACCTGAGTGCCAGAAACTTTTCTTGCGGTCACAAGGGGCCGCTCTTAACTATTATAATCCAGGCAAGGATTTGGAAAGCACTACATGCATCAACATCAAGCAAAAGTCTCAGAGCAATGAAATTGAGTTTAGAAATGCATAGGTCACTCCTAAACCAGAGATGCCTTTTTTTTTCCTTTTTCTTTCTTGGTAGAGTGTTTGGATTATTGCTACTCTTATCTGGGAACAGAAGCAGTGTACCACTGCTATGCTGCTTATTAATTACAAGTAACACTTGAACTGCCCTTTAGATAGTGCAGATGGCATGCCAGCCTGAATTAGTGAAACTGGATATTGTCATGGTTGCCCAGTACACAAATTAGCACGGAAAATTATTCCCTGGGGAAAACAAGCACATAAAGACTTAAAAGTAATGTGCACGCAAGCTGCAGTCATAGCCAAAACACAGAGTCTGATGCTGAATGACACTGGACAGATGAAAGAGACCCAGGGGACCACTGTATTTCAAATCTTCAGATGGCATCAAACTGCACAGCTGGGAGCTCATCATCTGGTCTGACACATCTAGAGCAATACATACTACCTTTCTGTTTATTTTTATTACCCAAACAGCAAGACAGTAAGGGAACTGCAGTCTGAAGCCAATTCATAATATTCTCTGAAGCATCTAAAAAGTATTTATTCCTAGCTAGAATTAAAATATAAATGGGTTTCAAAATGATCACAATTTCTCTAACCTGTGATCACAACACTAGCCTGGTTCCTTGTGCTTGAAGGAACAGTTCAAACATGTCTCTACTATTCTGATTTTACTATCAGCTTTGGAACTTCCCCGAAAGAACTGTCAGCCTTTCAGGCTGAAGAAGCCTGCACTCAGCCTTTCAGTCTACATGACTGATTGTGCTCAGTGTTGGGTAGGAGAAATACCCAAGACAGTACTCAAGACAACTAGGATCACAGAACACTGTTCAGTGTGAACTTTGTGCATCTTGCTGTTCACATACCAACACACTTCAGGTACAGCTGCAGAGAGGAGTCCCTCCTCCTATTTTAGAGAATCAGGCATCATACACATGAAAAAAGTGACCACATTATTCCTCCAAGGTAACAAGGATCTAAACTGAAAAGCAAATTAATAAATATCTGTCATAAAATTGCCACGCAGAGTCCTGACTGCTGCCCAGACAGACTGGAGGTGGGCATTAGAAGGAGCAGCAGTTAGTCCAGATTCTGCTTCACTAAACAGTATTGAAAAGCTTGGTATCACATCTTTTCCAGGATGGTAATAAAATCAATATAAGGAAGTGCTTACACACAACTTCTCCACCTCCTTTTCAGAAAACTTGATTAGAACACAAATCCCTTGGTCAGTTTGGCCTCTCATGTAGGTTCTCCTCCATTCAATCAGCCACCAAAACAGCTCAGAATTTTGCAGGATTCACACTTCCCACACAGCTCCAGCTAGACAAGCAGCCCTTCTGCAGCTCACCTCTACTGGAGGCATTACTCTGAGTAAACCTTCTCCCCTCTGACTGTTCCCAAACAAAGGCTGTACCAACCTTCCCATCTCCTCACATTAATCCTATCCAATCCTCAGGTTCACACTCTTATTAACCCCTTCACATCAACATATAGTATTTAATGTAAAGCTTCACAGGAGTAAGTTTTCAGCAAGGATCTGAAGAAAGTCCACATGACAGTCTGGACCGGGGCCAGACAGGAAAGCCAAATAGGATTTTAGGGGTTTGTGGTTTCAATTACAAACAGAAGAAATAACAGACCTTCTACCATTAGGACTATGCACAAGCAGCTCAAAAGCAACTGTAAGCTAAAAGTGTAGTCCTTTGCTTTATTAGTCATCTAAACAGACAGAAGCTGATGTCAGAATGAGACAGATTAATTCCCTTCCAAATATATGCACTGCAGTTTGCTTAAAGCCTCTGTACATTCTCTTCAACCATGACCCCACTGTTCAAATTCCCACCCTGGCTAAACTCCAGCTTGAGCACATCCTTCTTGCCACTTAGTATTTACAGTCTTCACATAACAATAAGAAAAACCACATTATCCTTAAAGATTTACACCCTCTCCCACCCCCCAGTAAATCCCCTTCTTTAACAAGCTAGATGAAACGATGAAATTGTCTTCCTATATTTACTTCTGATAAATTTGGGTCAGTAATAACTCTTTTTAATGTACATATCTGTTTGTTTAGAGTTTCCTTTATTAAATTAGTCACCTTTATTTATTCATCACCATATATACTGACTCTTAGAATCAGGTAGAAAGTTCACAATATGCCAATTCACAATATGCCAGTTCCACCTCTAAAATCTAAACATTAATTCTCTTCTGATGACTGATTCGGCTTCCAAAACATACAGTTCATTGGTTTTAATAGCACATTTTCTTTCACACCAGATATGTTGTGCAGTTGCACATGACACCAAATGCAGAACAGCTTTCCTGAAATACCAAACTAATAGCTGTAAACAATATAGTATTTGTATAGTATGTGTTCTAAAGTTGTTGATTTATTTAGAAAATGAAGTATTACACCAAAGTATTTCTAGAAGTTTTTCCTTCGCCATGCATAGTTTTGTGTGTGCATGATGGCATTTGTTTGGTCTGTAAATTGTTTGTCCATACAAATTTTTAAGTGTGCTGCATTGCTCGGTGAGAGGTACCTCAGGTTTTCCTTGGCTTTTTGCTGCGATTGCTAATACTCTGGTCCACCATAAAGGATATCTGTTCACCGCACCCTTAAGGATGCACAGTGAATACATACTTAGAGAGGGGGAAAATTACCTTGAAAAGCAAATACAAAGATAGAGGTAGAAGAAACACTACAGTAGTAAGAGACAGTTCACTAAAAAAAAAAAAAAAAAAAGTTAAATCCATAGAGAAAGACAGGAAAAAAGCGTAAAGTTTCTAGAGCACCAACACTTGATAACACATAGTTGTAAGGGACAACTACATTATGTAGGAAACAACATCTTTTTTTTAAGCTTTTGGCTAAGGATGTTGTTTCTTAAGCTCCAATCCTGTTAGTAATAAATGCAATTAATACCCACACTTGGAGTCCATTTTACCCCTGATGATGATGAGTAAGGGATCTCTCATGGTCATTATCTCAATTCATGAAACCCTTCATTGTATTTTCTCTCCTCTGCCCATTTGCAGGAGGAGCGAGAGATTGGCTCTAGTGGACCCCCGGCATCCAGCCAGGGTCAAGCCACTACAATAATAAATAACCTGTGAGACCTTCTGCCACCAAACATACCCAGTGCATTATGCTGGAGTACCACAGTAAATCCTAGCAAGCAGTGACTGGCTCTGTTGCCCTTCCCCTCAGCTCCCACTGATAAATCCATCTCCTCATCTCTCCATTGCCTTGTACTTGTACAGCCTTCAGCATTGCAATAAACCAAACCAAGAAGTCCAAGGGAGACAAGAGTTGACCTAACTGACAAAAAGGAAGTGCTCAGCTTCCCAAGACAGTTTGCTACATACCTGTGGAGAAACAGACATGGCTAAAAGAATAAGGTGATTAGAGGGCAAAACATTAATTCCCATTTCCTTACAAGCAACAATATTGTGTTTGTGGTGCTCTACACTAAATTAGTGAAGCATTGCCATGATTCTGTAAACCAGCAAGATTTTGGAATTGTTTTCCTACCTTTCATAGGTATCTGACTAGAAAAGATATATTCTCTTCTCCATCCCACATTTCCCTTATTTAAGGCACTCATTGCTCCTTCTAACCAGTAACTACTGAGAAGTCTTTGTCATATTCTTCTACTGTAGAGGAAGACATTCTCTTTCTCTTTAAACATGACATCAGCTGCTTCACCAGAGTAAAACTGAACTTATCTGCCCTCTCTTTGCAAGCCAAAGGTGTCTACCCTGTAACAGGAGGCTCCATTAACGCAGAAACTTAACTATAGTAAGGCATTAGGACACTCTAGATGTAGCCCATATGCCTCCCATAGGCTTCATTCCTTACAACAAGACAAGTCCATACTTTTTCCTTCCTTACCAGGTTCCTTCTACTGCTGCCAGCTTAGCCCATCTTTTCAGACAAGCAGATCCTTCACCTGAGCAACAATTACAATAACAACATCAACCTAAGAAGATTCAGGTGAATGTCTGCTGCATTTGACACTTCCCACAGAGGCACTTGACCGTGATATCCTTCCTAATTAAGTATGATTATCACTTGCTATCTGTACATTAACACCTGGCAGTGAGAATTCACAGTGGCTTATTACATCTCCTTTGCAGAGAACTACGAATTCTGAAAGGTATTAGAAGGAACTTTGTGTTTTACAACACAAATTAAATAGTTTATAATATTTTACAAATATTAATGATGATTTTTTTTTTCTGAGAGCTAATCATTATGTAGCCAAAGAACAAAACCTTATTTCCTTGATAACAGGACAGAAAAAAAATTAAAGTTATGCATGTTATTTGTCTGTATGGACACTTATATCTAAAAGTTGCCATTCATTAATGTTCAAACAGCATTTGTTCTGCAAACACATGGAAAATGAAAGTGCACTGGTGTAGTCCATTTCAATAATATACCTTTGACCTTGAAGTATCCATGTTAACAGGTAGCTTATAACAGCACACACCATATTACTCAAAAAACATTTTACAATAAGCATATAAACTTAAAAGATTTTTTTAAGCATTCTGCTGTGTGTATTTGTTATGGTTTAGGGGGTTTTCTGCTGTTCTGGCAGCGAGGGTGTTAACAGCTCAGTTCTTGCCTGAGCTCTCTGTGCTGCCAGGGCCTTCAAGGTTATAGAGATAAAGGCGTCTCTGTGAATAACATACTTGGGAGAGAAGGAAAAAAAGTTCAGTAGTAAGATGTAGCGTGCTGGCTCAGAACCTGCGTCGGGAGGCTGAGAGATATGAAGGCCCCCAGGCCCACGAGAGAAGGGGTAGAGATGTTCTTCCAGGCATCCCGCTGCTGCTTGTGAATTGGACTGACCATGGTGAAAACCTATGGACCAAAGAGAGAGAACCAGGACCGCAGAATCCGTCTAAGCATTAAGACTGAAGATGGAGAGGTAACGCTGGACAAACTGCTGATGGTTTTGAAGCCCAGAAACAGAAGCCTGGAGCTAGCTGAGAGCTCGGCAGAGATCCTTGGACAGACTTTTGGTGTATTGTGATAGGATCTGTGTACTTTGGGTGGGCTTATTATGAAGCAGATAAAAACCAGTACTTAAAAGCTGCAATCCTGGCTGTGACTTCTGGACAACAGAGAATTTTTCAGAAGAACTGTCGTCCTCAGGTCGAGATCTCACTTGGGAGGGGTCATGAAAGACCTTTCCCTCTTGTGAGAGAGAGAGAACTTTATGGAAGGGCAGAGAGATGGTTCCTACCCTGGATCTGGTCAGAAATACCAACCTGCCTGGTTTACCCCTACCCTATGTTCCCCCTTTTTCTCCTGGTGGAAAAGGGAATATTACATCTATTGTAAGAGAAGGAGGGGTGGGGGGAGAAAGGTTGCCTTCTAAATGATGCTTCCCTTGCAGTTCTGATCTTGTTAGTTAGAAAATAAACCCTTTATGTTCTTTACTTATAGTTTTGCCTTGTTTTTGCCTGTAACCAGGTTTATTCTCCAGTTTCTCTCCTTCAGGAGAAGTTGGGGTGGGTCTCTGGCATCCAGCCAGGGTCAAACCACGACAGTATTGATCCAAGCTTTAATGTTCATCTGGTGTACTTAAAAATTTTTTCCAGAGCTCTGGTGTAACATGCAAAATGAAAAACATACAGGGTAATAAGGACATGGAAAACACCTTTCATAATAATTAAATATATATTTATACTAGGTTTTATCTCCCTGAGTCAGCTGTTTGCTTGGTCATTTTCCTTGACGCATCTACTTATTTTTCTTATTTAAAAAATGCATCAATACAATAGCTGTCTAGAGGGAGATATAAATTTCTCTGGTGTTTAAATTGCCTCTCAAACAAATGGGCAGATTCTAATAGTATGAGATTTAACAAGTCTAAATGCTGAGTTCTTCACTTTGGACACAACAAATGCATCGCTATTGGCTGGGGGATGAGTGGCTGAAGAGTGGTGAAGTGAAGAGGGATTTGGGAGCACCTAATGGTTGATAGAAAACTAAATATGAGCCAACAGTGTGGCCAGGTGGCTAAGAGGGCAAATGGCATCCTGGCCTGTATCACAAAGTCTGGCCAACTGGTCAGATTAAATCTTGAGTACTGTGTCCAGTTTTGGGCTCCTCAGTTTAAGAAATATATTGAACTGCTTGAGAAGGGCGACAAGGATGGTGAAAGGACTGGAGAGCAAGCCCCATGGGGAGGCCCTATTGGGAGTACTGGTTGACAGAAAACTCAGTAAGAGCCAGCAGTATGCCCAGGTGGCTAAGAGGGCCAATGGCATCCTGGCCTGTATCAGGAATGGTGTGGTCAGTCAGACTAGGGAAGTTATTCTTCCCCTGTGTTCGGCACTGGTCAGACCACATCTTGAGTACTGTGTGCATTTCTGGGCTCCCCAGTTTAAGAAAGATGTTGAACTGCTTGAGAGGGTCCAGAGAAGGGTAACAAGGATGGTGCAAGGACTGGAGAACAAGCCCTATGGGGAGGGACTGTGGGAGTTGGGACTGTTCAGCCTGGAGAAGAGAAGGCTCAGGGGTGACCTGATTGCTGTTTACAACTACCTGAAGGGAGGTTGCAGTCAGGTGGATGTAAATCTCTTCTCTCAGACTGACAGCACCAGAACAAGAGGACATGGCTTTAAGCTATGCCAGGGTAGGTTTAGACTGGATGTTAGGAAGAGCTTTTTCACAGAGAGAGTGATTCCTCAGTGGAATGGTTTGCCCAGGGATGTGGTGGAGTCACCATCCCTGGAGGTGTTTAAGAAAGGACTGGATGAGGAACTCATTGACATGGTCTAGACAACAGGAAGCTCAGATGGATAGAGCATGGTGCCCATGGCTCCAGGTTTGTGGGTTCGATCCCTGGGTGGGCGCTTACTTGGGAGTTGGACTAGATGATCCTTGTGGGTCCCTTCCAACTTGGAATAACTTGTGAACTTAAGACTCTTTTCCAATTCAGCCAGCTACTACTTTATTTCTTTTTTCATTCTGAGGGTGCAAGAGGGGCTTTAGAGGGAGGATTTCAAGTTCCATGTATTCAAATGTGTATGGCATGTGTATTCAAATACCAAATATTTTAATATCAATTGAAAAATCTTTCCTTCTAGTCAAAACCAGAACATAATTTGCCGACTAAGGAAGAGCTATAACAAGACCCTCATACTGGTAAAAAGAACATTTTATTTCTATTAAAGGCACAAACTACCACACAGAAGATTAGCTATTAACTGTATCATTATTTCATCTGCTACTAACTGAAGCAACACAATAGGTGTTAGAAATCAGAACAGGCAGAAAGATCAAAGAGAATGTGACACATATCCAGGGCTTGTCCTTCCTCTTCTACCTCACTGCACAATTTCCCTTACAATACTGACAGCAGGACAACTGACCTTCTGATGGAACTGTACTGGGATCTCTCACACCTCTCCTGTTTAAGCAGATTCTTCTCCTTGGACCAGGACAGGAATTCCACATTTTGGGAGCAGAACTGCCTTCTTCCCCTCTAGAGTAGTAATGTCCACAGGAAAATCACCCTAAAATCTTGTCACCTAAGCCATCTTTCTCTTTTTTTTTTTCTACCTGCTTTTATTGAGCATAGCTTTACACTCATTCAAACACAACAGGAACATACAACACAGCTGGGAAGTCTGGAGAAGCTGAATAATCAGAAAGGAGTAAAAGAGGAACTGAAGAAACACCTGGACCTTATCCAACAAATGACAAATAAGTTTTAGTTGTATTATTGAGCACTGCCTTTTCCATACCCATTGGAAAAGAGCATTTATCTCTCAAAAGGAAATTATGTATGTTAAAGGCATGTGACAAGGGAATAGAGAGCACATTTGAGAAGAAATCCTTTCCATAATTTTGAACATACCCTTCCAGACAGAATTCAGATGAGTAGAAAGTATCTTTAAAAAATAACTTGATAGGGCTATTTCTCATGTCCATCAACTCCACAAACAGAAGTGAGAAGATTTAAGAAGATTCAAAAAAACTTCCAGGCTCTAGAATCTAGAAAGGACCTTGACTAGACGCACCAGCAAAACACCTGGAAATACATGTTCTCTACTTTCATCTAAAATTCAACTTAAGAACAAAACATGTACTCCTCAAGAAATCTTGACACTGAACTCAGATGTTCTTTCCTAGGATGGGGACACCAAATTTTGCCGCAGTGTGGGCTCTGAGTCACCTATCACAGCAGGGTCTCAGAGTTCCAATGCAATCCTACAGCTCCCCTGTGAAGCTCCATAAAGACAGTTTTCCCCATTAACAGGGGAAGGCATCAGGTTTACACTGACCAGGCAGGGCAGGGTCTCTGGGTTGTCTATGCCTTAACCCAAGCTGGTGACATCTGCAGGGGCCAGTAACTCCTCTTACCATTATCTCTAACCAACACTAGGCTCCACAGCCTGTTCTGCATAAGCCCAGGGTTCCCTTCTGCTTGCTAGTTTACACATTTGTCCAAATCTCAGTTGCACACTGTGTTCTTATTGTCTAAATTCCAAATGGATTTTGGAGAAAGCAAACATACACCAAAAAAATCAAAATCTCTTCCTCCCCCAGCCTTGTGTAGTACCCATTGCAGATATTATGTATGTATTCCTTATTTTTCCAACAGACTGGAAATACTGGAAATACATCAACAGACTGGAAATACATCATCCTTATTATGCATTTTGATTCCACTATACTGAAGTTGGTCTTGTGCTTCAGTGGCAAAATATTTTCCAGGTTGCTTCTTCCAACTTATCTCTGAAATAAGCCAATGTTGTACAACTATAGCTCATCATGCCTTCTCACTCAAGGCAATTCCACACTTACACCTGACATGGCCATGTAGGTTAACCAGTACAAAGTAACACAGAAGAGAAAGATTAAAGAGCTGGTGACTCAATAGGAAAAATAAAAAAAGGGAAAGAAACCTAACCCACCAAACAAAACACGCCACAAATCAAAACAAACAAAACCACCAAACAAAACAAAACCACAAAAAAGCCCAAAACAAAAGAAACCAAACCAAACAAAAAACTGCAACAAAACCAAACCCCAAAATAAAACAAAAAACCACAAAAAACCCCAAACAAAAATCAACCAATCAAAACTCAAAACCTATCCAAGCCAACCCCCTCCACTTATTTTCAAATGTGGAATTTGATCACAAAATGGAACATGCCTAACAATACTGGAAAAATATACTCATGACTTCAATAAGCAGTCCCCTAAATCTAGGTTGTCTCTCCAATGCACAGAGAAAAATGAGGCACAGGATCTCTCTGAGCTCACCAGTAGCAGACATGCCTGTGAGGGAAGTCTAACAATTTTGCCCTCACTGTTCCCTCAAGAGTTTTCCATTTTCTGTTCCTGTGCTGCATGGCAAAAGTGCACCTTACATTTAGTGATTGCCATCACTGCAGAAACCATATGGAGAAGAACACAGTGTGGGGGAAAGTGTCTCTGCTTTCTCCCTTAAGAGCCACCCATGTTTTTGCCCCACTTCTGTGATGTAGGATCAATTCCATCAGATTTACTACTTTTGCAGGCAGACTTCACTAGACTGGAAACAGATTACACTTAACTCAGGGTTTCAGATTCAAGAATATTTAAAAATGTTCTCCTGCTACTGCCCTCAGTTTAATCTGTCTGCAAAAAAATGCATGACAGTGGGAGAGACACACCTGAAAACAGTTCCACTAACTACTGAAAGGGTAGGGTGACAGCAGAATTTGGAAAGGTATTTTTATTTGAAAAAGATCACATTATAAATGACAAAAAAAATTGAAATAAAAACCCCCACTCTGACATCAACTGCATTTAGTTTTCTTCTACTCTCAATATACCTGTAACCACATAACAGGTACGTATCAATGAAATAAAAGGATCCGGAACAGTGCCAAGGATTTTATGAGTCACTCTAATTACAACTCTGTTTCCACTGTTTTTTTAAATATCAAATGACCTGATCATTCCTACACTAAGATAGTTCGGTGCTACATAGTGAGTTTTCTTAGCGATTCATGAGACATTAGTAGCACTGACAAAAAATTTAACAACAGTGCATAAAACAAATGCACAGTGAACTAAGCCCTACACTTGTTTTATTTGGACAACACAGAGCTACATCAAACTAAGGTAAATTAATAAATAAGAGATAAATCTCAGCCCATAACTTAGTAAATGTTATTGTTGTATCTTAGCAGGAATATACATTGAAAAAAGGGTACCTTCAACTTAATATATAACTTGCAACTTATTTCAGCAAGTCAATAAATAAGAGAAAAACGAGCATCTTTCTACTAACTATGGATCTTCTCTTTATACTGACAGTTACTGGTAATTATAACAGATTATATTTTTTTGTGCATGTTCTTATCTGGGATACTTTGTGACAGACGAACAAAATTCATCATAAAGTACATGCTGATCCCCAAAAATACCGAGACATGGGCCTGAATGACCATGTCTGGAAAGAATCAAAGCAAGAGATACAAATAACTCCTCTTGTATGCTGGAAGAGCCAGTTCTTCATAAGTAATAAATCCATATGTCAGGCACAATGATGGATATATTTCTGTATGATAGGTCAACCTGTCAATCCGTTTTCTCATAGAAGGAAGAGCTTATAACACCTGCAACGTGTCAGACAAAAATAGAAGGGATGGTGAATAGCAGTGAAAAGCTCATAGAGATTACATACAAAGATACATGAATACATAATGAAAGACTTTAAAACTGTGACTCAAACAAAATAACCTTCTGCAAAGGTCTCTCAGAAAATTAAAAAAAATAAATTACAAAATCCCAAACCAAAAAACAAACACCCTAACAACACAGCATACCAAAAACCTCAAACCAAAACAACCCCACGTCCCCCCCAACAAACACACACACATCTCTAAACTTGTACTAGTAGGTTTTGTAACATTTATTTCACTTAGTTTTGCTTTATTCAGCAGACAGCTACAGTTATACCCCATCATTTGCGAGGAACAGGACAGGCCACGGGCCTCACGAGAAGTTAAACTCGCAAAGAAGTGCAGGTCATTAATATGCATGCAGGCCATGCCTATTGCTCCACCTCCGGCACTCCAGAGTGCTGTGGACAATTTTCTGCCTCTCCCCTTGGGCTCTCTGAGCATGGGGGACCAAAGGGAACCATTTCTGAGCCCTCTCTGACTCGGCAGACACCCCCCCTCCCTCCGAGAATCGGCGGGCCTCTCCGGGCCACTGTGACCGTGCGCCTACAGCCCAAACCCCACGCTGCTTCCCCCTCCCCCCCGACCCTGGTGCTTGCGTCCAGGCACCCCAGCCCCGCGGCCACACCATGCCGGAAGCCCACNAAATTTGCCTCGCAAATGGGCGGGTCGTAATGGAGAGGTCGCAATGCAGCGGGGATTCACTGTATATGCCTTCTGTATTTTGGGTCATTTCCTCAGGATAATTGGTTTTTAAAAAAAGTAATCTAATTGAAAAAACCCAGCTGATACGTAATACTAAGTAAATTTTGTCACAAAAATAGTATTTTGTTCAAAATATAAATCATCATTTGAAGAGTGAAAATCTTGGCATTTGCTTTCAGATTACTTTTTCTCCCATAAAATCACAAGAGTTCTTCATTTACACTGAAATAGTTGCAAGCTCAACTGCCTCAATTAAAACATTTTAAATATTTTATCTGAATTCTTTATTAGTCAGATAGTTGTTCACTAAAGGTAATTTTAAGTGAATTCAGTCTACAAGTAAAGTACTAGATCACTAGATACAGAAATTTTCTCTACAGACCAATTAAAAATAGTAATAACTACCACTCACATATACCAGCTGAAACCTCAAGCTACACTTAAAGATGAAAAAGCAAGTCACTTCCACTGCTTTCTTAGTGTCAGCTAAATTTGCTAAAAAAAAATAAAAGGGCACTTTCTTCTTTGAAGATTGCTTTGATCCATTAACTAAATGAAAAGTGCTAGTTTATTTCATATAAAACACTGAATGGTGAACATCTATCAAATAAGTCAGATGGAACTAATATAAGAAAAATAAGTTTTTTTAGGAGATGATATGTTTATATGATGTCCCAGCCAAAGACTACCACTCTCAATTCTTCCCATTCATTTCAACAATTTCCTTTTTAACTTCTTTATGTAGATTCTGAGGCTGTATGTATTCTTCTGCTTTTCTGCACTTCGTAAGAACATGTATTTTAATACTTGAAGCCTTACTACAGTCAGTTATTTTTATTGTCCCTTTCCAGTTCAGTGATTTTAATTCAAGACGTCTCCTCTCTTCCCCATATTTAAACAAAAGGAAAGCCAAAGAAAACATTCACTCAGACTGACAAACCAGTCATATAAGAGAATCCAAGGGAATACTGAAAGGTTTTAAAATTTCTGCCAAGAAGGAAGAAAGTGTAAACACACAGTAGCAAAATATTCAAAGGTGAGTATAAAAATATACAACAAGAAAGTGAATGTTATTTCCATTTTAAACCATTATGTATTCTATTATATGCTATTTCCCTGATTGTTACAGATTCCTGTATAGAAAGAAAAAGCGCCACTTAAATTTAAATGTGAATTTAACAGGCTGCATTTGGTCAACACAGTGAGAATACCAGAGAAATGGGTGGGCTGGAAGCAATATGAACTTCAGAGTCTGCTAAATGAAAAAAGCACTGTAAGAACACATAAAAAGAGGCAACAGCCTTGCAAGAAAAGAACACCAGCTGACAATGTGCAGATACATTCCTGCCTTTGGCAGACCTTTAATTTTATTGCAGGAATATTTAAACTTCTACAGTTAATGCAAGTAAGTGGTATGTACCAGGAACTGTGGAATTGTGCCCAGAGAACAGGGCAGAAGAGTGACATGTTGTCTTGACACTCTAAAATGCTAGTGCTATGGAAATCCCTCTTCTTAACATTTTAAATGCAGACTTGAAGGAAGCAGAAGACATTCACAAATAATAAACCAATTCTTTTTCTTTGATGCATAAGTATGTGGAAATACAGACTGTCCCCCTGTCTAGCAGGTTTGCTTGTTACTGGACTGCTAACATTCTGGAAGAACCTACATCAATCAGGTTGCAAAAGCAGTTGTTTGGGACCTGAAGAATCACAGAACAAAGAAATGGACAGGGCAAGGAAACGGATCAGAGGGACAGTTTGAGGTAAGCAACCTCATGCTATAATTATATGTAGCAAGTTAAGCCCACTCGATCACTAGATGCACTGATTTAATATAGTATCAGAGGCACTGACAACAAAGATGAGTATTCTCACTTAGCAACTTTGATGTCAGACTGTGGGTTTCAAAACTATGAGTTTCTCATTAGGATTTATAGCCCTGAACGTTACCCACTTCCATCCTCCAAGCTCATAATTTGCTCCAAAATAATATTTAAAAACAAAATTAAAAGGCAGTATGCTTAAAACACATACAATACACAGCATTGCACATTTGTATTCTAAAATACAGATAAGCCAAGATTAACTATTTCTTCTGCTTGCAAAGTTTCAAAGACAATTTTCTAATCACAGAATACTATGAGTTGGAAGGGACCCACAAGGATCATCTAGTCCAACTCACCAGCTAACACCCGTACAGAGACCGAACGCACACCCCAGAGTGGTGAACATAAACCCAGTTCCCTCACAGGCGCACGGGCCACTCCGAGCCAGGAGGGACCCACAGGACCATCCAGGCCAACACCCCCCAGCTAGACCATGTCACTGAGCTCCTCATCCAGTCTTCTCTTAAACACCTCTAGGGACGGCGACTCCACCACCTCCCTGGGCAGTCCATTCCAATGAGTGATCACTCTCTCTGTGAAAAACCTCTTCCTAACATTCAGTCTAAATCATCCTGGAGAATGCTTTAACAATTATATAATAATCCATTCTACAGTGAGAAATTACTATTTCTTCCTTTTGAGGCCATTTCATACTTCAGGAGAAGAAAGGGTTTAAGCAGAAAAGAGTCCTAGAACAGAGTTTCATTCCTAAGGAACATTTTTACCTGTCCTAGCCATATGGTGAATGGCATCTCACCTTAGAAACCCCAAAGCCAGCAGCAGAAGCAGACTATGTTGCACAAGAATTGTTATACCAGTGCTCTCTGAACACAAAACTGTGCTCTAAGGCAATGCTGAATGAAGAACTAAAGAGCTGGAACATTTCCCGTCAATCTCTTACATCACAAAACTGACACTCACAGAGAGGATGCAGTTTACAGAAACACCACAGACTGTAAGTGAGAATAAAACACCAAAATAAAATACTTGTCACACAGATGCAGCAGGGAAAGAAATCTGCACTTCACAAAATAAAACATGATGAAATTTCAGCACACAGAATCATTCCTTTAAAATATAGAATGAACAGCAGCCAAGTTCACTTGTAGTGCACCATCACAACCAAGGGTCTGATGTAGATGTAAGAGGGTCTGATGTCTGATGTAATGAAGAGTAGATATCTCCTACCATGGGATGAGCTGCAACAAATCTGCTACCACACCAGTTTTACTGGAAGTTGAGGAAGTGGAAATGCCCCATCTGTGTATCAGCAAGATTTGTGTACTAAACATCAGCTGTCAAGGCAAGTTTGTGGGGAAAACCAACTGACTGTGTCAGTGTGCTGAGAGAGAAGTCCAAGAGGCTGGCAGATGAAATGGTGAGAATGTCTCAAAACACCACAGTGAAGAGAAGTTTGGAATTTCTTTTCTTTGAGTGCCCAAGAATCATCAACATAAAAACTGTTCTTCAGCATAACAGGGGAATTCTGAAAGGTCTTAAAATAATAAAGAACAGCATCAGACAGAATCTGCACCCACTTAATGCAGCTGCTTTACTCTCCACACTACTGCTTGCCACAGAAACACACTGCCACTTCATTTACCTCGTCCTTTTTCACCTCAACTCTTAAGATAGTTACAGATTTTCACTTCAGAAATACCTATTATGATTGAACAGAATAAAGTCTGCATTTATGTATTTCATGCAGCTCCCAGGCTTCTTTGAAGGAGAGGAAGGCACCAGAACATAAAGGATATGAAAAGCTGCTGCTTAACTGCCACAGGCACCACAACTTACCTACCTCCTTGTTTCAGTACAGTCAGCCTTAGGGGGCTGGTTCCCATGTTTATATCCAAGACAGCCCCCTCCAAGATATGCTGTCTGTCATCAGCTTTCCCAGCTATTCCCTCTGATGGAAGAAAACCACATAGTACTATGGTGTAAATTTCCCCAGATGGAGGTGTTATGCCTTTTGCCCTCTCACTTCATTCTCTGCTAGGCACCAATAACAGCATGCTTTCAGTACCTGCTCCTGTTACTGACCGTCTCAGTCCTGCTTGCCAGGCAGCCTCCATTTTCTTACTCAGAGAACCATCTGAATTGATGATTTCTTCTCATGCTTTCTACATTTTCACCTATCTTTTTAGATACATGGTACTCCCTCAACTCTTCTGATATCTCTTGCAGGGTAGCAGTTAGAGCTTATCCACAGGAAAGGTAAACCAGAGCCAAGGAAAATCATAGCCCAGGCAGTGCTCACACCAATCACAGCACAGTCTCACAGGACCTAAGAGCAGCAGACAGAGCCAGAGTATGATAATACGCTCAACTTAGGACAAAAAGAAGACTTAGGCCCAGCACCCATCCAGAGGGCCCAGGCTGCATCAACAGGGGACAGGACAAAACTGTATCGGTTCAAGGTCATCCAGGAAACTTGGCTGGAGACAGAAACAGCAAAAGGAACACTCCAAACCTAACTCAAACAGAAACAAATTAAGGCTTTTCTCTGACAGACCAGACAACTTCTGTGTTTCTTCATGTAGTAAGATCTCTGCCAACTTTGTTGATTACAGTGAAGTCAACTGTGATTTAAATTATTATAATTTGTAATATATAATACATATAATATTCTAATCCAGCCATGGTGATTTGCATGTTCATGTGCCTTGATCTTATTATATCCTGCTTTCATAATTTAACTTCACTTACACATACTTTAAAAATGCATACGTAGAAAAGTGTACAAAATGTGAGGACAGAGAGACCAGCCACAGAGGATGTAACAGACAGTACCAAACTGCCTCGAATATGGTCTGACTGACTCTAAATGTTGACTGGTGTGAAATATCCTGATGTTGTTATACCTGCTCCTCTGCTGTTTTCAAAGCTTGCTTGTTTTGGACGTTTTGGAAGTCTCTAACTCTCCAAAATGCATGTGATTGACAAAAAAAGTCTGTGGATGTTGCGTACTTGGATCTTAGCAAAGCCTTTGACACAGTTTCCCATGGTAAGCTTCAGGAGAAACTCTTAGACCATGGACTGGATAGAAGCATTTTAGGTTGGGTTAGGAATTGGTTGGATGGACGAGCTCAGAGAGTGTTGGNCAAGGAAGCTCGGAGGTGACCTGATTGCTGTTTACAACTATCTGAGGGGAGGTTGCCGCCAGGTGGGTGTGAATCTCTTCTCTCAGGCTGACAGCACCAGAACAAGAGGACATGGCCTCAAGCTGCACCAGGGGAGGTTTAGACTGAACGTTAGGAAGCGGTTTTTCACAGAGAGAGTGATTCCTCATTGGAATGGTCTGCCCAGGGAGGTGGTGGAGTTGCCATCCCTGGAGGTGTTTAAGAGAAGACTCGATGAGGAGCTCAGTGACATGGTCTAGACGGTGAGAGGCTTGGATGGATGGAGCATGGTGCCCGTGGTTCCATGCTTGTGGGCCTGATCCCTGGGTGGGTGTTCGCTTGAGAGTTGGACTAGATAATCCTGTGGGTCCCTTCCAACTCAGAATAACCTGTGAACCTGTAAACACCTAAAAGCCCTTAAAGCAGCATTTTCTAGCATGAGGTGTCTCTTTCAAGGTGAGAGGTGGTTCTTGCTGGAGCCTGACCCACATCCTGATGCTCCTCTCCCACTCCCCAGGAAGCAAAGCCAGGGCATGGAGCAATAGCACAAGACCTCTGAATATATCCTGGCCCTTGCTGGTGCTTGGGTCAGTCTTAGCTCTCACAAGGTTTTCTGGTAGGACCTCTTCAGTTCTCTTTTCAGGAAGCATTCCCTTCTCTGAGTATTACTCTCACCAGCACAGTTAGCCTTTGGTCCACGGTACGCCCTTGTCGCAAGACTAAACTGTGTGGAAAGGGGTCATGTTTCCAATACACTGTGGGTCCAAATTGAAAACGTGTAATTGAACATTCCAGAAATGAGACAAATGATAGCAGTCCCTGCATGGACTGGTTTCCCTTTCTTTGAAGCAAAATGATCCTCATCATCTCTCTACCTGTTGATTAAAAATATCTGACCTAGTGAAACATCAGAGTTCTCTCTGGGCAACCACTTGCTGAGGTTTACTGAGGACTAGGCAGTTCTGTCTGCCTCCACGTGTGCCTGCGTTTGATCGGATGGGCCCCTTGATACTATCTCCTCATATTTTTAATCTTCCATAACTTGATAACTTGTTATGCACCTACATAAACACATGCCGCTTCCCTGCAGGAGGGGTGAGGGGACGGGGGTGGATGTGGCTGCCAGGATGTGCTCACCACCACCCCCTCTGCCCGGGAGCAGCGGCGCAGCGCGGGGGCGGTTCCTTCCGCAGCCTCCCCTGTGGTGCGGGCTTTGGTCTCCTCGGGAAGCAGCTGGAAGGCATACTCTGCAGCGCCGACACATCTTCCCGGGTCTGCTGTTTGTCGAGGCGGGGGCGAAACACGCTGCCGGAATATTGAGTATTTAATAGGTCAGTAAGTGATCAAATAAATCAGCACTCCCCTACCGAACAAAACCAGTCACATTCACCAGCGGGAGGCTGAGCCGCTGTCCTCCATGCTCCGCCGCCCGCGGTGGCGTAAGGAAACCCTGGGTGTTTCCCCGGCACTCACTGCCTTCGCATCCCAACACAGCCCAGCCGTGCCGGAGTAGGACTACAGCGCCTGCCGGCGCGGGGGAGCCACTGTTGCCGCCGCCCTGCCTTTTCCGCGCCTCTCCGCGGCTGCGGGCCAGCTGGTCCCGAGTCTTCTTGTCACACCCGGCGCCGTCATGTTACCGCTGGTTACAGCGGTGGCTTTGGTTATGCCTCACCTTGGACTACCACCGCATACAGCCTCGTAGCCGCCTGCCGACTGAGCGCAAGCCGCGGCCGCACGTGCCCCTCCCGTCCCACGTAGAGCCCGCAAACACCGCCCACGCCCCGCAGAGACACCGCCCCAAGAGGAGCCCCGCGCTCCCGCTGCGGACTCCCTCCCTTCTCTCGGCTCTTCCAGGTGCACTCCACAAGCGCTTCGGGCGGGGGGGCGGTGCGCGGGGTCGCCCCTGGCCGCCAGCGCCGCTTCCAGCTCTGCTCTCAGTGACCAGCACGCACGGCCATCCGTGCTGGCAGCCCGTTATCCTGAATGGGAGAGTAATTCCCACGTCCAGTTTGCTCAGAGATTTTCAACTCTATACCACGTAAGGGAGAAGATCAGCCAGAAGAAAGTGCCTGATTATTTTTTTTTAAATCAGAGCTTCCACAGCCTGAGGGCGTGAAAGGATACCCCCTTCACGTAACCAGGACCGCCTCACGGCGGGGCAATGGCTCCCTGTTCCTTCTGCGCTGCTTTTGGGCAACAGCGGAGCCAGATCTTCCCAAGCTTGTACGGGTGGCACAGGACATCCTCGCTACCCATCTGTCTTCCCTGTGCAGCTCAGCCCCGCGCCGAAGAGACGGAGGAGGAAGCAGGGCTGCGAGGGAGGGAGGGAGGGAGGGGGTGCCGGGGCGGTGTGTGTTCCCCCGTCGCCCCCCTTGTTGTGGCAGCACGTGGGACTCCTGGGATGCGGGTCCTCAGACGCCCCCGCCCAGCCAGCGCGGCTTCGACAGAAGCTTTTTATAGCAGCCTCGACACGCTCCCCGATGGGAGGTTTCTCGCCGCGCTCACGTTATCGTGCGGGTGCGATGTTAAATAAAGGAGAGGGAGGAGGGGAAGGGAGTTCGACGAGAGCCTAATTAAGAGCCGGCGTTAACCAGGAGAGCTAAAAATAGCGCGGAGCGCTGCAAACCACCCAACCGCAGACAGCAACCCCCGTCAATCCCTGTCGCGCCTCCGCCGCTGAATGGAGCGGCCGGGAGCATGAATGGGAAGCGGCGCGCGGCCGTGAATGGACGGGGCCGNGGCGGGCGGGGCGGCGGCAGGGGGAGCCTATAAAAGTGTCCCGCCGCGGCACATGCACACTTCGGGGAAACTTCCGAGCTGGGGTGGCGGCCGTTATGAAAGGCGCGCCCACTCCCGCCAGCCCCGCTCCGC
>WEKX01023435.1:75235-102268 GCA_013390025.1 Pitta sordida
TTTTTTTTTTTCCTCCTGCATGTAGTCTAGGTCTTTGGGGAATGGGAAACATCCAACAGAAAACAGCTTTTGGCACGTTTTAGAAAAAAAAAACAAATCTAATTTTGATGGGATAGAATCTGTGCTGGTCTATTGAGTAAATCCCTCTTAGTTCATGGATTATTGGTCAGACAGGCAGGAACTTCTTCAGATTCATTCTGCTTTATCATGTCAGACCAGCTGCTGCGCACGTGTACCAAATCTGTGCACTCCAAACGCTGTGCATCTTTCATTGAAAAAAATACAGGAGCATGTGAAGAGATGCGCACTGTTAATGAAAGCAGAATTTCACTCCATGAAAAGTGAGAAGCTGCGGGGTTTTTTTCCGTTTGGGTGTTAGGGCCTCATTACTCACCAAGTTGATTATCTACCTAGTGATTTAAAATTCATCTGAGGGGGAATTTGTGCCTCGGCTTTGCTATGAGCTAGCCTAAGAAAGATTGTGGCATGCTTAACTTTTTAAGGCTAATTCAGGTAATTCTACTATATTCTATGTTTCAGTTTTATTCAACTGTAGCGGAATGCCACACACAATATCAAAACAGAGTAAAAAAATTTATTTTCTCTGTATAGTTACCACTGATATAAATTCTAAAAGCTGTATTCTCGCTTTCATTGACAGAAATCTAATTCACTGGAGCTGGCAGGGTTACATGCTGCAATTATATGTAGTTGAGACTAAGAAGTCCAAGTCAGCACTTGGACCCTTTTTCCCTGAGAGATTTCCAGATGGGGAGAAGGGGTTGAGACAGGCTTATTACTGGGGTTATTCCAGGAGAAAGGGTGTTATTCTCATCTATTAGTAAGTGTATACTAAAGCACTTTGTAGAGTTGTCCATACAGACATATCTGATAGTAGGCATGAAATAAACCTAGTGCCTGTTTGTTGGAAACATAAGTTAATCATTGGGCTCTATGTGTGCGCATACTCTCTGCTGTACGTCTCATATAATCCCTCTTGAAACTAAACACGTGCTCACATGCTCACTCTTACTGCATTTCTTGTTCTTGCCTTTTCTGTCATAGTGGCTGTTAAGAGCTGCAGCAAACTGGCAACAGTAATCTCCTACAGCCAGGAGAATAGAGCATTCTTCTGAACATACATTGAGACTGGAATATGAACTGGAAGATCAGTATCAGATACTGATTTACTTTCTGAAATTAAAGTTTAATTAAAACAAATATAGAGACTTGGTATTAGGTGGTAAACAGTTTATAGTATTTTTAGCAAAGAAATAGTAGGTTTTTTATGGATTTTTTTGTGTTGGCTTTTTTTTCTTTAAAATGCAGGTGGATTTAGTATAGGGATAAATAGAAACTTTGAAAATAATATAATAAGCTTCAGAAAGGTGTGCTAAGTGTTTTTGACAAACCTTGAAAGGTCCCATACATGCCCATAACTTTACTGATGTGAGTACCACTATTAAATTTGACCTTCATTTAAGAAGGCAAGTAAACTTATGACAGGGCATAAGTATTTAGAAAATCCTGGTCTAATATCTGTAAGTACAACGACTAAAGTCTCCTAAGTCCTGTTTACACTATTTGGGATTATTTAGGAAGGGCTTGCATTGGAAATCATGTGATGTATACATACAACTGACTTGTAACTTGGTAATGCCAAAGACAGTTATGACTTTTTAGAGGGAAGTAATAAGAAAGGAAATCCTGGTTTTGCAACAACTCATTTTAATAAATCTTGCTGGCTGGCACACTTATTGAGGAAAAAGGACACAGGATGAAAATTCCAGCGGAAAAAGGTCAGGGAGGAACAGAAGATGCCTCCTGAAGAAAATGTATCTCTCTGAAGATTTTCTTCCCTCTTTGCAAGAGAGAACTAAGAGAAATAAGGAGTATTTTAACACTTTACCAAAAAGGTGGATTTGGTGGGGGAAACATCTTGCGTCTTGGTCTTACTCTCAATTATGTAAATATGCATTTTTTTGAAGAAAACTACAAATTGAACCTGTGGACTTACGATTTTAAAAGTGCACTGGGGAATAGTAGGAAGGCCTAGCAAAACCTTCTCAACGAGTGATACAACCTTCCTGACAGTCAGAAGGTTAGTAACAGACACTGATCAAAGCAGTGAAGGCAGTAACTCGAAGTTTGTCTCAGCAAGCAAGGAGTGTCTGATACGACAGACTCCTTCCTAGGCACAAGCATGGCTTCAATAGATGCTCTTCTAGACACAGAAGCTGATGATGCAACTGGTAGGATCCTCTTTTATTTAATGTACTTGACTTGTAATAAGTTTCATAGTTCTGGTCTGTTTTTTCTTTTATAGTGGCTTTGTAATCTAAGAGGTGACTGACACCAATTCAGTCCTTATGGGAACAACTGCAATTTAATGCTGACCTACACAAAGACTGAATTTGGTTTATGGTGTCTGTGATCTTTTAACTTTGAAACAAAGTTCAAGGGAAACATTCAAGGCATAAGGATTTTCATGTCTATATCTTGATAGCACATTCATGCAGCTTGAACTTTAAATTTATGTGGTTTCTTTATAATTAGTTTTTAAAAAGAATGAGAATAGCTCACTTTAAAAAATTTTTGTAGGTGTATTGTTTTCCATTACTAATATTCATACATCAGAAATGAGGTCATTCAACAGTTCCACTCTGAAACAATGCACTAACTAGCCTAAGAGGAATTTTTAGCAATGAGTGGAGTTTTTACTTCAAATTATCAATATTTGATCAGAGCATCTCAGAAACCCGAAGAGATCCTTTAATGTGATTTATGTAATACTCCACGCAAATTTGCTGTTTGATATCCTTATGCCTTTGTTGTTACCCACACCAAGAAAAACAATACATCAAGAACAAGGTGAGGGAGCAGTTCTCAGTCTTTAATTATAGAGTCAGTTTACTGGTCATGATATAAAATGTCAGAACGCACCTGTCATTTTGGTGATGGTGGATTTGGGTCCTCAGTGATTGCAGGACTGGACCATTCGTAAGGTTAATGAGTAAAGTTTTCCTGGGTGCTATTACAGCTCTTGCTCTTCTTTCTCTTCCTTTGATACTGTTCTCTTGGCCTGGTGGGCTGCTTCTTCCTGGGCGCTTTATGTGCTGTGATCCAAAGGTTCCCTGACTACCCCTCCAACAAAGCCCTGTGTGGGAAGGGAGCCTCCAGCAGGCAGGCAGAGTCCCAGCAGCTTCACCCTCACTCTTCTGTTCCTGCCCTGTCTGCTAACACCTGGCATGTGTTGGGATAATAGAGGGACTGGTGCCAAGCTGATAACTAGCACCTTCCACATCAGGACAGAAAGCTGCATTCACCCCCTTGTCACCCGTCTGTTCTGTGCTAGATATATTTGGGTTTCTATACTTTTTCCAAGTTTTCCATGGCCCTGGCCCAAGTGTTTTGTTGCTAAAACTCCATTTCTTAATACGTAGTGAAGAAGGCAGAGAGGAAGTTAGACATTGCTGAGGCCCCAGGGCCCTAGAGCAGCAAAATACAATTAACTTCACTAGGACTGCACACATACTTAAACTTGCGTATGTGTGGTAACAACTTTTCTGAATGAGATGGCAACGTTTGTGTGCTCCATCTGACTCACCTGCTTTAGGTCCCAAGCATTCTGTGAAGACAGTTCTGTGAGTGTGAAAAAGAATAAGAAACTCAAGTAAACTCTAAGATCTGTGAAGTTACTTGAAAAAACTAAGGAACACAGCTACTTAGGAATTTTTTTTTCATCCAATCTTTGCTAAATAGTAAAGCCTTTGCAGAATTGGGTATGGAATCTATCAGTAAGAATTTAATTTTGGAGGCTTTTCAAACTGGTCCTGTGTTTTGGGTTGAGCAGTATAAGAATCTTATTGGTGAGTGTTCCTGTTTTAGTGCCTTTTCTAGAATATAAATCTTAAAAATAAGGATGGACTTTTGATGGTCTGATTGGAGATATCAGCCTTTTCAGAAAAGTATTGTTCTTGATGATGTTTTTTTTAACTTTAAAATTATAATGTTAAATGCTCTAGTAAAGATTGTTTAATCTAATAAATGAAACTCCTCTTGTGAATTCAGACTAATGGAGTCATTCTTTTTTTCACAGGTGTCCTTGGACTTCATTTTTGTACCCTGACAGACTGGGTAGCCCAACGTACTTGACTCAAGAAAGAGAACTTTTGGAAGATCAAGTTGTAGGACAAATTCAGGGTTCTGATAAAAACTGAGATGTTGATGGCAATGAACATTATTTCAGAATTAGTAACTTCAAGTATTAAAAATGGTAAGCTTGGGAGAAGGGAAAATGTCTAGTTGAGATGCTGAAGATTACCATTGTTGAACAGAACTGAGCATAAAAATACAATTCAAATAAAGTTGTTCCTCAGACTGGTTTTGGTTGAATACTTTACTGAATCAAAGATTTACTTCAAAGACTCACTTAAATGGTGCTGTGTTGATGACCAAATGTAGAGATGAGTATTTCAAATACTTTCAGTTCTTACTAATGTGTCTGTCATACTCAGCTATTTATTCTTTCTCCAAGATAATGCATTTTGAAGTTTTGAGAAGCATTTGTTTCTTCTAGTTTGCTGCTGCCAGCAGACAGGGGTACTGATATGCTATTTGCTTAGGTTATGTTTTTGAGGGGTTCTTCCTTATTAAGTTCTTTTGCATCTTTAATCTTCTGTTTAGTATTTTTTGATCTGTTTCTACTCTTACCTCCTTTTCCTATTTCTTCTTACACTGTCTTTTTTGCCATGTTATAACATAGGTGTGTTATGTCTTTCTACTGTAAAACGTCTTCAGCAAGTCTAGGATAGTGACAAAGTGCTACCAAGAGTAGGCATCCAGTGCTGATGTGACAATATCTATTTTGTTTCTACAGTGAGGCTTGCTTTCCTGGGGCAATAAAAACAAGGGAGTGTCAATTCAGTGCTGTGCATGACAGTATAGTTTTGCAACCTTAATAAGAACTTGTCACCCTTGCTGTTGGCAATCTTTTTTCTAATCACATCTGTGTGCTGCCTTAAATTCCACATACTGCACATTTTTCACTCCTGAGAAACAATTACCAACCTCTGTTTCAAGAGGACCAGTGTTACTCAGAATTCTTCAGGACAGCATAATGCAATTTGTTAACAAAGCAAACAATGCTTGTGTATTGAAAGGAAAATTAAACATGTATTGAACATATGTAGTTAATACAGCTGCTGTATTAAACAAGTGTTATTTCAAAATCTCTCCCTTCTGAAGTCACACTGATGGAAAATATTACAATTCAGTGGGATAATCAAGTTTCATACCCAAATTACAGAAAGAAGTCTGATTATTTTTTTAAGAAGAGATAAAACATACCAAAAAATTATACCAGTGCCCTTAAATTCAGATGACAAACATACTGCAAACTTCCTACTCTCTTCTTTTTTCAGGTAGAAACAGGGTAATCCATGCATCTGTTTATGTTTCGATAGTGACTTTTGTATCTTCTAAATAGCTTTGTGGCAATAACTGACCAGTATGTCTAAAATGTTTCATATTCTATAGTTGTTTTTTAATGATGTCCATAAAGAGGAGGCAAACTTGCACACCTTCCTTGCATTGGAAGTAGAAGACTTGGCTCATTCTTTTAATTTTACAAATGATCTAGTATAGTAGTAAGTCATGTAGTTAGATATGTTTTTTAAAGAATAGGAATTAGATTAATGATGATCATAGAAATGCAGCTCTGTATTATCTCTGAGTCCTACGCTTGAGCTTGGGACTTGAATTTGATTGTCTGTGTTTTGGCCAGGATGGTAGGTTGGGTTTTCTTGATTGCGGTGAGCTAATGTTTTCCTTTGCTAGAGTTCCAAGAAAGTCCTTCAGTGCATCATTTTGAACACCTAAGGACTCCTCCTCTGTAAAATGACAGAAAATAAAAGCAGCTGATTTCAAACTGATTTCTTTGACCAAGCCCAGGAATTCTTTCTTCAACTATGTACTAAGCAGCTGGAAGTGTTTATGGATGATTTCAGATTAACACCACTTTATTTTTCTGACCACACCTTTAACCTCCTGTTTAGCTACCTTTGCTGTAGAAGTTGGGCAGGGTATAGTATATTTTTTTCATTTAGATCTGTGCAGAATCACGTAATATTCGGAGTTGGAAGGGACCCACAAGGATCATCGAGTCCAACTCCTAAGTGAATCGCCCTTAGAGGGATTGAACCCATAACCTTGGTGTTATTAGCACCATGCTTTAACCGTCTGAGCTGATCTCAGGTCTACAGCAAAAGAGGTTACCAAGCAGAGGTGCTCTGTCCCTGTGCTGATAGAGGTCAGCTGTATGCTTGGTATTATTTGAGGTGAATCAGTAACATGACTTTTTTAGTCAGCTGTTTCAGCTGCACCAAGATGTGAACTGTAGTTGCAGTGCAACTGTCATATCTATGTTACTTAGCCAATCAAGGTCAGAACAAAGGGATGAATGGGCATGAGTATGAGGATCAGCTTTGAAAATTGGTACCCAGTCGCAGCATGCAGAAGTTCCACCAATCTTTGTGTTCTGGGGAAAAAGCATGAGTATTCATTTCCCCCTGGTAGAGGCTATGGGTTTCATTTTATGTTTCTGTTTTCCAGAGTAAGTGATGAACAGTTTTCTACTCCTTGGTCTTACTTAATTTTTGAGGACACATTCATCACCCTGTCTGTGTTTGGAAGAAAATAAGTATTTTCATTTTCATAGGTGACAGAGTATTTTCAGTCCAATACAGTTAGTGTGTTACATTTTTGAGTTAGGGTTTCTGAAAATAAGATACCGCATTACATGAATTTGCCTCATTAACAAGAAGTATTTGCACCTTCATTTTCTGAGTGGGTTTGTGATGTTTAATTGAAGAATTGCAATGCCTTTTTATTGTCCTTCAGCACTCTTTGGATACTTTTCTTTTTAAAGTAACCCTCTAGAGCTTATTTTGAGACTGTGTATTGTTGAACATACAGGACTTTGATTGATGAAGAATCGAAGTTTCCATAAAGGTGAATGAATAATTTACTTCAGTTGTATTTTTGTTTCATTTTGGGTGAAGAATTTATGGTATCTAAATAAAAAAAATCTTTGTGCGTATTGTACATTAGTATGCTCTATCTTAATTACAGTAATTATTTACATTAAAGATACACCTCCAGGTTCTCTGACTGTGTAATGCTGAGATTTGTTTTCTGTAGTTTGAGTAGTGCAATGTGCTGTAATGCCTGCGACTAACATGTAGGTTCACATTTTAACTTGCTTTCTGAAACACAGGTTCTTCCTCACATTCCCCTTGTTCCATATCCCATCTCTAAACTTTCCCATGACACTGAATTAGTTCTCAGTTAAAACTCAGGATTGAAAGGGAACATTTCAGTCACTGACTCAAATGTCTTGATGTTGTAGGTGTTCATAGAAATCCTTTCAGAATCGCCTTTCTCCTTATTCCAACTGAAGAAGAGTGCTGAGACACTGAAATAGGTTGCTGAGTGAGGTTATGGATGCCCCATCCCTGGAAGTGCTCAAGGCTGGGTTGGATGGGGTTTTGAACAACCTGGTGTAATGGAAGGAGTTCCTGCCCATGGCAGTGGAATTTGAACTAGATGAGCTTTAAGGTCCTTCCTAACCCAAACCATTCTATGGTTCTCATTGCCTAAATGTATTTTCTGTTTTATATGCTTTTGCTGTTGTACTAATATTACATAGCATTACTTAACATCTCTCTGTTCTTGTAACAAGAATAAAAACTTCACCTCTTGATTGTCATTTTGTTAGTCAAACACAGGTTCATACTGAATTCTGATTGTCTTTTTACAAAATAACCATTCCCCTTTTGCAAGAGAGCAATCACCTCCAGGACTATGCCTAATCTTCAGAAATACCTTGTCTAAAAGCAAAAGCCTGGTTTTATTGAAATCAATAGCAAATCTCTTACAAAGGTCAAGGCCTGTCTCCCTTCACTTTTTTTGTCTGCAATACTTACCGGCATGTAAGAAGTCTGCTCTACTGCTAATGGTCTCAAACCCAAAGTGTGGTAAGTAGAGAAATCTACCATAACTCTGAAGTCAGAACAGGCTTTTATGGGATCACTGGTATCCTTGCAATGAAGATGATTACAGATCAGGATCATAAGTGCCTGACCTATATATCCTGCAGTGAATACATCATGGGAAGCCACTTAGAAATTCATGTATAGTAGGTATGCAAGCTATTAAGTCTGAAAATTGATGCTTCAAGAACACACCTGGAAGTAAAGAGAACCGGAGACCCTCAGTGAATGTTGATGCAATGCTGTCCTTTTTAGGGTTACAACTGAAAATTACGTTACTTAGGTCAAGGACAGTTTGTTTGTGCTAGAATTGTCTGGTCAGATCACGTAAGTATATTCTTGATAACTTTGTCCTATTCTGCTTTCAAGGAACTTTAATTATGTTCATTAAGTAGCATGAATGTCGCAATTGGGGTTTTCTTGCTGTAGCCTAATTCCAGATTGTCTGGTGGTTCTGTTGCAAGTTACACCATCATACACATTTATGAATTGATTATGAAATTTCTCTTACCTGACTGTAGCCACTAATTTTTCAGTTCTCATTTTGGGTTTTTTTGTTTGTTTGTTTGTTTGTTTATTGTTTTTTGTTGGGTTTGTGTTTTGTTTGGGTTTTTTTCCTAAAGAACTCTACTGATGTGAATCTCTGCAGTGCTTATTAGTCTGTCTTGTTCTCTGTGATGGTGTAGCACATTCCAAAACCTGTTGCTAAGGATTCTCTTAGCATTGTCTGTGTCTTGTTTTGGGTATATACAGAAACGTGTTTACTTTAAAGCATGTGTAAATCCTCCTGGCTTTTACCATGTTGCAGAATTTATTCAAACCAAAGATTGTTTCATTTTTGTGTGTAGTTTGGGTTTGTGAATTTACAGATACAGCTACATCTAGAGACATTTCCTCTAATTGGCTATTTTTGTAGAATACACCCTTTCATTTAACTGAGGTTTTTTTCCCCCTAGTGCAGCATGTACTGGCACAATTTAACTCATGCTTTTGTATATTACTTGTGAATATGCACACTCATTCTCAAAATCAAGATCTCTCATATGTAGGACAACAATGTTCAGCATGCTCGATGGTAGGGAAGAGCAGTAATCTTTCCTTCACCTAGATACAGGTGGTAGCTTTAGTTCTTAGGATAAATTAGGATCAGTTTGTGGTTTTGTAATTCGTCCTTATTGAGGCAGATTCCAGAGGGATCTTTGTATTGCGGAATGTCATGTAAACATAATTTTCGTTGTCTAAGCTCATTGTAACTATTTTGGATGCAAGCATTCAAGACTCCAGAGTTAATACAGTAATCCTCATCAAGCTGGGTAAAAGCTTTTCATCTCTGGCTACTGGTAAGTACAAAGACAGTGTTTGTGTCATTGCATGTGCTAAATACCTAATGTAGAGTTCCAAATGCAGTCAGATGTTCTTCCTCTGGCAGCAAGGGTTTTTGAACAATTTTTTTGGCAAATAGTTGGGCATTTCTTTCTCATATTCTCATACAAATTTGTTGACATAGCGCTACTCTTTTTTCACCTCCACTGATTCTTTTTTCTCTTGCCCATTCAGTGCATTCCGCTATTGGGAATGCAGTGCCTGGTAATATTGCTTACTGTGAACATTTTGTTGGTTGATAGAAAACTACCTGAATTCTAATAATTTTTATGGCGTAATACTTGTTCATAAACACTCTTCTCCAACAATATTTTGTATTCACCTAACATATCCACTTCAATTACTTTTGGATGTTTCTAGCAATTTGGTGGGCTTCTGCTCATTGTATGTTTGCTCTTTGGACAATGCATACCTGTTGGGCATGATAGCATGGAGGTGACCACTCCTGTATTGAAGAATACTTTTGCACTAACCTGGTTAAATTGTTGCTGAATTGTTTGGTTTGGGTTTTTGCCACTACATTTTTCCATTGAGGGTAGGTCTATCAGGTTTTATCTAAAAGACTCTCGTTTAAGAGCTTTTATTGACTTTGGTCTCTCCCTTATGGGATCTACATATTACACATTCTGTGAAGACTGGGTTGTTTATTCATGCACTAATTAGAAGGCTGAGATACTGCACTGTTCTTAGGGGCATTATAAATACTAGCATTTTCCAAGGAGGTCGACAAACATGTACATGCAGAAATAAGAGTGGGGAAAAAAATGAAGCAAACAAGTTTACGCAACCTAGTGGGCATAGGATTTGCAATTTGCTTTTTATTGGTGCTTGTTTTATATTTGGGTATCCCATTTGTCACAAGAGTGATGCACTCTTTCATTGCAAGCTTTTCAAATTGGTCTTCTCTTTTCTGAGGTAGTGACAGGGCTTTGCTGGCAGGATGCTTCTTGGAGTATACCTGCTTGAGCACATCATTCTAGTACAGACATAACTTCATTGACTACCACCAAAGCAGTGAATGGACTTTTAAGATCTTTTGCTTATACATGTTCATATGCTCATATTTTCTCCTGTCCATGTATTTACTCGGAAAACTTTCTTGATCAGATTCAGGTTTCACAGAGACTTCATCCGTTTCTCCGTGAATTGCTGATCACTCTTTGTGATGACAGAATGTTTTCTTAGTTTACTCAAAAACATGAAATTTTCTTGTCTTGCAAACAAATCTTGAAATTGTGAATTTGCTTGTCATTTTTTGTTCTATTCTCTTATATGGGTATTCTAATGAAGTAAATTAAATTTCCAGGGGTAACATTGTCAGGCAGCAGCAGTATATGTTTCATTTAAACTAAAACCCATTTTGAAGATATATTTACTAACATTGAGGATTTATTTTGTTGGAAATTTTCTATATATGTGACTAAATACTTTTTCTAGAAACACAAAACTCAACACTTTTATATGCTGGAAGTAAAGGATTTCCTAATGATCATCTGTGTACCTGAGCCTCTGCTGAGATAAGGGTTAGATGAGCTGACACATTGGAATGCAGTGTAACAGGAAAAGTTAGATCCATATAGTAGAGCACCAATTAATCTGTTATCCTAAACCCAACCTTTGTTACTTAGGTTTAGGTTGGAGTGAGGTATTACAAGTTAGCTACTATTCTCTTTGCATGTGTACCTGACTACTTAGGACTGTCCTATCACCGATGGCTCTCAGGATTAAAAGCTCCACCTCGCACCCTGTGATTACAGCTGCAGCAATTACAGTAGTCATGGTGGGCAGAAAGGCCCTCACTGCGAACTTTCATTCATTTGAGGTGATTTTAGTCCAGAGTGTCATTCAGCTAGCAGCCCCAAAATGGTGCTCTTCTTTCTAACACTTCCTTGCTTTCTTTAATTTCTCTTGCTTCTCAAAAAGATAGTGGACCCTTCAGAGCCCTGAGTGTTTCAGGCTGAATTTTTTGCAGTTAGTGTCATTTGTTAAATGTGTGATTTTGCTAAGTACCCTGTCTTATTTGCCCTGAAATTAATTATTCAGTTTAGGTTTTAGCTCCAGCTTGGAATTATCCTCAGCTACCATGCAGAACAGTACATCTGCTTCAATGATAACTCTGCACACCCATGAGATGGATGTGCATGGTACTACACCCCATCATAAACCTTGTTACAAAGAGGCTTTCCAGGACCTCCTCTTTTGTTCAGGACATCTTGTTTCCATGAGGTTTCTGATAATTTTAGATTGCACTATTAAGGGAATGCATCTGATTCAGTTCTCTTACCTGTTCATTATCTGACAAGGATAATGAAACATTTTATTGCTCATAACTAAAACAAAACAGCATGTTATTCAGCATGCTCTAAAGTACTGAATAATAAATGCAAGTGGGCATAGTTAATTTTGTTGTTTTCTTTTGCCCTTTATTTCTCTGGAGTTTCAAGCAGCTTTAGGTTGTTTTTTCAGTTTTTCAAGAACAAATGGCAGCAGTCTCTCCAGTACTGTTATTTTTGCTTCTTCAGAAGAGCAGGCTTAAAAAATCTACTATTGACGTTCTAATGAAAAGGCATCAGTTGCCCTTTTCTGTAGTCTTCCGGAATCATCTTCCTAGTCCTCTGTAGACTTCATTGACTCCATGTCCATACTTAAAGTTCCAATGTGACCTTTTCCCTTCAATCTGTGTCTGTATATTGAATACTGAATTTCTGAGCACTTGTGTATATGTAACCTCTATTTCTTGTTTTCACTGAGACTTTTGTTTTTAGCACTGTAATTTTTTCCTATCTGTTATGAATTTTCTTGCATATTTGTCCCCAGCTAAAGCATATACAGTCGGCCCTCTTGCACTTCATGCACCCCATATTGCGGCATCAGATCTTAGCGGCATGATTTTTTAGCGATGTAGGAGACCTGTTTTGCAACTGTGCATGTGCGACTTGCCACCATGGTGGTGGCCACAGCCCAGGCAGCAGAACAAGCGGTGGTGGGGCTCAGGCAGCAGCGGGGGCAGCATGGGCAGCGGCCACGGCACGGGTGATGGCAGTGGCAGCCGCAGTGATGGTGGCGGTGCAGCTGCCATTCAACGCAGAAGTTGGGCTACGTGGATGCCAATTAAGACCGCGGGTCCGCGTTACAGGAGACCAAACTGTAATTAATTACATTTCATTTGGCCCTCTCATAGATCTTGCTTTATGTCATGGTTTTCAAGCTATCAGTGTAGAAAATAGCTAAATCCATTGGCTTCTATTGCTTTTTACAGTCCCTAGGCAATTTTTTCTACGTGTCTGTTCTACATCAAACCTTGTTTCAATTTAAATTGATTATTCTTAGGAACCAATGACTTTAAACCCTACACTTTAACGCTTCATTCTGCCTCTACATCAGATCCCTTCAGTTTACAGATCACTATGAAATACCAAGAATGTTCAGCTATTGTAGAGACAGTCTAGATGGCATTCCAGTTAATAACTGCTGCTAGTAATATCTGGAAGAAAGTGCAGCGATAATGTAACTTAACTCAAAACAAGCTGAAGAGATAAGAATTATTGTAAGTAGTGGAAAAAATAGACTTGAACCATCTGAAATGTAGCATTGTTCTACAAGTGTGTTAGAAAGCTTTATTGACAAGTGTTCTTTGCTTCTTGCTGTTAAAGTCCTTGCTTGGATTATGGCCACCGGACAAAACAGTCTGCTTGGAGTTAAGCTGTTTAAAGCAGTAACCAATGTTTTATTAATTGTCCAGACAGATGGCTTATTTTAATGAATTGGCAGTGCCTTAAAAATTTCGTGGTGCACAGTACGAAGAGGAGGGGATATGGAGAAAGGGATTAATAGGAGTCTTGAAATTAGTCTCAGTGAAGCAGAGCAAATGGTAGAATAATTGTGAATCTGAAATTTGCAAGAACCTGAAATCCTCATTTGCTAGTTTTATTAATCCAGAAAAAAAATCACTGCATGTATTGGCAGGGGGGTTGGGGTTTTTTTGGTTTGGTTGGTTTGGGTGGTTTTGGTTTTTTTGTCACTAGTAACTTACTGATACAACTGCTTAGGTCTGAACTGACACACTGTAATGCTTTCTGAGCAGTAATAGTGTATACGTTACACACATTGACACCAAAAAAGGTGACATCAGTATGTAATGACATAATGAAGCCTTTCTGAGTATGGAACAAAAAATTCAACCACGTATTTTTCAAAATTTCAGCATTAGAAAAATCTGAAGGTAAAAGTAATGATTCTCTTTTAAGCACCTGGGTATTCTGTAGGGATTATTCTGTCCAAGCCTAATTGGGCTTCAGGCCTTTGACTCTGGAACTGAAGGTGTCACCAATGCCAAAGGATCTTACAGATACTCAATTTTCAGTGCCTCTGAGGTTCTGTAACAGGTTTTATACATTTTCTGTGAGAGCTGGAAGTCCAGAACCAGAAATATAGCAGGTCGCATGCTGATTTAAGATACATTTGGAGCAGGCAGTTATGTGTAGGAAATGCATATGCAGTTAGTCATATATTTGAAGAAGAAAAAGGACTAAGGTGACTACTTAATTCCCTTCTATACAAACTGAAATAGGAATATGACTTTGTGATCAGTTTTTTTCAACTGAAGTCCTGGTTACTGGTGTTGTACCACAAGACTGGAAACTGGCCAATGTGACACCCATCCACAAGAAGGGTAGGAAAGACGATCCAAGCAATTACAGACCAGTTAGCCTGACCTCAGTCCCATGCAAAGTCATGGAACAGATGGTCTTGTGTGCTATTACACAGCAACTACAAAACAACCATGACATTAGATCTAGTCAGCATGGATTTCGGAAAGGCAGGTCCTGCCTGACCAACCTGCTCTCCTTTTACAATCCAGTGACTCAACTGGTTGACGACAAAAAGGCAGTGGATGTTGTGTATTTGGACCTTAGCAAAGCCTTTGACACGGTTTCCCACAATAAGCTTTAGGAGAAACTCGTAAAGCACGGATTGGATGGGAACATTTTATGATGGGTTGCAAACTGGTTGGAAGGGCAAGCTCAGAGGGTGCTGGTGAATGGTGCAACATCTGACTGGTGGCCAGTCACCAGTGGAGTCCCACAGGGGTCAGTGTTAGGCCCGGCACTGTTCAACATCTTTATTGATGATGTGGATGAGGGAATTGAATCCCTCATCAGCAAGTNTGCTGTTTACAACTACCTGCGGGGAGGTTACCGCCAGGTGGGTGTGGGCCTCTTCTTTGAGGCTGACGACACCAGAACGAGAGGGCACGGCCTCAAGCTACACCAGGGAAAGTTTAAACTTAATGTTAGGAAGCAGGTTTTCATAGAGAGAGCGATTGCACATTGGAATGGACTGCCCAGGGAGGTGGTGGAGTCGCCGTCCCTGGAGGTGTTTAAGAAAAGACTGGACGAGGATCTTAGTGACATGGTCCAGCTGGGGGGTGTAGGGCTGGATGATCCTGTGGGTCCCTTCTGGATCGGAGTGGCCTGTTAGCCTGTGAGGGAACTAGGTTTATGTTTACCGTTCTGGGATGTGCGTTCGGTCTCTGTACAGGTGTTAGATGGTGAGTTGGACTAGATGATCCTTGTGGGTCCCTTCCAACTCATAGTATTCTGTGTGAAATCCGTGAAAGTAATGCTAAGCGTAACCTTGAAGGCATTTTTCAGGATAATTAATTATCGTATAGAATTGACATGGATCTGTTTTATTTTGACCCATACTATGTAATATTTGTTGACGTTTCTTTGAGGCATATGCAATGCTACGTAATTTCTTCTTGACTTCTCAGCTGCGAATCAATTTCTTTCTCCTATACCTTCTGTTGTAGTATTGTAAAACCCAGTTCCTAAGCCATTTTGGACCTCACTGTTTGAGTGATGCTTGTGTGTAGCATCACAGTCCTGCTACTGGGTCTGCTTGTTCCAAAAGTTTATTATGTTCTCATGAACATTTCCCAGCTTCATTCTGGAACAGTTCACAGGTTATTCTGAGTTGGAAGGGACCCACAGGATCATCTAGTCCAACTCCCAAGTGAATGCCCACTCAGGGATCAGGCCCGGAAGCCTGGAACCACGGGCACCATGCTCCATCCATCCAAGCCTCCCACCATCTAGACCATGTCACTGAGCTCTTCATCGAATCTTCTCTTAAACACTTCCAGGGATGGCGACTCCACCACTTCCCTGGGCAGACAATCCCAATGAGGGTTCACTCTCTCTGTGAAAAAGTTCTTCCTAACATCCCATCTAAACCTCCCCTGGCGTCGCCTAAGGCCATGTCCTCTTGTTCGGGTGCTGTCAGCCTGAGAGAAGAGATTCACACCCACCTGGCGGCAACCTCCCCTCAGGTAGTTGTAAACAGCAATCAGGTCACCTCTGAGCCTCCTCTTCTCCAGGCTGAACAACCCCAGTTCCCGTAGACGCTCCCCATAGGGCTTGTCCTCCAGTCCTTTCACCATCCTTGTTGCCCTTCTCTGGACCCTCTCAAGCAGCTCAACATCCTTCTTAATCTGAGGAGCCCAGAACTGCACACAGTACTCAAGATGTGGTCTTTTGTATCAGCCCAACAATCAGCGATTCTTTTTCTGGAATAACTGAGCAGGAAATATCACCTTCCACAGCACCTCTATGCCATGAAGAAGTCTTGTACCATGTTATAACTGCAGCTTTTCTTCCAGCTGGTGTGATTTGCTGTGGAAGGAGTATATAGTTAATGTGTTTGATTTCTTTTGCTACATCTCCAATGGTATCTGATCCACCTTATTATCTTCTGTCACCACTTTCCTCAGTGTCTCCTCACATTCTTCCTGAATCTGTACTACGTGCTTAGCTATTGCATGGATGCCTGTAATGTCCTTGAATTAGTCTCCTAATTCTTTTGTCAAAGTATCCCACTATTCCACAGTTGATTTTACCCCTCAAAAGAATAAGAAAAACACACAATACTACCTAGTGTGTCTAGTAAATACCTATTTTCTTTATTCAGATTTGTTAATTTTTCATTACCTCTTTGATCATCTGATCTTAACTAACATTTAAGTATATAGATTCTTCTTACATCTTAATAGCTGTATTAGGATCTTCAAGATCCATACAAATTATAGTTGGGAGGATGCCTTAGGGCTGTACTATTAACCTTTGTCATGACAAATTCACACTACTTATGGTTCTTCCCTTTGTAGGTGTATTTCTGAATCTATTGGCCAAAGAGATTTTTCTAAAAAAAAGTTTTTTTCTAAAATTTGTGTATTTTAAAGGGAAATACGAATTATGACAAATGTACGATGCTCAAGAATGCCCATAGCCCCTCAAAGAATTTCAGATGCTGCACAATTATATTTGTTTCAGTGATGGATGCAATTGTTCATACCATGTCTAGTTGAGCATGTTTAGGCTTAGCAAAAAGGAAGCTTTTCAGTTTTAGTGGCACTGTAAAACTTTCAAAGAGCAAGTATTAAGAACTGTCCTTATTCTGAACTGTTGCTTCCACTAAGGTCATCTCACCTTGGGGTCTTTGAATCCTTGCATATCTTTTGGGCTACTTTGCCTGAGTGAGGCCTATTATCACTATAAAGCGAGTATCCGTAATAATGCAATATATTGACTTCAGTGGCTTTAAAAGCCTTGAGAGATTCTCTAAATGCGGTGGTGAATCCAAGTTTCTCTAAATTCCAACCTTTATGTGTTATTTATTCTTCAGTACTTTAGAGCTGAGGCAGAAATTTTGGAATTTATATTTGGAGTAATGCATAAAATCCACTTTAGTACAGTGGTGAGTGTCCCTGCCTCTCATGCGGGAGACCAGTGTTCGGTTCCCTGCTGGGGAGGCAGTGGTGCCGTTTAAGAGTTGGACTTAATGATCCTTGTGGGTCCTTTCCAACTCAGAATATTCTGTGATTCTGTGATCTATGCTGAATATGACAAATTGTGGCTTTATTTCCCACATTTGTGATACGTACTTCAAAACTTGTGGCTGTATATAGAGTCAGGTGTGCAGACATGTATATATTCCATATATATATACATATATGTAGTTACATATATTAATTTCTGACTTTCAGGTTTTTGACTCTCCCTGCTCTTTTGGGAGTGATCTATGAGTCTGTCAGTCTTGATCTTCCCATACATTTTTAAAACAATTTTTGTGCAGCTTGTGAAATTCTGTAAGTGTACCTTGCATGATGCATGAATAACTTTAAAACACTTGAGTTTTTCTCCAAATATCCTTTATTATAATTTCCTTTTGTTCACAAAAGTGTTTTACTCAGAGAATATGTCCAAGTCACCTTCAAAAAATTACCTTGAAATGAACTGTGTAATTAGATATTCTTTCATGATCATATACTGGTGCAATTTCCTACTTAATTTGCACAGTTGTTTTTTTGATGAGGTGATACAATGAAGATAAATATTAGAGGTTGTTTGCTTTATTTTTTCTGAAATTATGCCACAACGTATTTTGAAAGGCATCAGTTAGATGGCAAACCTAGTGGATTTCATGAAACTGTAATTCAGCTGATCTGCTTGGTTCAACTACAGGATAGTATTTTCAGTAGAACTGCAACTAAACATTTGTTACTGGATTGCAGGTGTTGGATACTGTGGAGCACATTAAGTTGCCTTCCTTTAGAAAGTCTTTATTTCCAGCATTTTCATGTAATGCCATTTAAAAGTCTTATCTCCATTTACTCTTATCTCTTTTGATCTAGGTACATCATGGAGATCATTCACTCGTGGTACAAAGTTCAAAAGCTCATTTGAATTCTGTGAGCTTTCTGTCAGCCCCCTTTAGCCATGATATTAGACGACTTTTCTGCCTCATATTACCTAGCCTTTCTGAAAATAGAGCTTTTGGATAATTACACTCAAATGACAATTCAAATCATGTCTTATATGTCCCATAGTGCATTTTCTCTCATTTCTTGCATTGGTACCTAAAATTGATGACATTTTTCATGGGGCTGGCCCTGAAATCTTAATTTTACCAGGTGAAGTAAGTTTTGTCAACCCTTTCAGCACACTTCTATAGCTTTCCATACTGTGGAAATCAGAAACTTCGCCAAAGTTACTGGACTGCTGAAAGCAGGAGATGGACTTGAGTTACATTTTTTCTCCTTGCTGGATTGCTCTCATCAATGAATTTAACATTGTTTTGAAGTTTTTAAAGTGTTTATCTGAAAGACACTTTGCTGTTCCTACTGGGAACACATAAAGTGCTGCTTATTTACGGGCAGCTTTGTGGAGAAGAGGAGGCTCAGGGGGGACCTTATTGCTCCCTAAAACTGCCTGAAAGAAGTTTGTAGCCAGATGAGGTTTTGTCTCTTCTCCCAGACTATCAGTGACAGAACGAGAGGACACAGTCTCAACCTGTGCCAGGGGAACTTTAGGCTGGATATTAGGAAAAAAATTCTACACAGAAAGAGCAATTTGCCATTGGAATAGGCTGCCCAGGGAGGTGGTGGTGTCCTTATCCCAAGAAGTGTTTAAAACAAGGCTGGTTGTGGCACTTAGTGCCATGGTTTAATTGATAAGATGATGTTAGGTCATAGGTTTGACTTTAATTATCTCAATGGTATTTTCCAACCTAGTTAATTCTGTGATTCTTTGAAAGAATGCTTTGGATTGGAAGGGACCTTAAAGAGCACCTATGTAGTTACAACCTGCATGCCATGGGCAGGGATATCTTCCAATACCCCAGGTTGCTCAAATCCTCACCCAACCTGTCTTTCNTGTCCTTATCCCAAGAAGTGTTTAAAACAAGGCTGGTTGTGGCACTTAGTGCCATGGTTTAATTGATAAGATGATGTTAGGTCATAGGTTTGACTTTAATTATCTCAATGGTATTTTCCAACCTAGTTAATTCTGTGATTCTTTGAAAGAATGCTTTGGATTGGAAGGGACCTTAAAGAGCACCTATGTAGTTACAACCTGCATGCCATGGGCAGGGATATCTTCCAATACCCCAGGTTGCTCAAATCCTCACCCAACCTGTCTTTAAACACTTCCAGGGATGGGGCATCCTCAACTTCATTGAGTGACTTGTTCTTTACTCCCACAGTAAAGAATTTCTTCATAGTATCTAATCTAAGCCAACTCTCATTTTAAAGCCATTCCCCCTTGTCCCATCACTACATGCCTATGTAAAAAATCCCTCTTGAGCAATCTTGTCAGCCCCCTCTGTGTACTGGAAGGCTATTCTGAGGTCTTCCAAGAGTCTTCTCTTCTCCAGGGTGAACAACCCCAACTGTCTCAACCTGTCTTCATGGGAGCTGTGCTCCAACCCCCTAATTAGCTTTGTGGCCCTCCTCTGGACCCACTGCAACAGATCCACATTCTTCTTATGTTGGGGACTGCAGAGCTGAAGGCAGAATTCCAGGTGGGGTCTCACAAGAGCAGGGGGGCAGAATCACCTGCTGACCACAATTCTTTTGATGCAGCCCAAGATGCCATTGGCTTTCTGGGCTGCAAGCACACATTGCTGACTCATATTGGGCTTGTTATAAACTGACAGCCCCAAGTACTTCTACCTAGGTCAAAGTTCTTGACACAACAAGACTCTGTAGTTCAGAAGAACTGAGAAGTGGAAAGCAAGTATCAGCTTGTCTAGCACAGCTATGGAATAGAGAAAACAGGAGGAAAGCTGGAGTCACAAGATTCTTCTTGAGATAAACTTTCCAGCTGATGAGTGTACAGTGTACATACGTCCTGTACTGTTATGGGCATGCATAGAGTTCTGAAGATCTGTAATCATTAGGGAGTGTCTTCTTTTTCTCTCCTTAAGATGGAGGGATTTGTGTTTTGGAAACTACTGACTGGGGAACAGTCCACTCTAGGAAAACCTGGGTAGGTAGGCAAGGCTTTACAGTTTGCTAAGGACCCATTTTAGAAATTCAGTTCCCACTGTCTTTAAAATACAGTCACCTCACAGAGGACTGGGATGAAATTTCTTTTTCTTTTTTTGATGACTGTTTTTATACAAGCAAAAAAGGGGTAAGGTATTAATTCATGTGGGTTTTATTGTTGATTTTCAGACAGCATTATTTTTTGTTGCAGTTCCATTTCAACACAAGCTGTTTAAGGATATGAATGCCTTACTCAAACAATGCTTATCCCTAAAGCTGACTTGTGTTGAAATGCTTTGAAGGTCTGAGGTTCAGCTGTGTATGTCACTGTTGGAATGTCTGGAACTGAAAGCCGTTATAAGGACTTTTTTCCTTCCTTTTTTTTTTTTTTTTTTCCTTTTGTAAGCCAAACCTAAGATTCAAAAGTAAACATACACAGTGATGGCACTAAATTTGTAACAAGTTGCAAAAATACTTCAGTTACTTCAGATAGTTGATCTTGTTTCAACACATGCACATATATCACATAACCAGAGCATAGTTGATGTACTAAACATCCGGGGGAAAAAATAGTTTCAGTTCCAGTTTTATTTCAGAGGCAAATGTATTTTATTTTCTATCCAGATTCTCAAGGCACTTTCTGCTTAAATGACTTGACGACTCTTCTGGTAAACAAAGTACTCAAAATGAAGTTCCTAAAACATGTTTTTTATCAACGTTAACTGGAAGATTTCTTATGTCACTCTATCTACATGCCTGGTATGCCAAGGTTCCAGTTGCTCAAATCCATGGATTTATCTAAAATCAAAATCAGTTCCATCACACTGCATTCCCCTTTGGCTTATCCTTAGCTGCTTGAATTGTCACAAAACTCATATTAATAAAGGCAGCTGCTTTTCATCAAAATAAAGTTTCTGTTGCTATTTTTTGAGTACTGACAGGCCAAAGCTGAGCACATCAATCGCAATCCAAAGTTCAGAAGAAAGGTTTTAGCTGAATTTTCTGGGATTTATTTGTTTTTCTTGTTTGACAGTTAGTTTTAATGTGGTTTTATTCCACACCTTTACTATTCATGTTACCCCATCTTTCAATGTTTTTCATATGAGAGTTCTTATGAATGTTATTAAGCAGCCAGGGTTTTTCTGGCTTCTAAAAGCAAATGGGTGGTTTGCAAATGACAAATTTGACCATTTCCAGCAAGCAAATTACTTAACTGTTTTGTGCCAGTGATTCCTTTCCGTAATTACATCTTTTGTGCTACATGCCACTTTTTGCAGATTTTTTCCTCCCAAAATTTCTGAGAGCATGACTTATAAGAGAACATCATTTCTCTTCAGAAACAAGATGAGGTTACTACCTTGGGGACTGTCAAGCCAAATCTGCCTGATGTATGTGCTTTGTGAACAATATCATTAACACCTGCACAGAGCAGAAAGTCTCTTTAGACTCCATCTATATTGTAATTATCCAGAATGGAAAAATGTCTCACAGCAGTATTTTCAACAGTTTGGAAACTATATAGCCATGGTGATTGCTGTCTGATTTCTGCCTGGCAGATAGCATTGGCTGAAAAATGATCTATGACATTATAATGGCTCTTGAATACTGAATGGTATGCATAAACATGACCTTAAAAAGATAATTTAAGGTGGTTAGGTACTTATAATACAGATATCAGCACATTTTTTGTAGTTAGAAATTTTGATCTATTGCATCCATGAAGGGTCCATCTCCCTTCAGCTGCTTAGTCTTTGGGGGACTCAGAATGAAGCACTAGTAGCCCCCAAGACACTAGATAAGTAGAATTCTATAGGAATGAGAGCAAATAGCTGATGTGAAAATTTCAAGGCATCATCTGGTCTGCCTCTTATCTTACCTAGCACAGGATCAGCTCTACCAACATGACCATGAAAAAGGATCTCCTAAGTAAATTCATTACTGGATTTCAGAGTCTTCCTTCTTATTTCTGTGCAGTAACAGAATCACAGAATCACAGAATATTCTGAGTTGGAAGGGACCCACAAGGATCATCGAGTCCAACTCCTAACACTGTCTTCCTGGCGGGAATCGAACCCGGGTCTCCCACATGCCAGGTGGGGACACTTACCACTGTACCAAAGTGGATTTTTTTTACGTTATGGAGTAAAATCTGACTCTACATCTATGCATACAGTAACTCTCATTCTCATTTCTCATTCTCCTCAAGGAATGTTATTGCTCTTCTTGCTTCTAATGACGTGGAATTGATGAGGAGAGTCCAAAAGTATCACTTTCAATCTCTGAGGAGCCTGTCTTTGTCACATGTCTGTGTCACATACAAAGATTAAAAACATATAATCATTTTTCCAGTAACATTGTATGAGAAATAATCATTTCCCCTTTATCCTTCATCAAAGACTTTAAAAAGAAAATTCTTGAAAGAGTTTGACAAATTAGAAACCTACCTTGGGTCCTGTGAATTGTCTTATTGAGGTTTATGACAAAAAATACCTGCATATGTTGGAACCTACACAGTTTTTAGAATAAAATATTTAATTTCAAATTACGTTATATTTTTATGTTTCAAGATAGATTGTGGTTATGTTTAGGCTGTTTAATATTATGTATAATGTGGCTCAAGTTGGAGTGTTAACAGTGAAGTTTCCATACTTGTCCATTAAAAAAAAGTCTTCATCGTCTTGCTGCAGTTTTGGGGTTTTTTTTCCCCTGAATGTTGTTTCCAGCACCCTACTGGTGGATCCATTGGTCCATGAGAATTTTCAGAGCCTAATTATGGAAGCTCAGTAAGTGTGATATCATGTCAAATTCACATTCAGATTCTCTTTCCCTTTTTCCTGGTTTAGGTTTGTAGATATTTTTTTTAGCCCTTGTAATGATGTCCAAGAAAAACTACCTTGGTCTATTGATACATGAGTAATGATAAGAGGATCCAGCCTTGAATACTCACACGAGGCACTGTTTAGCAAAGCTCAGTGTACTTTTTGCAGACATCTACTAAGAAGAAAAAATGGAAAGAAAAATATTTTAATTTTTTTTTATAGTGCTGATGGTAAGAGTAAATTTTGTTTCTTCTTTTGCTGATTTCTGAGAGATTTAATTTTGTGCATGAGTTAAACAAATTAATATCTTTAGAAGCAAAATTATCTTTTCTTCCTAACAATTTTTGCATATTTTTTACTGATTCTAGGCTTGACAAAAGTCATCCAACCTTTTCACTTTTCTTGCCACCTTTCCCATATAAAGTATTTATTTCATAAGCCATGATTTTAATGACAGTTCTATTGTTTAACAGTAGATATCTTTTACAGGTTCACAGGTCCCTTACGAGTTGGAAGGGACCTACAAGGACCATCTAGTCCAACTCTGAAGTGACTCCCACACAGGGAACGTACCCCCAACCCCGGAGCCATGGGCATCACACTCTGTCCATCCAAGTCTCCCATTGTATAGGCCATGTCACTGAGTTCCTCATCCAGTCTTGTCTTAAACACCTCCAGGGATGGCTACTCCACCACCTCCCTGGGCAGACCATTCCACTGAGGAATCTCTCTCTTTGTGAAAAAGCTCTTCCTAACATCCAGTCTAAACTTCCCCTGGGACAGCTTAAGGCCATGTCCTCTTGTTCTGGTGCTGTCAGCCTGAGAGAAGAGATTTACATCCACCCCACTACAACCTCCCTTCAGGTAGTTGCAAACAGCAATGAGGTCACCTCTGAGACTCCTCTTCTCCAGGCTGAACAATCCCAACTTCCACAGCCACTCCTCATAGGACCCAAAAATGGACACAGTACTCAAGATGTGGTCTGGCCAGTGCTGAGTATAAGGGAAGAATAATTTCACTAGTCCTACNACACAACATCTAGGGCCTTTCTATTGTCAACCTGGCAAGGCACCAGTTCATAAAAGGAGATCAGGTTGGTCAGGCAAGACCTATCTCTCCTAAATTTGTGTTGACTAGGTCTAATGTTGTAGTTATTTTGCAGGTGCTGCATAATAGCATTCAGGATTATCTGTTCCATGACTTTACCTGGGAATGAGGTCAGGCTGACAGGTCTGTAGTTACCCGGATCATCTTTCTGGCCCTTCTTGTGGATGGGTGTCATATTAGCCAATTTCCAGTCATCCAATGCATCACTGGTAGGCCAGGACTGTTGGTAAATTATGGAGAGTGGCTTTGCGAGTTCATTGGCTAGTTCTTTCATCACCCTAGGGTGAATCCCATCTGGTCCAATGGTTTTGTGATGATCCAAGCCGTTCAGCGAGTCTCTAGTTACCTCCTCCTGGATTACAGGGGGTTTATACTGCACCCCTACCCCTTCCTGCAGTTCAGATGTCCAGTTGTCCTGTAGGCAATCTGTCTTACTGTTAAAAACAGAGGCAAAGAAGGTATTAAGTATTTCTGCCTTTTCCTCATCTCTACTTACTATATTCCCCTCTGTATCCAATAAGGAGTGAAGGCTATTGCACCCTCTCTTTTTGCTGTCGATGTATTTATAAAAGCATTTCTTCTTGTCCTTTACAGTTTCATCTTCTGAAATATGACTTTAGGTATTCTGCTTTGTAAAAGTTTTCCAACAAATTATGAAATTGTAACACTTTATATCGAATTGAATATGAATTTATTTCAAAGGCAGTATTAGGATGATGAAGTAAATATTTGTTGAATCTTCATATCTGCAAAAGAAGGGTGAATAGCATTATTAAAACAATCGTGGATTATGCAGGAAATCACAATACCAATGTCTTAGTGTAAACTTCAGCTGCTTGAATTGGACTAACACATCAATCTGAAGAAGAAACTGAAGAAACTGAACCCCTTCAGGTCAACCCATAACGCAAATAAATTGTTCCTTTTGATCCAGTTTTTTTGGGGTGTTTTCCTGAAGTCTTAATCAGCTTCTGCTTTGCAGTCAGTGGGCAGCTCAGCCCATTATCTTTGCACCATTCAACCTGTCAGAATTCATTAGCTTGCCATCCACAGAGAACTCCCTCTGCAACCAATTGCTTGTTAATTCATCTACAGAAAACTCTGAAGACTTTTGTTAAAGAGCTGTTTTAGGCAAAGTATTTGATTTATGCTTCCTTTGGCACTATTTAGCCAAGGGTTCAGCAAACATCAGTGTTTTACAGCTCACCCACCCTTGGTAAGATTATTTCTTCTTGAGATTTTGCAAGTAAAGTAATTTGTTAGAAGTGATTTTGTCAGTGGGTAGATACCACAATAAAAATCTTTCGTGTTATTGCATCAAGAAGGTTTTTTCCCTGTAGGTAGATTATCTTCATTTAAGTACACTAAAAGTAATATGTTGCAGCATTTTTCAATTTGCAAGTTCCATAAGAGACATTAATTACTTGATGCGCATAAAGTGTGTTTTTCTGAGATTGCTGCACAGCGTTGAAACTTTTGTCTCTTGGAATGTAATTTCTTCATTTTTGCGAAGCCTAACATACTTTTGTAAGAATGCCTCCGTTAGGATTACCAGCATCTCCTTTAACTTAAAATGAGCTATTTAAATTCATTCCTGTAGTGGAATGCTAAACACTTTAAACAATAATGGAGTTCAGTGCTGCATTTAAGTTTGCAAATAAAATTCCTCTAAAATTTGTTCACCTTCTCTTGTTGACTTCAGAGGAGTGTCATAATAAAGCAATCTGTCATACGCAAGACTTCTTTCTTCTAAATGTGTCCACCTCCATGAATATTTTCTGGGCCAAAAAATACTTAGACAGTTGCCCAAACAGGGAAAATACAGTATTATATCAAAGGACTGGAACCAAAAAGTCTAGAGATTAGCATTAGCTATAAACTTTTGATATTTGACTAATATGTTTGGGAGATTAAACAGTAGTGTACTCTCTCTGTCCTGCTTTTTCATAAACAAACAAACAAAAAGAGATTTGTCATACTNGAAATCTTATCTTAGACTTTATTTACCAGTTTTGTTTACTTGTTTGTTTATTATTAATTTAAAACTACTATATCTCTGCTTCTTAAAAAAAGAATACTTGGTATTTGCCATTCTTATTTTCTTATTTAATATCATAGTTGCTCTCCTTTTTGGAGTGTCATTCAAGTCTGTAAAGTACCAATCAAAGTACCTCAGTGCAGTATCAGAGGCACCTGTAAAAAAAATGGAAATGCCTCAAGAAAGCTGGTCAGCTGAAACAGAATTCCCCATTATGTGTTTGTATGATTTCAGAGGTTCATAAGTGTCATACAAATGGTTGATAATAATGAGCACTGTTCTGACTGTTCTTAGAGCCATCATTTTCTCATTAAACAAACATCTGGCTTCTTTTTTCTCCATTCCCTTGTAAATATTTCTGGGTTTCAGTTTTGTTACTGGGATAGTCTATGGGACCGGATGGAATCCACCCGAGGGTCATGAAAGAACTAGCAGATGAACTCGCCAAGCCGCTCTCTATAATTTACCAACAGTCCTGGCTTACTGGTATTGTGCCACAAGACTGGAAATTGGCCAATGTGACACCCATCCACAAGAAGGGTAGGAAAGATGATCCTAACAACTACAGACCAGTCAGCCTGACCTCCGTCCCATGCAAAGTCATGGAACAGATGGTCTTGTATGCTATTACACAGCAACTGCAGAACAACCATGACATTGGATCTAGTCAGCATGGATTTCGGAAAGGCAGGTCCTGCCTGACTAACTTGATCTCCTTTTATGATCCAGTGACTCAACTGGTTGATGACAAAAAGGCTGTGGATGTTGTGTACTTGGACCTTAGCAAAGCCTTTGACACGGTTTCC
>WEKX01023435.1:102370-127065 GCA_013390025.1 Pitta sordida
AGAGGAGGAGGCTCAGAGGTGACCTCATTGCTGTTTACAACTACCTGCGGGGAGGTTGCAGCCAGATGGGTGTGGACCTCTTCTTCCAGGCTGATGACACCAGAATGAGAGGGCACGGCCTCAAACTATGCCAGGGGAGGTTTAATCTTAATGTTAGGAAGCGGTTTTTCACAGAGAGAGTGATTGCACATTGGAATGGGCTGCCCAGGGAGGTGGTGGAGTCACCGTCCCTGGAGGTCTTTAAGAGAAAGCTCGACGAGGAGCTTAGTGACATGGTCTAGCTAGGGGGTGTAGGGCTGGATGATCCTGGGCCCCTTCCGGCTCAGAGTGGCCTGCTAGACTGTGAGGGAACTAGGTTTGTGTTTACCGCTCTGGGATGTGCGTTCGGTCTCTGTACGGGTGTTAGATGGTGAGTTGGACTAGATGATCCTTGTGGGTCCCTTCCAACTCATAATATTCTGTGATTCTGTGATTCTGTGATAACTACTCATTCCTATAAACATACAACGTGCTTAATTCACTGGGACAAAGACGAGGACCTATTGTAACAGAGAAGGAGCAAGGTGAGAGATATCACTGAAAGTTATGAAACTTCATTTTTCTCAATAATTATATGGCAATATGGAACTTCATTATGAAGACCCCAGAAGCCAAAACAACAAATGCACATCTAACAATTAATGTATGTCTATACAAGTTGGAGCTGACTCACAGAGGGACAAAGGAAAGAAAGGCACAACTTCTTGCTTATCTATACCTCTTTGAGGTTTTTTAATTAGGAAATAAAATAATTTAACCTGTCATTCTTATTTTTCACCTCTGCAATCTTGTATGCAGGATAAAGACTTTTCAAGGCCTTTTCCTTTATAAAGAAATGTTTCTGACTGCAGAATATTTTTTTTGAATAAAACATTGGTTTTGAAAAAGTTCCTCTCAAGTAACATGAAATAGATATTACTACTTTCTAAATAGAATAGTTACATTGTTTTTTTTCTCCTTATTGATTATCAGTTATATTTTATATCAGTATTTTCTTCTGCTTAAAAACAGAAAAGTAAATGAGCAATGAGAGAAAATCATGACAAGAACTTCATAAGTTCATCAAGAAAACTGCAAACTCCTGTGCCTCATTTTAGCTCACTCCTGCGTAGACAACAAAGGTGCCCTTTGTCAGCCTGAGAATGAGAAGAGGCAAGACATGGGGTGTGTGTACTCAGGTTCTATGGACAAATGTATATTAATGTTTCTTCTTTTGGCTTTCCTGAGAAAAGTCAGTTGGAGTGTAGTCTCTGTATATAAGGGTGAGCTTTTGTCTCTTTGATAGTCTGCAATTCTTTAGGGCAAAAAACCGCAACCCAGCCAAACAAAAAACCCCTAAACTCAAACCCAAACCAAACTACAAAAACCCCAGTTAGAGAAACTGTTCAAAATCTGCTATCAACACCAATTTGGAAAAGTTACAGAAATTTAGTTATCTGAGTAGAGATTTCTCCAAAAAGATAATAAATTTCACTAAAATAATGTCTGAAGAAAACAGACAGACTTTTGAATATAGCTTCCTCTAATGCTGCTTTTTGTCAGCTCTGAAAAATCCGGCTAAGTTTGACTTATACGAAAAGGCTTTCATTTCAATATGGTTATACAATAGATTGTAAACCCTAGGAATGTACAGTCCATGCAGAAAATTAGAAACATTCCATTGTTTAGTCTGATTTAATGATAGTTACCACTTACTGGGTGCATTCAGAGAATGGACTCTCAGGCCTGTGAGAAGATCTGGTCCCTCTAGTGACATTCAAAGCAGCAATTAATAGTTCTGACCATCTGTTCGCCAAAGCACCCCACATAGACAGGAAAAGGCCATATGCAAAACATCTACTATAAGTTCCTAGACTACATGCCTGTTTTTCTCTATTTTCTCTGTAGGGCTTGCATATGATGGTGCAGATAGCAGTCGCCTTAAGTTGCTTTTCTTGATTTCTTGAATAGTTGCACTAGTAAGTGCCAGTAGCATTCTTTAGCCCCACTGTATTAAATGTATAAAGCCTACAGAAGCAAACTTTGGTGGGACAGATCTGATGGCAAGTTAATAGATGCTGACTATTCCATTGCTTTGTATCAAAGATTATACTGATAAGTCTGAAGACATACAGAGTTTTTTGTAAAGTTAAAAATCAACATTATATACACGAGTTCAATCTGTATTTGCTATAATTGCTTTTAACTCAGTACTATGATACGACTTTAATTGTTCTGAAATTTCTGAAGATATGCCTTTTCTCCACTTTCTCATTTTAACAAGGAATTAAAAACCCATTGATATCAACAGTAAAACTTTCTTTGATTTCAGTATGAATTAGGTCTGGTATTAATTCCTCTTTAGGAACTAATTTCAAAATAACCCATTAGGACTAACTTAGACTTTAACATGCTCATAATATTTTTTAAAAAGGAAAAAGGTATAAATTAAATAAAATATTGTAATTACTTAAAAATGCATTCAACTCATTGTCATTTTGACTACCAGACACTAGAGTAGAAAAATGTTCAATGTTTTTAGACAGTTAAGATGAAAACCATACTGTACTGTATTCCATTTTATACATCACTTCTCAGAATACGAGTGCACTATCTTATAATACATATGTTAGAGGTTTTCTACTTGTAGCAGGAAGTGATAAATTATACTGTGTTCATATTGTTATTGATTCATTGAATTAGCACTCAGATGTGCGAGAACATGGGATTCATAACAGTATTCTTAACAGTACTAAGCAGCCAGCTGGTATCAGGATATCACAGTGTCACAGTATAGAGAAGGCTGAAAAGGACTTTGAAGATCATCTAGTCCACCCTATAATCCAACTAACCTATCATCTGCATCTAGATCATATCACTCAACACCACATGATACAGTCTCATTATTTAGTCCTAACAGAATTTGAAAATCCATTAAAATACAGTAACAACTTTGTCCACGCGATGGTAGCTGGTTCATTTAATTCCTATCTATGAATAAGTTTTCATGGACATTTTATAGGTGCATTTGTTTGTTCACAAAAACTGCAGTTTTTCTTTGCTGTGAAATCTATTCTAATTTTCATGAGCACAGAGAATCATGTTTGTGGTTGTTGTTCTCAAAGCAAGACCGACGGCCTTTTTCTTGAACTCCATACTCTCTCTTTCCTGCTTTTTCATAAACAAACAAAAAGAGATTTGTCATACTTAGATCTTTCAAAATCCAAATACTTTGAATATATATCTCCAAATACGTATTAAAACACATTTGAAATATAAAACGCACTTGAAATAATCAGCAGATTTTAGAAAATTCAGTGGTGGTTTCTCCTAGAGAGGCATACAAAGCAGAAGTGTGTAACAGTGATGGGTAACAGAGAACACAGCAGATCTGTGCAAGTGTACTCCTCAAACTAAGCGAAAAAGTGCAATACTACAAGGCATATGGCATTATAGAACAGTGTTAAATGCAGAGGGGTTTTGTCTGCTTTTTTCTCTATGGTTGTTTCTCCATATGGTTGTTATAAATCCATGATGCAACTTGCTGTTTGTACTGCAGACACATGTGATTGAGATTCTCAAAGAAGCCCAAAGAAACTAGAGTTCTGGTTCCCACTGAACTTGAGTGAGGTCTGGGCATCCAAGTCCCTGAGGTCCAATTAGAACCTCAGAGCAGGGTTCTCCAATGAAGACATCTCTGACCTTATTTCTTTGCTTAGTTTGCTGAATGTCAGTGAGTTTGTTTCAGAAAAAGGTGTAGGAATGCTCTNGAGGTTTTCTACTTGTAGCAGGAAGTGATAAATTATACTGTGTTCATATTGTTATTGATTCATTGAATTAGCACTCAGATGTGCGAGAACATGGGATTCATAACAGTATTCTTAACAGTACTAAGCAGCCAGCTGGTATCAGGATATCACAGTGTCACAGTATAGAGAAGGCTGAAAAGGACTTTGAAGATCATCTAGTCCACCCTATAATCCAACTAACCTATCATCTGCATCTAGATCATATCACTCAACACCACATGATACAGTCTCATTATTTAGTCCTAACAGAATTTGAAAATCCATTAAAATACAGTAACAACTTTGTCCACGCGATGGTAGCTGGTTCATTTAATTCCTATCTATGAATAAGTTTTCATGGACATTTTATAGGTGCATTTGTTTGTTCACAAAAACTGCAGTTTTTCTTTGCTGTGAAATCTATTCTAATTTTCATGAGCACAGAGAATCATGTTTGTGGTTGTTGTTCTCAAAGCAAGACCGACGGCCTTTTTCTTGAACTCCATACTCTCTCTTTCCTGCTTTTTCATAAACAAACAAAAAGAGATTTGTCATACTTAGATCTTTCAAAATCCAAATACTTTGAATATATATCTCCAAATATGTATTAAAACACATTTGAAATATAAAACGCACTTGAAATAATCAGCAGATTTTAGAAAATTCAGTGGTGGTTTCTCCTAGAGAGGCATACAAAGCAGAAGTGTGTAACAGTGATGGGTAACAGAGAACACAGCAGATCTGTGCAAGTGTACTCCTCAAACTAAGCGAAAAAGTGCAATACTACAAGGCATATGGCATTATAGAACAGTGTTAAATGCAGAGGGGTTTTGTCTGCTTTTTTCTCTATGGTTGTTTCTCCATATGGTTGTTATAAATCCATGATGCAACTTGCTGTTTGTACTGCAGACACATGTGATTGAGATTCTCAAAGAAGCCCAAAGAAACTAGAGTTCTGGTTCCCACTGAACTTGAGTGAGGTCTGGGCATCCAAGTCCCTGAGGTCCAATTAGAACCTCAGAGCAGGGTTCTCCAATGAAGACATCTCTGACCTTATTTCTTTGCTTAGTTTGCTGAATGTCAGTGAGTTTGTTTCAGAAAAAGGTGTAGGAATGCTCTCCATCCCTGGAGGTGTTTAAGAGAAGACTGGACGAGGAGCTTAGTGACATGGTCTAGCCGGGAGGTGTAGGGCTGGATGACGTTGTGCCCCCTCCGTCTCGGAGTGGCCTGCTAGACTGTGAGGGATCTAGGTTGGTGTTATGCTCTGCGATGTGCTCTCGGTCTCTTTACGGGTGTTAGATGGTGAGTTGGACTAGATGATCCTTGTGGGTCCCTTCCAACTCATAATATTCTGTGATTCTGTGTGATTCTATTTAGAGCAGAGATGCATGTTAATCTGGTTTCATATTGAGAGGTGCAAGAAACTGAGTAAAAGGGAGAAAAGATAAATAGAAATGTTGGACAATCACATTTCTCAATGTGATTGTTTACTCCTTGTCTGAGTGCTACAGTACAGTTGGCTGAATCCAACGACATGGGGTTCAACCAATCTAAGTGTCGGGTCCTACACTTTGGTTACAATAACCCCATGCAGAACTATAGGCTGGGGATGGAGTGGCTGCAGGATGATGAGGTGGAAAGGGATGTGGGAGTGCTGGTTGACCGAAAACTTAACATGAGCCAGCAGTGTGCCCAGGTGGCCAGAAAAGCCAATGGTATCCTGGCCTGCCTCAGGAATAGTGTTGTCAGTAGGAGAGGGATTTAGGAGTAATGATTGACAGAAAACTTAATATGAGCCAGCAGTGTGCCCAGGTGGCTAAGAAGGCCAATGGCATCCTGGCCTGTATTAGGAACAGTGTGGTCAGTCGGACAAGGGAAGTTATACTTCCCATGTACGCGGTGCTGGTCAGGTAACAGGTTGGGTTAGGTTACAGATGATAGGTTGGACTTGATGATCTCTACGGTCTTTTCCAAGCTTACTAATTCTGTGATTCTGTGAAAATATGAGTAAGACTTTTCACTGAAATTTCTCATTATGTTAAATAGTTTAATTTTGTACTAGTCTATAAAATTATTTTCTAACATTATCATTCAATAGCTTTGGCTATACAATGAGTTCTGATCAAATAAATGCACCTGAAAAATGAACAGCTTTCAACTTAGTTTGTAATAGTGTCAGGCTTCTGCCATAAACTTGATACAAACTTAAACTTCTTTGGTACTCTTGGACATATCTATCACAGCTACCTGCATTTTATTTCTTGTTCTATATTTATACTAGAGACAATTTGTCATCATGTACCTATATATAATACAATTTATGTGTATGTAAACATAATTTTGTATATGTGTATATATAATGAAAGACTAGATTTTTATCACACAGTTGCGTAATAATACATAGACATTGTAAGATAATTAGCTCAAGAGGGAACAAAGGGAGGTCCCTATGGAAAAGATTGTAAATATGTATTCAGAAAAAACTTCATTTTGTTTTGTGACTTCTAATTTTTTTATGTGTATCTATCTCCTAAGGAATTTATTGATTACAAAGGCAGAGTTTTTCCATTATTGAAATCATAACCAATAGAGCTTTTGGTATTAAGCTCTAAACTGTATCAATTCCTAATCTCTACAAATATTTGTGTGTAATCTAGAAGAAACAGGAATATATATTTTGTTAATATACTAACAAATAATAAATGCAATTCAAGATGGATTAGCCTGCTGTACTCTGTGTTAGGCCACCTGTTTCACAGTACTACAAATAATCCTTAATGGCCAAAAATGTTGCTGGGAGAATTAGCAGTACAGTAGCTGAGAATTAGTACAAAAGCAGAAATTGGAGATCTGGCCCAGTCTTAGTTTCTTCATGTTGCATCTATGGTGTTCTTTTCTGATGCAACAATGTGACAGATAGAAATGTCAATTTCTCTTTGTCTATTTTAAATACTTTCTGCAAAGGAAAACTTCTAAAAGAAGTCTGTTTCTTTATATTTGGGGAAAATTTTGGAGTCGAGTTCATCTCGTGTTCCCAAGAAAGTCTCACCTTTGAGCAGACATGGTACAAACCCACTTGTTTGCCTACCTCCTAGAAGTTCTTGCTGATTTTTCCAGTATTTTTTTAGACATAATTCTTTAAGCTATCTCAGAGAATGTTACTGATTTATAACAGCTAAGAACATAACAAAGAAAGATTTCATTCCCTCCTATAAATTATTAATTTTTCTTCTCCTTAAGTTGTTTTTTTTATGTTTATTTTCCTTTCTTAGGAACCTTAAAAATTATGTACTTAAACCTAGGTGCCATCTGAGGTACACCAGCAGGCCCATGTTTTTTCTGGCTTTCCTTTTGCTGTTTATGTACTTCTAGCATGCTTTCTAGTTGCCTTTCATATTCCTATTTATCATTCACATCCAGATTCAATTCCAGTTGGCTTTTCTAATCCTCTCCCTGCATGACCAGACAGCAACTTTACAGTCCTTCTAGATGACCTGCCCTTGCTCCCACTTCTAATATACAGCTTTTTTATTTCTGGGTTGAGTTTGTTGCTCCTTGCTTATCTATGCAGGTCTCTGTCGCCATTGCTTGATTTCTTAATTCTCAGGATGGAGCTTTCTTGAGCCTGGAAGACATGGTCCTCAAATATCAGCCAACTCTCCAGGACCACTCTGCTCTCAAGGGACATATCCTCTGAAAAGGTTGAAATGGAGGGTTGTGATCCTGGTTTTTGCTTAGCTTCTTCAGTTAGGATCCTGAACTCCACCATCTCCTGAGATTAGCTCATATAAATAAAATATGGTGTTCATGGCACCAGGGTTGTGAGTTCAATCCCTGTATGGGCATTCACTTAGGAGCTGGACTCAATGATCCTTGTGGGTCCCTTCCAACTCAGGATATTCTGTGATTCTGTGATCTCATGTTCACTGCAGCCAAGACTCCCTCTGATTTTCAAGCTCCTTACAAGTCTTTCCTTGTTCCTAAGTACAGCTCCAGTATAGCATCTTTCTTTTTGGCTCCTCAATTGCCTGTGCCATTAAATTATCTTCAGTGCTCTCAAGATATCTATGTTGTTTGAACCCTTCTGTATTGTCCTTCTGTCAGATAGCAGGGTGGTTGAAAACTTCTCTGAGAACTAGGGCATGTGAACGTGAGACTTTTCCAATTGTTTGAAGACTTCACTTAGTTTGAACAAAACCTCCGCGACTCCCTGACCCATAGCAGATACTGGCTACAACAGCAAACCATGTTGGTCTTAACCATAAGCTCTTTTTAACCATGAGCTCAATCATAACTGTAAGTTCCTAAATGACACCCAGCCTATCTCAAGGCAGAGCCCTGTACATTCCAGCTGCTGTCTGTCACATAAAGGTCAACACCCTGTCCATGCCTTCCAAGCCTGCCCTTCCTAGAGAGTCTGTGTACTTCCACTGCAGCGCTCCAATCATGCTCCTGTCATGTCTCCATTGTCTCAACGAGGTTGCTCCCTCTGTTTGTTTTCGATGTTAATCAGAGAGGTACTCAAGTGTGCTAATTCCCAAATACATGGTGGAGTTCTTTCCCCACAAAGGTGTTCTGCAGACACTTGCTTCTTTACATGCTTATATTAAAAAGGTTTACCCTTCAACTCTGTTGATTTGTTGATTGCTGTGTCCCTTTTGTTCCCATCACCTTGGGCCCTTGGCTTGCCTACCCTATTCCATTAGCCAGCTACAATTTTTGCCACAACTTTTAGAAACTTTGCAGCAGTATCTTAGTCGACCGTCTTTTAAATTAGATTGAAAAGTTTCAAACATTGGAAAAGGGAACACCCAGACAGGAGTGATGTTAGCTTCTGCTGCGAAATGTATTGTCTATTAATTTTACTTTAATTTCTTTTTTGGTCATAGCAAAATGTTATCAGTAGGTATAAGATAAGGAAAAAACCCAGATAATTTCTATTTAGCAGTCTTCATGTAAATGGGGAAATATTTTGTCCTCTATTCTTTCTTGTACTGTCATTTTATTTCTAACACAGCAACTACAGGATAGTGTATTAATGTAACAGCTTGGATATTATGACACAAGGTGCTGGTAGAGTAAAGTAGTAATTGGTGGTAATATTTGTAAAGACACTTCAAGCTCCTACATAGCCAGTTCCAGTTAAAACTAACAAAAAATGTGAATCAAAACATTAAATGCAGCTTTCACCTGAACTAAAGTTAGTAAAAAAGGCTGTGATTGAATCCTGGCCAGTATCAGGAACAGTGTGGACTAGGGAGGTTGTCCTTCCCCTGTACTCAGCGCTAGTCAGACCACATCTTGAGTACTGTGTGCAGTTCTGGGCTCCCCAGTTTAAGAAGGATGTTGAGCTGCTTGAGAGGGTCCAGAGAAGGGCAACAAGGATGGTGAAAGGACTGGAGGACATGCCCTATGGGAAGCGGCTGCGGGAACTGGGGTTGTTCAGCCTGGAGAATGGGAGGCTCAGAGATGACCAGATTGCTGTTTACAGCTGCCTGAGGGGAGGTTGCAGCCAGGTGGGTGTGGACCTCTTCTTTCAGGCTGANATCCCTGGTGCCTCTGCTGTGAAATCATCATTAAACCCACTCGACTAATGGTACATGTTGGCTGTGTAGCCAGCTTACACAACTGATTCTGTTTGAACAAAATTAAAGCCTACTTTATGTATATTGCTAGCACAGCTGGATTGTCCTTTCTGAGGTCTATGTTGTATGTTAGGGCCATTTCAAATGTTGTTGAATTGACTGCAGATTCTTTTCTAGCTAGTTCCCCACAGAGTAGTAAGAATCATAGTAATATCTCTGTCCTGACTATAAAATAGTTTGAAAAGTATCTCTTTTGTTTATGTACAGCCATCTTTCCACTGTAGCTCACAGTACGGGTAGCAAGATCGATTACTACTTAGAATAGAGCTCTATCAGATATTACAGACAGCTTTCATAATATCCTAGTTTAAAAACTGACAATAAAGATTCAGTGCTGCCATACACTGGGTTGCTAGCTTTTACACCTATTTGGTCAGATTTGGAATATTACTGAACACTTTTCCTTTTTTTTTTTTTTTTTAAAGAACCACTTTTTATGTAAGTGTTTTGGTTTGGGGTTTTTTTGAAAGGGAAGACTAGTGACTGCTTAATCAACTGGCATCTGGGATATAATTCCTTTCATAAAAAAATCAAACCCACCCATTTACTTATTTCTGTGTGTTCACAAGTCATCCCTCCTAACTGCAGTCTTTCTGTAGAATCATAGAATACAAAGTTGGAAGGGACCTCAAGGACCATCTGGGCTAACCTTTATTGGCAAGAGCATAGTAGAATCACAGTCTAGACTAGATGTCTCAGTGTCCTGTCCAGCTGAATCTTAAAAGTGTCCAGTACTGGGGAATCCCACACTTCCCTGAGGACACTATTCCAATGGCAAATTGTTCTCTTTGTCAAAAGTTTTCCTCTTGTGTCCAACTGGAATCTCCTCAGGAGTAATTCATACCTATCACCCTTCATATTTTCCATGTGATTCCTTGTAAAAAGGAATTTTCCATCTTTGTCTTAGCCACCCTTTAAATACTGGAACATGGTGATAAGGTCTCTTCTAAGCTGCCTTCTCTGAAGGCTGAGCAAACTCAGTCCTCTCAGCCTTTCCTCACACGACAGGTTTTCCAGTGCTTTCGTCATCTTAGTGGTACTTCTCTGGACTGTCTCCAGCCTCTCCACATTTTTTTGTACAGCAGGGACCAGACTGAACCCGTATCCCAGGTGTGGCCTCACAAACACCAAGTAGAGTGGGATGATGACTACTGTATACCTTGCTGATGAGAGCCAGCATCCTATTGGCTTTCTCTGCTGAAGCAGCAGCGAAATTCATTCGCTCAAATTGATCTTGTTGTCCACCAGACTTCAAACTAACAGAATGGTTGCTAACAAAGCAACCATTGTAATCGTTCATCTAGTACTTACTAACTTTTGAAGATGGAATATATTTAAACTACATGTGCAAGCATTATGAAAGGGCTGCATTGTGTTCAAGTCATTGAGTTATACTTTACTAAAATAATTTTTGGTGACTAATACATGGATGCCCATATGAAATGCTGAATTTGCAGATTATTGTCTCAGAAAAGATTCTTGACCTATCTGCTTTTCCAACAAAATTTTTTTTGGAGATGTCATCACTACTTTAAAATTGACTTTTCTTTGAGCGTTGAATATTGAGAGCAAGTGGATCTTCACAGGCATTTAAATACTATGTGTAATTTATTGCATGAGAAAAGAAGTGCCTAGAATAATGTTTTCCCATTATATTGTAATCCACACTTAAAAGCTATCTAAAATATTTTTAAAACATATTTCAAATGTGAATTTAAGCTTCATGAAGAAAGAGAAATCTTTTGATGGTAACATTATTCACTGGATTAGTGGCATCCTTTAATCAAACAAATATGTTTCTAATGATGTTTCTGGCTGGCTATATGCAGAGTATTTCACAAGTAGTATTATTGTAGCTCCCAAAAAATTAGTGGACAGAATTCTGCTGTCAAATATACAAATTCAGACTGATTCACACACAGATTCACAGAATATTATGAGTTGGAAGGGACCCACAAGGATCATCTAGTCCAACTCACCATCTAACACCCGTACAGAGACCAAAAGCACATCCCAGAGCGGTAACACAAACCTAGTTCCCTCACAGTCTAGCAGGCCACTCCGAGCCGGAAGGGACCCAGGATCATCCAACCCTACACCGCCTAGCTAGACCATGTCACTAAGCTCCTCATCGAGTCTTCTCTTAAACACCTCCAGGGACGGTGACTCCACCACCTCCCTGGGCAGCCCATTCCAATGTGCAATCACTCTCTCTGTGAAAAACCGCTTCCTAACATTAAGTTTAAACTTCCCCTGGCCTAGCTTGAGGCCGTGCCCTCTCGTTCTGGTGTCATCAGCCTGGAAGAAGAGGTCCACACCCATCTGGCTGCAACCTCCCCACAGGTAGTTGTAAACAGCAATGAGGCCACCTCTGAGCCTCCTCTTCTCCANCTCCACTGGTGACTGGCTGCCAGTCCGATGTTGCACCATTCACCACCACCCTCTGAGCTCGCCCTTCCAACCAGTTCGTAACCCAGCATAAAGTGTTCCCCTCCAGTCCGTGCTTTACAAGTTTCTCCTGAAGCTTATTGTGGGAAACCGTGTCAAAGGCTTTGCTAAGGTCCAAGTACACAACATCCACAGCCTTTTTGTCATCCACCAGCTGAGTCACTGGATCGTAAAAGGAGATCAGGTTAGTCAGGCAGGACCTGCCTTTCCGAAATCCATGCTGACTAGATGTGATCATTTTGTTTCAGAAAAACTTATAACTAACTGAGGATCATGAAGAGTTAGTTTCCCTTGGATGTGACTAATTCCAGAGCCATATTTTGCATATAGATATAGTCTGGACTGAACCAAAGTTTTTATCAGTACAGTTTCTAGCTTAATGGAGAAGGAAAGTGTTTAGAAGCTTAAGTAAATTTCCTCCAACCTTGATCCCCGTCTATAAAATAATATTAGATATACTTTGATGATTCTGAACAACTTACCTTTTCCTTCCATGCAGATCTTCTTACACTGAATGATTCTGATTTAGCTGACTTCAAGGACTATTATTTTCAGTGTATAACTCTTTGATTTCACAGTCATCTGAAAATGTATTGACATCAGTAATAGCTAAGACAATAAAGATTTTTCCTAAATTATAATATAAGCTATTTTTCTTTTTAAAACTTATTTCAATTTAAATATAGAGTAAGTTTTGTGCCAAAATAAAATTTTACTAATGAACAGTTTTCCATCTGATGACAAATACAATATCCTCTGAAATACTATAGTATTTTTGTATGTATAGGAAATAATTAGAAATTATTATTTCACAGACCTGTAGCTCAAAAAACTGGCCAGGAATTTTATGTGTGGTGGACTGCTGTGGCTCCCAATAATATGAGATTTGTGAGTACCAGAAATAAATGCACCTCTGAAAGCAAAACGTTTCATAAAATATGTTCTCAGGTTATGGAACAGAAAGTTACCCCTGTGGGACACACTGTAACTTCTAAGGTTATACTTATTATATCAAGTAGCCTATGTCACAATGAATTGAGAATTACACATACTTCATTTTTTGGTTCTTTTTTTTGTTTGTTCATATTGTTCTTAAATGACCAAGAAGCCAAAAATGTGGTCATCTTGTATCATTATGGATGGAGTGATCTAAAGAACATTCTCACCCAGTGTGTGAGAATACAATACCCACATACAAATAACAGTATGGATGAGAAACAGGCCAAAGAACCAGTGGATTATTTATATTCTTTCAGCATTCTTAAAATGTGACATGCACAAATCTAAAAATGCTCCTGCTTGTTGATATAAAAGTAATTTTGTTTATGAAATAAAAGTTAAAACCTTAACTTCTCGAGAATATGAACATTTTTAGTAAGAGTTTCTATTTTTATGAAGGCATTATGCTGAAATAATTGGATAGAATTCAGTATGTAATAAAATTTTAATAATATGTAAAATATGTAATAAAATTGTAGCTATTTCCATTTTTTGGAAAGCCTATGGGAGAACAGTAACGATTAATTTGAGGCCTGGATAAGGACACATGGTCAAATGTATATGACTTTAAATCTGGGAAACCACTAAATAGCTTTATTCTCAGTGCCTGTGACCCTGTATAGTTTCGTCAAAGTTCCTGTGATTATGTTGATTAACTTGAACAAACATATTTGGACCTGAAAGATTTCCTCTGCAAGAAAACTGCAAGAAAATATACAGAAATTTGTCTTCCATGTACCAGAAGGTGAACACACATCCAATGGCAGTACTTTTCCTACAATGATCATCACAGTTACAATTCCTCTCTAGCATGGAGCCCGTTTTAGAGATGGTAAGATGAATGCATATTACCACAAACAGGGTCTGTTTTACCTTTTATGTTCTTTTATAGTTTTCCTGTGCCAAAGGAATACATGGCTGTAACTAGAAGATTTACTCAGGTCACTAAATCTACTGTGTGACTTGTATTCATTCTTAAACACAACTGAGAGCAAATAAGACAGTTATATTCCCAGAAGAGTTAACTTTGCAAGACAAAATGTCAGACTTGACAGATTTGTTAACTTCAGTGACTACATCAACATTTAATGACTTCAAAAGTATTTACCAGTTAAAATAAAAAATTACCTGAAAGATTGCAAGTAGATTTATTGTTAAAGTTTTGCTAGAGGACATACGGATTTTTAATTTTTTTTTTACATTTTCAAATATTTAATGATTATAATAATTATAAAGAATGTTTACAGAAATTCTAGTGCAATTTCCATGAGACATTGCCATGTGTTTATAATGTCAAGATCACCAGTATTTATATTATAGTTTCTGAAGATTTTCAGCAGCTGTATGAGAAATACATTCAAAGTCACTTTGGTTGAACACATGCCCAGACTTGGCTGCCCTTGGGAGCCAATCAGGTGAGCAAGGGGTGTTTCCAAGGGCCATTTGTGGGTAATTTAAACAGCTCCAGGGAGTGCAGAGAGGGCAAACAGAGGCATGACATAGCAGTTTGCACAGCAGTTTGTGCAGGCAGGATAAGCAAGAAGAGCACCGCCACCTTCCCGGCTCACACTGGTGAGTTGTGTGATAGGTGTGCATGGTATTTCTTTCTCTTTGTTTCCTTTCTCTTTTCTCAATTCAACTAGATCCAGCAATGGCTTACAAACAATCAAGAGCCATTGTGGCTGCTGCTGCTAACAGGAGTGTGCTAACCCAGACAGAACCCCCCAAGAGGGGCACAGCTGTCCAGGTCACTGGCTGCAAGGAGTGTATGATTTTGGCGTTAGTATCAGAGGACAGTGCAAAAGACAGCTGCATAAGGTGCAATCAGGTGAATGATCTGCTCTGTTTACTGGCAGAGCTAAAGGAAGAAGTGGAAAGGATAAGGAGTATTAGGGAAAGTAAAAGGGAGATAGACTGGTTGAGTCACACCCTTTCAACCGTGGAAGAAACTCAGCAGGAGTCAGAGAAGCCATGCCTCTCTTGCCATTAGACAGAAAGAACAGATCAAGTAGATGAGGGGAATAGAATCTGGTCCCTGACTGGAGAGGTAAATGAATCCCCTCTCGACCCCCATCATCACGCCAGGTGCTCTTAAAGAATAGGTATGAGGTCCTGGACCTAGAGAGTCAGGCAAATGACACTCAAGAAAAAAATATCTCTGGATATCCTGTTTGCACTCTACCTATTGAATGGATATCAACTACAGTAATACCTCGAATATTGCGAGAGTTTGGTTCAAAAACTCCTCCCACGAAATGTGAAAACTGCAAAATAGGATTTATACATATATAAATGTGGCCCGCCCACTGCACTGCCCCCTCAGCTGCTGCCTGACATCTGCCTCTCCTGGGCCTGGGGCACGCCGGCACCTCACCGGCCTCTGTTGGCAGCGCCGGGAGTGCTAGGCCATATTCCCCACCCTGCATCATGCTGCTGATCTGGGATGGGTGGGAGCAATGCTGTGGACATATCCTAGGAGAAAACCCACAAAGGAGTGAGAATGTGAAATTTGAAGCACAAAATACTGAGGTATTACTGTACTAAATAAAAAAGAGAGGTAGTTGTAGTAGGTGACTCCCTTTCGAGGGGAGCTGGGGGCCTGGTATTCCAACCACATCCATCCCTCAGGGAAGTCTGCTGCCTTCCTGGGGCCCTGGTGAGGGATATCACTGAGCAAACTTGGCTCTCTGATTATTACACTATTCAGAATGGTGAGTCAAATATCCCCCCCTGTAATCCAGCAGGAAGCAATTAGTGACCTGCTGAGGCACTTGGTCCTCACAAGTCTATGGGATGAGTTGGGATCCATCCTAAGGTGATGAGGGGGCTGGTGGAAGAGCTCACCAAGCTGCTCTCCATCATTTATCAACAGTCCTGGCTCACTGGGGAGATCCTCGATGACTGGAAGTTGACTAATGTGACACCCATCCACAAGAAGGGCTAGAAGGAAGACCTGGGAAAATACAGGCTTGTCAGCCTGACCTTGCTGATTTAGGAGGGGGAGGTCCTGCCTGACCAACTTGATCTCCTTTTATGACCAGGTAACCCACCACCTGGTGGATGGCATGAAGGCTGTGGATGTAGTCTGCCTGGACTTCAGCAAAATCTTTGACACTGTCTCCTTTAACATACTCTTGGAAAAGCTGGCAGGCCGTGGCTTGTGCAGGTGCACTGTGCTGGGTTAAGAACTGGCTGGATGGCTGAGTCCAGAGAGTGGTGGTAAATGGTGATGCATCCAGGTGTCAGCCAGTAATTAGTAATGTTCCCCAGAGACCAGTCCTGTTTAATATCCTTACTGACAATCTGGATGAGGGTATTGAGTCTACCATTAGCAAATTTGCAGATGACACCAAGTTGAGGGGAGTGTTGATCTGCAGGAGAGTAGGAGGGCTCTGCAGATGGACCTGGACAGGCTGGATGGATCAGCCAATTCCAATGGCATGAGATTCAACAAGACCAAGTGCCAGGTCCTGAGTTTTGGCCAAAACAAGCCCATGCAGCACTACAGGGTGGGGACAGAGTGGCTGTAGAACAGCCAGCTAGAAGACAGCTGGAGGTTCTGATTGATGATGAACACAAGCCAACAGTGTGCCCAGGTAACCAAGAAGGACAAGGGCATCCTGGCCTGTATCAGGAATTGTGTGGCCAGAGTAGTGATTCTTCCCCTGTGCACAGCACTGGTTAGGCTGGATCTCGAGTTCTGGATGTCCAGTTCTGGGCCCCTCAATTTAGGAACGATATTGAGGTACTTGAGCATGTCCAAAGAAAGGCAGTGAGGATCATGAAGGGACTGGAACCGAAGTCTTATGAGGAGTGACTGGGGGAACTGGGACTGTTTAACCTGGAGGTAAGTAGGATCAGGGGAGACCTTATCGCTCTCTACAACTGGCTGAGAGGAAGTTGTAATGAGGTGGGTATTGATCTCTTCTCCCAGGGAACCAGTAGTAGGATAAGAGGGCACAGCTTAAGACTGTGCTGGGGAGGTTTAGGCTAGCCATTATGAAGAATTCTTTACAGAGTGATTTGCCATTGGAATGGGCTGCCCGGGGAGGTGGTGGAGTCACCACCCCTGGAGGTATTTAAGACTGGATGTGGCACTTAGTACCATGGTCTAATAGACAAGGTGGTGATAAGTCGAAGGTTGGACTTGATGACCTCAGAGGCCTTTTCCAAACTAGTTGATTCTGTGATTCTATATGCCATGGGAAAAGGCGCCAATTTTGTATTAACTTCATGTCATGGAAACTTTGTGACAAAAATCTGCCCATCACTTAGTGATGGACACTGTGATATCCTTTCATATATCTACTATTTTACTTCAGAAGTAAAATATTCCCCATATGCCATCCAGCATTAGTTTTTCTTTATGAGTAAGAAAATTAGCAAAAGGGTTGTTCCTAGTTTAGTACAGTGGTTAGTGTCCCCTCATGTCACCTGGGAGACCCAGGTTTGATTCCCACCAGGAGAATGTGGTGCCGTTTAAGAGTTGAACTCAATGATCCTTGTGCATCCCTTCCAACTCAGAATATTTTGTGATTTTGTGGTTAACTTTTCTCCAAATGCCTCATTCCTTTTGGTTTTGGAGCATCCATGTTCTAGAAGGAGAGATTACTAGTTAGAGCTAGAATATCCTCCACTACTTGAGTCTCAAACAGTGGGAAGGAGGAGAGAAAAAAAGACAAGGAACAGAGAAGGAAACAGAATAATAATAAAAAAGCCAGTGTCATTTTGGAAGCAATCCATCAATTTACTGTCTGTAGAACTGACATATTTTCACTATCTTCTGCTGGCTCAGGTCAGGCTGGACATGATCACACTGAAGCTCTCTTAAGATTACTGAAGCTCTCTTAAGATTACTGTAAGCCCAGAATTTGTTACATCCTTGTCCTAATGAATGCAGCCATTCTTCTAAAAATAGAAGTTTTACTTTTCTGATCTTTTAGGAAAAATTGTAACTCACAAAGTTGGCTGTATTAAATGTTAGGGGTTTTTTAAATTAAACTTCTGATCCCACCTTTGCTCAGGAATTGAAATGTGGCAACTAGGTGAAGTTCTACAGCAAGTACTGCTCCTGCAGTATAGTAGACCAAAGCATTATCCATCCTTCAAATAGTATATAGTATCTAAACCACAGTTAAAATAATCAATTAACAAGTTTTTTTCCTGAAACATATCTTCCAGAATAAGGGACAGGCCTCCATCATTAATTTCTCTGGTATTCTTTATGAGTGTTTTCCACACAGAATATCAAGTTTTTCTGCATACAAAGTTCAGCCCAGAAAGGGAAATATTTCTGATTTCTGTAAAAAGCATTATTTTTCTTTAATTTTTGTCATGAAAAACAGAACTTTGAGATACCTGTTTTTTTATCCTTGAATTTACTTCAAAAATTTGTTCAGAATCTTATCTGGATGAATGTATTGGAACACTTTTATTGATTTTTAAACACACCTGAGTGCCAATACATTAATTCAATTTCCAGAATAGTTAACTTTACAAGGAAATAGGCTATGCCTGATGTTTTAATTTTAGAGAATGCATCATAATGAATTAGTATGTTGGGGCCAAATGTTGAACTGCCAGAGGGTAGGAGGCCCTTCAGAGGGACTTTGACCGGCTTGAGAAATGGGTAGACTCCAATAATAATATGAGATTTAACAAGTCTAAATGTCGGGTTCTTCACTTTGGATATAACAACCACATGCACCAATTTCGGCTGGGGGACGAGTGGCTGGAGAGTGGTGAAATGGAGAGGGATTTAAGAGTAATGATTGACAGAAAACTTAATATGAGCCAGCAGTGAGCCCAGGTGGCTAAGAGGGCCAATGGCATCCTGGCCTGTATTAGGACCAGTGTGGTCAGTACTCNAGATTCTATGTTAAAAAAAAAAGAAGCTATTCAAACTCCATTGAGTTTTTTTATTGCAATGCTTCTTTTTCTGAATTTGATTTAAAAAAATCCTGAAGCTGTGGACTATCGCGACATTTTAAATATCCAACAGCTAGTATTTTAATTCTGTAGCTTCTCTGAATTTCCTAGAAAAGCATTGCTTTGAAATCACTTCACTCTGGTTATCTCTTTTTGGGATGAAGTGACTAAAATAATAAAAGCACAGAATACATGGTATTGGAAGGGTGAAGAACCTTTTTCTAATATCCAACCTAAACCTCCTCTGACAGCTTCAGGCCATTCCCTTGGATCCTGTACCTGGTCACCACAGAGAAGAGGTCAATGTTATCTCCTCCTCTTCCCCTTACAAAAGTTGTAGACTGCAATGAGGTCTTCCCCCCAGTCTCCTGCAGGCTGAACAGTCCAAGTGGCCTCAGCTGCCCTTCATACAGCTTCCCCTCAAGGCCCTTCACCATCTTTGTTGTCCTCCTTTGGACACTGTCTAATACCTTAATATCATTCCTGTGCCCAAAACTGCCACAATATACAAGGTGATGCTGTACCAGTGCAGAGCAGAGCAGGACAATCTCCCGGCCTCAACCTGCTTTGCCTGATGCCCCCAAGGACATGGTTAGCCCTCCTGGCTGTCACAGCACTGCTGACCCATATTCAACTTTCCATCGACCAGGACCCCCAAGTCCCTTTCCACGCCACTGCTTTCCAGCATCTCATTCCCCAGTCTGTACATATATTCAGGGTTGTTGCATCCCAGGTGCAGAATCCAGCACTTCTCCATTTTGAACTTCATATGGTTCGTGATTGCCACTCCTCTAATTTGTCAAGGTCTCTCTGCAGAGCCTGCCTGCCTTCAAGGGAATCAACAGCTCCTCCCAGTTTTGTATTGTAACTAAACTTGCTTATATAAAACATGGTAATTACTGCTAATGGAAATTTCTGGGTGTATTTCTTGAAGGGTTTGGTTGTGTCCAATAATGAGTGTGAGAAATACAAAAGACAGAATGCATTTGTGGTGGTTTTAGAATTTCTCTAGACTTCTATCATTGGATCTTCTTATTTCTGTGAAGATTGATAATCTCAGTGAGGGAGGTTCTGTAGGGAACACTAAAAGATCATCATATAACGTTCTCAGTGAATGATTTTATGTATGAACAATAGGCTAATAAATTAAAAAATACCTATGCACTCATTTCATACTACAAACCATAGTCCTAGTACTCTGTGTTTGTACAATTACTGAGGTAGCATGAGACTGATTTGTTATTTGAACTCATGTATAGCATGACTTTTAAGTTTTAAATCTTTCATGGACTGTAATTAAATTTACATCAACATTTAAATTTTCATTATGAGCTAGAGGTGGCAGTGATTTCAAATAATACTCCTTATTTATAAAGATACAAATGAGTGGCAGTCCCCATGTTTTTCGCACTATATAGTTAAGATTATTTCTAGCCTTGTGTGGCCCATATTTGTTCAATAATCATCATTATACATCTACATATGAATATAACTGTTTAGCTGTATCAATTACGTTTGCAAACTTATTAGGAAGCACACTTTTACAAGCTATACATAAGTGTGTATGTACACATTCACAAAAAGAAATATCAGCATATTAAACACATTAAACCATGCTGAGCTTTAGCTCCTGGATCCATTTGTAATAGGAAGATGGGGAGTGGCCTGCTCCAGTTCCCTTCTGCCCCAGGAAACTGCATTTAAGGAAGTCCCTCCACAGGTGAAGCATGAAAGCAGCCACGTTCACTATGACATGCAGCCTCTAACACTTGGATTCTATAATTTCTCAACAGCAAACCAGCTGTGGAACAGATGTTTATGCAGTTAATTAGTATTGCAGTCCTGATTTTTACCATAGAATGCAGAAATATGATTTCTATATCCTTTAAGTATAACAGAATTTTATTATTCTTGGGTGATTAGTGTCCTGTGCATTTTAGCTAATTTTTACTCTCTCAGATCATAGAATCACAGAACCACAGAATCATCAAGGTTGGAAGAGATTTTCAAGTTCATCCAGTCCTCCTCTAAACTGCCACCTCTAAACTGTATTCACACCCAGATCTCTCTTGAGCACTTGAACATGCCAGAGATGATGACTCCACCTCCTGCCTGAGTAACTTATTCCAATGGCTAACCATTCTTGCTGTGATTTTTTCTACTATTTAATCTGACCCTCTGCTGGAACAGTTTAAGGCCATTTCTGCTCATCCTTTCACTTGAGACATGGCAGAAGAGACTGACGCCCACCTCACTACAACCACTTCAAGTAGTTGTGAAAGAAATGAGGTTCTGCCTGAGCCTCCTCTCCTCCGGAATAAACATTCTCTGTTCCCTCAGCCACTCCTCATAAGACTTGTGCTTCAGCCCCTCCACCAATTTCATTGTCATTCTCTGGACACACTCCAGCATCTCGTGTCTTTCTTGCAGTGAGAGGCCTAAAACTGAACACAGTACTTGAGATGCGGCCTCACCTGTGCCAAGAGACTTCTCTCCCCTAATCTTGCTGGACACACTATTCCTGATACAGGCCAGAATGCCAATGGCCTCCTTGCCCACCTGGGCACACTGCTGGTTCAGGTACAGCCAGCTCACATCCAGCACACCCTTGTGTACTTCTCCTGGTAGACTTGCTTAAAAATCCGTGTTTGTATAGTGGTGAGTGTCCCTGCCTCTTGCGCGGGAGACTGGGTTTCTATTCTGCCCTAGGGAGATAGTGGTGCCGTTTCAGAGCTGTACTCTGATCCTTATGGGTCCCTTCCAACTCAGAATATTCTGTGATTCTGTGTCAGGGAGTTATCCACTTATCTTCCACACTCCGGGAACCTTCTAGATTCCCTCTTCTTTGTTGTGTTGTATTTCCAGCAGATATCTGGCAATTTGAAGTCACTCAAAAGGGATAAGTAGAACAGTGAGAAGAACTTCATGGTCACAAATAATGTTAATTGTTTTTATAGTAAATGTTAATTACCTAGATGAAGACAGTAATAGAAATATAGTAATAAATCAAAAAGTGGGAGTTTTTATAACTACACACTGTCAGATATAAAAGCATATGTAGCACTGAGAATACAGATTTTGTCCATTGAGTGATTACAAATATATAATACATAGATATTGGAAAAGAGGAATGTGGGAAAATTTTGAGAAAAGGAAGAATACAATTGCTAATCAAGAGTATAGTTTCATAGGACAAAATGTAATAATAAAGTTGCACAATAGGCAGGGGCAAAATCCAGTCCTTTGCCTGCCATTTAATGCTGGTCCACTTGACACTGTAAATAACTGTTCAACTAACATTTTCTTCTAGAGAGGTGTTATCTTGTTTCAAAGAAAAATATATTTAGGGTAATTTGTTAGATTTATGTGAAGGCAGTCACATTTTTCTATCTTATTTTCCTTATTTTTCTCTAATACAAAAAAAACTAAGAGTTTGATATGGAACACAGAGCTACAGCATTAATTCAATGAACATTTATGTACTAGAACAGAACCAAATCAACCACTGCAAATTGGCACAAAATAGTAGACTCTGGTGGGTCCTTTGTCAGTGGAGCACAAAAACATTCTCTTTTTGGTAGAGGGAAATAGTAAGATGCTAATACATGATTTCCATCTTCCCATTAGTTTATGTTTAGTAAGAGCTGAATTTCAATTGTGTATGCATAAAGATACTGAACAACTAGCATCCCAACAACTTTCTTATTTCTTTTCTAAATAGGTCTTGGAGCAAAAGTGTACCATGACCTATAGGTCAGGAGTTACTGAAAGGGAACATAACAAAGGAAAAATGGCATATTATTTTCCCCTTTAACACCTGGAATTTAAATTTAATCTATTTACTCAGAAGAACATATGCCTCTGTGGTAGACTTTGATCCCTACACTAGAACTCTCATTCTCTTCCAGTGGTTTTTTTCATTTGTCTCAGTGTCCAGTCACAAGAAGGAGTTTTGCCTTGTGGTCACTTTTAACATCTATTTTACGACCTATTCTTCCCACTTTAGGGACTGGCTCAGCAATAAATTCCTATTCTGAACAATGCTCAGTGATATTGACCCCATGTCGGTCTGACAATTCATTATCAGAAGAAAGGTTTTGGGGCAAAGCTGAGGTAGATGCTTTCACAGAATCGCAGATTGGATAAGGTTGGAAAGGATCACTGTGGGATCATCTGGTCCAAAACCTCCCTGCTCAGTAAGAGTTATCCTAGAGCACATTACACAAGTTACTTCCGGACGGTTCTTTAGTATCTTCCATGAGGGAGACTCCACAATCTCTCTGGGCAGCCTGTTCCAGTGCTCAGTCACGTGCACAATAGAGAAGTTCTTCCTTGGATTCAGGTGAAACTTCCTGTACATCAGTTTCTACCCGTTGACTCTTGTCCTATTGCTTGGAACCACTGAGAAGGGCCTGGCTCCATGTTCAACACCCTCTCTTCAGATACTCATAGACATTCACAGGTTCACAGGTTACTCCGAGTTGGAAGGGACCCTCAGGATCATCCAGTCCAACTCTCCACCAACTAGACTATGTCACTGAGCTCCACATTGATGAGGTCCTATGTTGGGTTTGCTGTGGCTGATTTTTTTTGGAAGGCCACAGGTCCCTTCTCACTCATTTCTCAAGGCTGAACAAGCACATCTCCCTCAGCCTTTCCTTGTAAGTGAGATGGATGAGGGAATTGAATCCATCATCAGCAAGTTTGCAGATGATACCAAGCTGGGGGCAAATGTTGAACTGCCAGAGGGTAGGAGGGCCCTTCAGAGGGACCTTGACAGGCTGGAAAGATGGGCAGGCTCCAACAGTATGAGATTTAACAAGACTAAGTGCCAGGTTCTTCACTTCGGACACAACAACCCCATGCACTGCTATCGGCTAGGGGAGGAGTGGCTCGAAATTAGTGAGGTGGAGAGGGACTTAGGTGTACTGATCGACAGANAGGTTTGTGTTTACCGTTCTGGGATGTGTGTTCGGTCTCTGTACGGGTGTTAGATGGTGAGTTGGACTAGATGATCCTTGTGGGTCCCTTCCAACTCATAATCTGTGAATCTGTGAATCTGTGAGATGCTCGGATCCCTTAATCAGCTTTGCTGCCCTCCTCTGGGCTTGCTCCAAGAGCTTCTACTTAGAAGCCCAGAATCAGCACAGTACTTCAGATATGGCCCTGTCAAGTCTGAATAGAGGTGAGGATCCCCTCTCTCAGCCCACAAACAATGCTTTTCCTAATGCATCCCAGGATACCATTGGCCTTGGCCACAAGGATATACTGCTGGCCTATGGACGGCTTGTACACCAGGACCTCCAGATTCTTCTCTGCCGAGCTGCTTTCAAGAAGATCAGTCTCCAGACTGTGTGGGACATGTGGTTATTTCTCCCCAGGTGCAGGACCCTGCATTTGGCTTTGTTGAATTTCAGACAGTTCCGCTCTACCCATTGCTCCAACCTGTTGATGTCCTTCTGAAGAGCTGCACAGCACTCTGGGATATTGGTCACTCCTCCCAGCTTTGGTTTCAGTGATTTTGCTGAGGAAGCACCCTTCATCCAAGTCATTGATGGAAAAGTTAAACAATACTTGGTTTGATCCTTTGATACTACTCCTGCTTGGTACATCTGTTGACTTCTGTGCCTCTCCTGAAAATATCTATGTAATTTCTAAGTAAGTATAACTAAGAACTTTCTTGTCCTGGAAGAAAAAGATTGGATGTATTAGTTCATTTTTTGGACTAAGTAGGTTGGCATGGGCTTTTAATTCTTTTCAGACTTAAAAAAGACATTTTCAAGAATAGTCTTGAAGATGAAAAGTTTAGCTACTGTTCTGCTCTCCCTTAAGTCTAACTGAGGGTATTTCACAGGTTCACAGGTTATTC
>WEKX01023436.1:0-29643 GCA_013390025.1 Pitta sordida
GAGGACATTGACCTGCTCACACCAGACTCAGGTGTTTTTTTCACTGCACTCCGGGGCCACCAGGAGACTGCAGCACTCCACGCAGCCAGTGGTCTCAACAGCCGCGTCCCTTAGGAGGGGTGTTGTTTGAGTGACTACACTCTTTTTGCTCACATTTTTAGATCTTTTCACAGGCATTGTTGGCTGGGGAGGCAGAGGGAAAAACAGAATTCAAATCAGAGATATTGGATACCAAGACAGCTTCCACAGCCCTGTGCAAACTGCCATGCTAACTGCCTTGTTATCACTCAACAACCCGGTTCACCGCACTCCCAGGAGTGTAATAGCTTTAAATAGTGGCAACCAGGAAGTGCCTGGGTGGCTGGAGCCCACCTCTAAGTCCGCCCATGTGCTCGCTCTCAGCCAACCCAGAAGCCAGAATTCTCAGAAGTTTCCCAGAGGGAGGCGTGTCCCTGCTAATTAGTCAACGACCTGAAGGACACCGCCCAGCCCCCCTGGCACCTCAAAAGTTTTCCAGAGAGGAGGCAGCCTCTTCTGATGCCCAGCACTTCAAAAAAAAGCCACCAAAAGCCCTTCCTCGGGAGTTTAAAAGCTTCCTGGAGGGAGGCGTGTCCCTTCTAATTAGTCAACGACCTGAAGGACACCGCCCAGCCCCCCTGGCACTTCAAAAGCTTCCCAGAGAGGAGGCAGCCTCTTCTGATGCCCAACACCTCAAAAAAAGCCACCAAAAGCCCTTCCTGGGGAGTTTAAAAGCTTCCCAGAGAGGAGGCAGCCTCTTCTGATGCCCAGCACCTCAAAAAAAGCCTCATTTTGAGGATAAATCAATCCCTTCTCACCTGTAAGCTGAGGGAAAACTGCACAGAAAGAATTTAACCCACTTCCAAGCATAAATAAACAACCAACCTGAGTTTCTCCTCACATGGGTCTAAATAAAGGATGCTATGATATTACAAGATGCTGCCATGTGAGCCAGGAAAAGCCTGAAATAGTAAGGAGAGAGATGTACCATGCATTGCACAAGCAGGCAAGCAAATGGAATCTACCTGGTGCTAAATCTTTTCCCAGTGAAACTCTAAGAGCAAGCTCAGTCTCACAACTAGTGCCAGTCCTGGTGGCAGTTGCTTAGACAAGGCTCCTGTTGTCCTGGTGAAACCAAAGTCAGCTTTATAATATTGATGTATAGTGTATTGAGCTACACTGCTAGCTCCACCTTTCCTAGGAGAGTGTTTCCAAAGTGAACTGTCAAGATATTTTATAGGAAGAATAGGGACATAATGTATCTGATGACCTGAGGTGAAGTGAGGAGAAATGAAAGTTACATTTTTGTTTTATTTAGTTTGTTGCAGTAGATTTGGTTTTGATCGCTAAACTTCAGACAATTACCAGTCACTGTTTCTGGAAAATCAACATGGATGTCAATTTTTTTACTAGCACAGGTTGTGGTGAGATGGAGAAGGGAGTAACTCTCTCTCCTCAAGTGTTACACGAATAGCTCAGGTGAGTCCAAGGTGGCAGGAATCAATCATGAGTCTCATTAACAATAATCTAATACCAGACTGACTCTTCTCACTTCCTTACTCAGCTGCTGCTCAGCTCCTTTAAAATGTCTTTTAAAAAGCATGTACTGTTCATCAGGGCATAGGATTTTGAAACCCCCTTGTGTTTTTCTTCTTCAAAAATATCCATCTTAAGTAAACCAAGTAGAACCAGGCTAAAAGTCTTTCACTGAACAAGGTACAGCCCCTATTAATACTTTGTATTTCAGCATTACCTACTGCAGAGAACAGCAAAAGCATAAAATTAAATTATTTTATCCATATTTTTTTTTTAATTTAAAGAGCAACAAAACAGATTTTTTGACTGCCTTTGAGCAGATATCTTCTTCCTTATATTCCAGGGATGATTATGTTGGTTTATACCTTATGTTCTGAGATATAAAAACAGATAAAAAGGAGCCATGGTCAAAAATTCCAACTTTCTAATTCTCTCTATGTCTATACCAGAGAGGTGGTGGAGTCACCATCCCTGGAAGTGTTTGAGAGAAGACTCGATGAGGAGCTCAGTGACATGGTCTAGATGGTGGGAGGCTTGGATGGATGGAGTGTGGTGCCCGTGGTTCCACTCTCACGTGGGCCTGATCCCTGGGTGGGTGTTCACTTGGGAGCTGGACTAGATGATCCTGTGGGTCCCTTCCAACTCAGACATCCAGGACATCCCAGATGGTTGCTTATTTGATTGCCTCCTGCTAAGGAAGTAGCAAGCCCAACTGTCCATCAATTCTTCTCCAGCATATTCATACATATCATGGCACAAGCCCTAAGACTTTTGGGGGTTTAAAGCTGCCCATAACAAATTCTGATGCAGAGCATCAAGATTGCGTTTCTCCTCATTATATATAGAGCAAAGCCAACTGCAGAATTGAACTCTAGATCCACATGTATCTCACAAACAACTCAAACAACAAAAAGTTCAGGAATATTTGGACTCTTGATCTTTGTATAGGATATTCTCAGTGAAAGTAGCCATTGCTCAAAATTACGGAAATGTACATTTGATCAGATAAAATGGTTTTCCCATTGAACAAGCAAAAAAGGCCAGAAATAACAAAACAAAAAAATTAATAAAGAGCATAAACAAAATTAACAGGAATTCCTCTAGGCTGAATGTTAGAATAGAGCCAAACCTATTGAAATGTCCGGAACCCAGACAGCGCCTAACTAGTTCACAAGTTCATTCAGGGTAGGGAAAGGGGGAAATGTGGTCAGACCCTTCTGTCATTTTAAAGAATATCTGTAGGACTTTGACAAACAAGATGAATGGTCTCATTCAAATGTACCACCAGTTATTTAACTTAGTTCCCATGAATGTCTGGACTTCAACTGCCTGAAAGACTGAAATATTTTGTCCCACAAGCATTTCTGGTATATTAATTTATTCTCTTCCTGACCCCTTCTCGAATAAAGATTTTTGTTTGGAGCATCCACATCCATAAGCAAAACAGTGTGTAAGAGCATGCTTTCTTCAGAGCACTCACCATCAGACACTTCACTATTAGATCCATGACATCAGGCTGGATAACATTGTTCATAGGGGTGTTACAGTATCACAGTATTAGCAAGGTTGGAAGAGACCTTGGAGATCATCAAGTCCAACCTGTAACCCAACACCAAACCATTGTCTAAACTATGGCACTACCCACAGGACCATCCAGTCCAACTCCCCACGTACTGGACCATGTCATTGAGCTCCTCATCGAGTCTCCTCTTAATGTGTTGATGCTCTTTGGGGAAGTTCTGAACTGTGGCCTTCGCTGAATAGCCACCGAAGGAAAACTTCCACTAGGCTGTCTCTCCTCTTTGCTCTTAGTTGTTAAACACCTAAGATATCTCAAAAGGACATGAGTGCTTTCTTAACATTAATGTGCTGGCTTTTATTAACAGGAAGACAGTGCACTATAGAAAGAAATAGTCTATATCCTATAATTTCTGATAAATGGTGTCTCATTATTATAACACTGAGAACTCCCTAACTTTTTAGTTAGTTTATAAAATGTTTATATTCTAATCTAGCACCAGTTTTACTAAGATAAAGTTCAAAAAAATGACAATTCATGTCAATTTTGCAATACGTCCTTCTCTTGAGAAGGACTGCCCTGCACTGACCTAAATTCAGGGCTCAATTTTAAGTATCATTCACATCCTCAGACCAGTAAATTCACTGGAAACATAGATTTGACAGAAAATTTGACAGACCATCAATCCCCAATGCACTTTTGCAGGAAGCGTTACACAGGCAACGATGGGACATAAAACAGGCTCCTTGGCTTACCATAGCCATGAAGTTAGGCTTGGCACTGTGGAGCACACCCTCTGTTTTTAATCTCCACGGAGGAAAGCCAACACCAACTTTCACATGGGGTTAGTGCTGTGAGAGTTCTCTTTTTATAAATGCCCAGAGTCACTTCAGGGTTGGTACTAAATAAAGCAGGCAGCAAAAATGTAAACTGCTGGCTGATGTTTTGTTTTTGCTGCATATAGCCACCAGGAAAAGTGAAATATTTCAGAATCCCCAGAGTAAAAGTAGAAAAGAATCTGCAATATAGCTCTGTCTTATTTTGACTATGCAATAAAAAGAAACATTAACCATTCTCAGAGCACACATCAGCACTTCTCAGCCAGTAGCTGTGTGACCTGGCATCAATGTCATCTCTGAATATGTTAAGATGTTCATAATTTTTCAGGGAACTGAGAGAACAGGAAAAGCTTAGCTGACGTATTCTTCCATTTGCTGAGGAAACCACTAGTTTTACCAATCTGCTATATTTCCTGCCTGATCTTTAGAAAGTCAAACATTGTAGTCAAACATTTTCTGGCTTCAGTTGTAAACAGAAAGAATTAGGGATAAGAAATTCTCACCCCCCTTCCATATCACATATTAGCTACAGCAGACCTGGAGCTCCAAGTGGCGGTTATGATCTTGCTGTGCTGTTTCTAAATGTAGCAACTCAACTTCCAGTTCTAGTGGTCTCCTTGCACTCCATTTTCATTACTTCAAGTTTCCTCTGCCACAGACAGCAGGTCAAACTCTCCCCTCATTTATAGTCACATCAGTCTGCAGTTACTCCATAGATCTCCATGACGTTCTGACAGGCTCCTACCATGTTGACCAAGAAGAAAAAGTTCCCTCCTGTAGATGATGTGAAAACATGAGAGTTCTGTCACTGATTTCAACAAAAACAGAGTTTGGTCCCCTCATACTGAATAAGTCCAGTGAAGTCAGTATATATCCATCTGGCAGGAGAACAAATGAGCTTCTGCTTCCAGCTACTGCTACACAAATCCTTTTATTTCAATGATGTCACACACTCTAACTAATTTTCAGGAGGTCTCCTACACAAGATTTTTTGTGTGTGTGTTCATAACTAGAACACACTAATAATTTCATTTATTTCAACATCAGATTCATTTACTGTATTTGATGTGAGAAATGAAAAAGCATTTTCAATAGCTCTCACCTCCTCCTTTCAGATATAAGTGCTTGCAAATCTAAATGGATGCAGTAATGTATTTAACATACTTCTGTGTTGTATCATTTAAGGCAATGTTGTCAGCAGAATAACATGAGATTTTTATGCCAAGTGATATGTGGGAGCTAAAACAACTTTAATGGTACTATGTTAATGGTTCAGCAGTTTTTACATGGAAGATATTTTCCACAAAGAGCGATTTAATGGAGAAATTACTCAAAACTCTCAAAATTATTAGTTTTATGATCCTTACAATGTTCATTCCCCAGTCTGAATCTAAAAATTCATCTGGGCTCTGAAGTTTAACATTATTAACTATTCTCATAAAACAACATTTTTAAACTGTGCTGGGAAAAATATACTAATGGATAAAATCATCTGGCTAAACGTGCTCCACTAGTCACTAATTGATTATCCCATTTCTCTAGAACAGTTCTTGTTCTATTTGACAGTTGATCTTTTCCTGAAAAGAAATTAATCCTGAAGGAACACTACAAATTTGGTTGTGTCGTTTGGTGACTCCTGGCAAAATCTTAGTGGCAAAATTTTAATAAGACACCTTATGCAACACTTGATGCACTTATTTTAAAGAAAGGTAGGCTGATGTCTGTAGTGAGGGTTAAATGGATATAATGACAGGTGGAAGACTGAGTAATCTACTGCGTTCAAGGAGCAGTTCAATCTACTCCATGAAAAATTTGAATCTGAATCTCACTAGGGTGAACATATCAAGACTTTACTAACTTGAAGTACTTCATACAAGCATATTAACTTTAATTCTATGTATACATTAGTGTAGAATGCAAAGATACAATGTTAAGTAAGTTCTGTTCCAAGCATAAGAGGATACTTACCTATTGAAAATGCCTAGTAGGCTTTGGTCTTTTCAATAATGGGAAATATCAGTGAAAGAGAACAAAGACTCTATCTGAAATCTCTAATGGAAACAATGCCAGCTGTATGAGCATTAAGTCCCATTTTATCAAAATCTGTATGTTTAAGCGTTGAATGAGAATCCTGAGGAGAAAACATTGCAAGTCTAGAAAGCAACTGTGAAATTATTAGATCAATATACTGTCAAAGCTGATTCAGTCAAAAAAGTCCCAGTTCACTGCTTCCTACAGTAATTCTGCAGACAAAAAGACACGCATTGAATTGTAGTTTAGTGTTTTTCTGAGAAAAAAAAGATGCTGTTTCAGCTTGTATTTGATGATGATTAATACCTACCATATATTTGGCAGACTAAGCTTGATCATTTTTCCTCCAGCAGCTCACAATCATCTCCCTCAGGGATGTGTATGTCAGCACATTACCTAATGATAAACTGATAGCTGAATCTGCTGCGAAATAAGATCTGTAACATGACAAAGTGTCCAATTTCTATGTTTATGCATCTGTAAGTGTTACAGGGGGCAGATCTCCAAGTAAGTCCAGAAAAAGGAGCTAAACAATGCTGTGTGATGAGTAGACGTAAAATGGACACATAGTAGTGAATGACGGAATTAAAGAATGTGAGAGATTTGTCTTCATGAGCTAGTTCTTCCAAGAAATGGAGTTGGAAGGGGGTGGAGATCAGTGAGGACACAGGAAAACTCAACTTCCAAATGTTCTTGGATGTTTCACAAGGGAAATAAGGAGCTACAAACAGATGTGAGGACAAATGGCCACAAGTCTACCAGAATTTTTTTTCCCCCTCAGGAAATGATGGAACGACATTTTTGGGCAGCAAGCCAACAGACCACAGCTAGTTCTAATCAACTTAGATATAGGGTTGAGAATGTAAATGCAGAGAGGTGAGAAAAAATTTAACCAAATTACCACAATATTGCACAAATTGCAAGTCAGTATGCTTTCCTGAATATCCAGTTTTGGTATAATGATTGGAAATTCATTTATTATATACACTTAATCCCATCAGAAATTAATATTTCTGTTTTGAGTATTCCCAAGTTGATGCACCACAACAAGGCAGAAGTAGGTTCATCCCAAGTACACCCAAATAAAGAACACTATAGGGGAAGCTCTCACTTTTTCTGGGAAATCTGCATGAGTGGATATCTCTCTGAAATGTCTGTACACTAATGCACACAGTGAGGGAAGCAAATATTAAAGGCCTGTGTGCAGCTGCAGAGCTGCAAACTTACTGAGGCCACAGAGAAGTGGTAGGGCAGGATACATGCCCTGAGTGCTGCATTTGATGCACTTTAGGAAGGATGAATTAGGATGATGAGAAGAGCTGTACCTTGGGATGAACAATGAGCCAGCTGGAAGCCTGTGGGCAGATCAACATGGACAATGTTGTAATTCATGTCTGCTACAGACTGCCTGCTCAGGAAGGACAAGAAATTAAGACCTTTCCAGTCAAGTGGAAAAATTCTTATGTTCACTGGGCATGGGCCTCATGAGGGACTTGAGCCATCCCAATGTCTGGTAGAAGGATGACTCAGAATGGCACAAACAAAGCAGGAGGTTTCTAGAGTTCATCAGTGACAGCTTTCCAGGGCAGACAGTCCTGGAGAGAAGAGGGATCTGTCAGAGCTGGGACTAACTCCTCCAACTCTTGCTCTGTCCTGACAAGAGGTCAATCAACCACAGGTGGCCTGCATGGATGAACAAGGTGATCCTGACGACTCCCACATGAAAATTAAACATGAGAGATAGAAGCAGGGACAGGTGACTCAGGAGGAATAAAGTTCAAGTGTGCAGGGATGGGGTGAGGAAAGACAAAGCCCTGAGCTGAGCATGACCCAGCAACATGCGCTTGCAGCAAAGAAAGCCAACAATAATGAGGGTTTTATTAGGAAGAGTGTTGACAGTAAGTTTGGGAGAAGCTAACCTTCCCCTCCACTGAGGACTGGTGAGGCCTCATCTGTAGTGCTGTGCCCAGTTCAGGGCTTCTTGGTACAGAAGAGACACAGTCTTATTAAGAGATTGAGTCCATCAAAGCCAATTAAAAAAAATGGAGCCTCTATCATATAAAAAGAATGAGAGAACTGAATTGTTGATGCTCGGTCCTTGAAGACATTCAAAGCTCAAATGGAAACAGCCTGAAAAACATGCTATAGCTGACCTTACCTTGAACAGAGAGGGTGTACTGGGTGATCTCCAGAAGAGCCTTCCAACCTGAGCTGTTCTGTGAGTCTGTGAATGCTCTTCTGTTTTGTGATTATGCTGTAGGAACAAACTTTTTTTTCTCCAATTTTCAAATTGTTATTTACACAAGTACTGCAAAAGAGACACAAATACAGAAAAAATAAGTAGTTAATTAATCTGTTTCTTTTTCAAAAATGGAATGCATTTATACTTAATACTAATCTCTGAAGCAAAAGTGTGATTTTCTACCACTCAACGAAAATGAAGGAGTAGAGTATTCAAAATTAATCAAGTCAAGAAACTTTCAAATGTAATTTCCGGAGACGGGTCTAAACATTGTGAAAATTTACAAGTCAGTTACTTCAAAATATGTTACACCTATTCTTCAGTTCTCTTTATTTGACCTCTGAAATATTCCTGAAATGCAATTTAATTCTTTATTCTTTGATCTCTGTGCATCACTACCACCTGAGCAGACATACTGACTTCGGCTCTTCTTGTGACACATTCTACACCACAGACAGTGCTACTGAACAGTGCCAGGAAATCTGGAGGTGGGCAGGTAGTCCCATATGGCTTCTGGGTGAGATACTGCAGGAAAAGCTAACCAAAGTGCAGGAATGGGAGTGCAATGAACACAGGTGTGCTGCATGGGAGGAGCAGTTCACCACACAGGCTGAACACTCATTTGTGGCTTCTCTGTTCTTCATTTTCAGATTAACAAACGTAACTGATCTGATTGAGGAATAACAGTAATGAGTGAAGGCAGGAATGGATGTTATCCTTATTTGAGACATGAGACAAGTGAGATACCAAAAGGCCAGGTGCCTTGTGCCAGAACATATAAAAAAAAAAAGAAATGACAAGAGCATTAGCAGAACCTACTCAGCCTGATCCAGTGCCTGAGCTACAGGAGAAAGGAGAATAAACCATGTCTTGTATACAAGGGTATAGAGGGAGAGAGAGAGAGAGAGAAATTAGAAGGAAATTGGGTATATCCCATGGCACAGTGTTCATGATCATAGGACAACCTTGCAGACCCAAATCCACAGTATTCACAGTATAGATAAGGCTGGAAAGGGCCTCAAAGATCATCTAGTCCAACCTATAGTCCAATGAACCTCAACGAAAGAGAGAAGACAAAAAGTAGGAATAGGCATGCACATCCTCTGGCACAAGAAACATTCCATAGAAAGCAGTGGCTTCCAAAGTTGCCTGATGAGAATGGACAATCAGAGCATCACTCACCACACTAAGAACAGCCCTAAGGCATTAATCATCACTAGCAAAATCCAAGCTCTTGCCACCATCCAAAAAGGCATGGGAAGAGTTTGCAGAAAGATATTATGTAGCTAAACAAAATGTGGGCTGATGCAACATTGATGAACCACTGAATGTCATCACCAAAAGAAAAAATTAAAAACAAAAAAGAAAATGGGTTTCTTTGATTGCTTGGTTTGAGGGTATTTCTCTTTCTTCTTCCTTTTCTGTATTTCTGGAGTCATTTTTCTTACAAAGTCAGTTGGTCTTATACTATTCTTTCAAATCAGTGGGAAAAGATGTTTTTCTATTTGGCTATAATAATCCATATCCTCCTGAGAAAAACATTGAAGCAAAATTGCCATCAGAAGAGAAACCCGATTTGATCTTCTCCCAATGAACAACTCTTCAGAAAAATCTCATTTCTCTATCCCATATTCACCCAAATAATGTGCTAGCTAGATACTGTTTGCTTATAGCTGAACTAGTTTGCCAAGAATAAGTTTACTCTTTGAAAAACTACTCAAGAAATGCATTTTAGCAGTTACTGCTTTCAGAAAGAAAAATTACTGATCCACCTACCTATAAAATGTAATATTAGGAAAGGCTTGGAGAGTTTGAAGTCATCTCTTTGTCCTGAAATGTCTTAGAAAGTTAAAAACTCCAAAACATTTCTTCAGAACAAACACCAAGATGTTAAAGTTTCTCACAGAAACTTAGAGCACCTCATAGTGGAATAGGTCCAGGCAGTTAGGGCATTTGTCTAGATGACAAATTCTCCCATTTGAGGTTAAAGCAGAAATGTCATTTAAAATGTGCCACAGTTCTTTGGTGTTTCTCCCTCTTTCCAGAACTGAGAGATCCCCAGGAATACAAATACATGAGTTATTGTGAAATAAATTGAGCTTTCTAGAATCTCCTGAAGAGTTTGTCTGGAGTTCTCTTGAAAAAAAAATAAAAGAAGTGTTCTGGATGTTGTTTATCTAAGAGCAAGTTAAGTTCAGAGGGGGGAAAAAAGAGGGAAAATCTATAGAAATTCCATTTAGGATTTTAGAATTTAGTATTTTAGAAGCTATTCTAACATGTCCAGAAAAATACCACAGTAATGAATCAGAAAAAAGGAAAATACAAAAATCAACAAAGACCTCTGTGAAGGGAAAGAAAGTAGTGTTATAACTTCTAATGAAAATAAGGGCTGTAGTGTGCATGGTTTAACCATACATCTTCCATTACAATTCATGGACAATTCTATGGCAAAATCTTTTAGCCTTCACTTCAAATCTTCATTACTGCATAATGCCTTACATATAAACCATCTTGTTTGTTAGTTTATGCTTTATAAAGCATCTGTTCCTAAGAATGGCAAAGATACTTCTCTAGGCCTGAAACCAAACTTGGATGCTAAACCATGCTGGATTTACATATCAAGAAAAATACTTAGAAGTTTATCTTTCTTTAAATATCTACTTCTGTAACCATCATTTGTTCTTCCTCAGCTGCTGTAAATTTTCTGAATGAAATGTGTAATATGTTCAGAAGGATTTCTCTGTTCAGCATTGCAAGCCTATATGGAACAGTGTCTTTCTTAACAGTCTTAAACCCCTTTACAAACCTGACTTACTCCTCTGTGACCTAAACACTGGATCAGTTCACTCACCAGTGAATCCGTGACCAATTAGGGGTGACAGCCATTTATCAGCCTCCTGGGAAGTTTTGCAATTCAAGAATAGTCTTGTTTAGGACTTGACAGGAGCATCAGAGACAATATCATTATTCTTGTGAAACACCCTGAAACTTTCCTGACATTCAAGGTGGGATTTTGCTGCAGAATAAACCTTCACTTCAGCTACAGGCAGGCCAATAATTCAACTGATCATTGAATGCTCTCATTATAGTCGCTCGCTCAATTCACCCCAAAGCCGACATCCAGGGCTTGGTTCACAGGTTATTCTGAGTTGGAAGGGACCCACAGGATCATCTAGTCCAACTCCCAAGCAAACGCCCACCCAGGGATCAGGCCCACATGCGTGGAACCACAGGCACCACGCTCCATCTATCCAAGCCTCTCACCATCTAGACCATGTCACTGAGCTCCTCATCAAGTCTTCTAAACACCTCCAGGGATGGCGACTCCACCACCTCTGTGGGCAGACCATTCCACTGAGGGATCACTCTCTCTGTGAAAAATGTTTTCCTAACATCCAGCCTAAACCTCCCTTGGTGTAGTTTGAGGCCATGTCCTCTTGTTCTGGTGTCATCAGCCTGAGAGAAGAGATTCACACCCACCTGACTGCAATCTCCCTTCAGGTAGTTCTAGGTTAAGTTGTCCAAGCACAGATGCCTGTCCAAGACTTCCAAGTGGGTCTGGCAGATGTGCCACAAGGCAATGTAAGACACAGGCTCTCCTGAAGGAGTAACTGGAGACCAGGTATGGTGGGAGCACACACTGGCACTCCTGCCTGTGTATGAAAAAAGGATCTAGATATTTCTTAGCTGATTAGCTCTCTAAACTCTCCTGATAGCGCTTCCTACATCTGTGAGAACTAGGACAACATCCTAGATGATATTTTGATACATTTACAGTAAGGCACACAACATTTTCTCAGACTGAAATTGCAGCCTAACTTCTCATCCATGGAAGTGTTTTAGAGCAATGGTTTTCTTCCTGTATCATTATGCAGAGATACAAACAGAGCTATATCAAATTAATCAGCTTTTCAGATCTCCCAATGTCATTTAGAACAGCATTTGTGCCAGGCATAGAATTGAATAAAGCAAAAATCAAGTCACATTTTCTGAAGTGCAATATCACAGAAACTGATAGCGAGCCTTCGCTGGAACTGCAAATTAGTGTTTTTGAGGACAGAAAACCATTAGACTGAAAATAAAAATAGCACATCAGAATCAAATTTAAGAAGCCATTTTTTGGTAAAGTGACACAAAAAGAAGTGCGGGAGCATTAGTTTAAACCTAAACCCCAAACACTTTAGATCCACCTAGAGAGTTTCCCAGGTGATTAATCTGGTAATACCATTTCCACTTTCACAAATTCTTGAAGTTGAAAAATACATGGGACTGAGGCAGGAACTGGAGGACCTGGAATAGGCTGTGGGACACACAGGCAGAATAAAATATTGTTGCTTCCTCTCCAGATAGGATCTGCATTTCACCAAGAGAGGGAGGAGGTGGGTTTTTTTCCTATCCAACAGCTTCTATCTCAGGTGATTTTTCTTAAGGAAAGTGCCAAATTCACCCCAGAAGCAAAGGGCTCAGTCTGCAACAACAGACAAGCTGCTTCTCAAACCTCTGTGAATCACTTCTGGGGCCTCTCTTCTGAACAATCTCATGGCAAGTTGCTGTGATATTTGTGGGAAGCAAGGACAGTCTTGCTGAATGCCTCTTTCCTTTGTAACTCAAGCCGGAAGGGAGTACAAAGCTGATTATTAATTGCATGATGTGTTGAAACACATTTTTAAACCTCTTCCATAACTACCATTTGCAGACTTACAGGGACTGAAAAATCTCTGCTTTCCCACAGCAAGTCATATTTCAGGTGAAGGGGAGTTTCCAAGGCTCTGAATGAGGCAGGCAAACATATGAGGCTGTGCATATGACTTATCCCTGCTGAGTTTCTTTCCCCTTCAGAAAATGATGCATATATTTTCACATGCTGAGGAATTCTAAGGAGTATGAGAGAAGGGAAAGGCACAGCAGTTTATCTCCCAAAATTTTCTCCTTTCCAAGTATTCAAGAGGGGGGTACAGACAAGCACTGCATTGATTCACTACAGTATTTATGCACATCACTCTATTTTAGCCTTGGTTACAAATATCAACACTGAGCAACACGATTATGTTATTTATCAGAAAACCTTATTCTTCTTGTTACACATGCTCAGAGAACAGCAGTACAACCATTAACTCTTCCCCTGAACACATACACAGGTTCAAGCTTTCCTAACCACAGTGTGAGATCAATTTATGCCCTTAAAAAACAAGTTACCTTCCTTATCTTAGCTTGAATACCCTCCAGAATTATGAATGATCTTAATTACCCAGCTCTTTTTACACAGAGGCTCATGAATACGAAATACTCTGATTAAAGTAACGCTGAAGTTCCATACACATTCATCTCTGGAGGTAGCTCCATCTGAGTTAATGGACTTGCAACAGGGTTCAGTTCTGCCTGCTGTGCCGAAGCACTGCCTCACATAATGCACACAACCAAGATGATGAAGTGACATGGGAAAAAGGAGATCTAGCCTTCTGAGTGAAGCAGGGTGAGTGTCATGTTACAACTACAAAAAGCCGTGCATGAGCCGGCTTGAGGTAAAGCAGTTACACTGGATCTAAATAGCCCTGCTCTCACTGAGCCTGAAGTTACAGCTATTTTTTATTCTATGTTTCCTCCTTGAGCCACTCAATAATTACTGTGCACATCTCGCCAAATCCAGCCATGACATTCCCACTCCCAGAGTGGAGCATGCCAGGACTCCATCCAGCACGGCATGAGGACTCCACCGTGCTGTGACTCATAGGCTGCTTCTGGCTACATCTGCCACTTCCTCTGTCCCAGAACAACCCTCCTGGCTGATGGTGTCATGCTGGCCTTGCCCAATGCTGAAGGAAGAGAGAAAGAACAGAGCGGATGTGGCAGATCACAACCTGTGGCCCAAAGGTAATGTTTTCAGCACAAAAATAATTAATCTCTTAATAGATGAAAGTTACAAGAACCACCCTTCTGCCAGCCAGTTTCCAGGAAGAGGCTGTGGTAGAACAAACCAGGATTTGATGTGAGCTAGAGGCAACTAAGGAGTTCATGCAAAAAAAAGGAAGGCAAAAATCTTGGCCGTCATCTTGAGGGGGAGCAGCTTTACAGCGAACAAGAGGCAAAATGATCTTTCTTAGGCACAGCAACCCAACTAGGGAAGCAAAGTCTCTGGTAGGACTACAAAAATGGCCTTGCGGAGTATGGGGAGAAACATGCCTAACTAGGAACACAATATTCTTTTATTGAGTGACACAAAGAGCAAAGGCAGATCACGTCTGAAGATCACGTGTTAGATCTTTAAGCAAATCTGGCAAGTTTGTTAAACGGATTGTTATGACTCTTGATTTTGGCAGCAAATTTTATCTGATTTTTATAGTAAGTCAGAGACCTCCCAAGTGCAAAAGCTGAGCAAGAGATCAGATATGAAATGGGTTTTTCTTTGCAAACTAAGCTTCAACACCAATCAGTTTTATATGTTCTACTTCCAGCTGCCAATATTTTTTAACACTCCAGTAGGTCAGAGCTTCAACAGCAAGCTCAGCTCTGGGTATCAAGAAGGGGAGATTCTTGTGTCAAAAAAAAATATCCTGGATACTATGGAATACGAAACTTTCTCACCCAAGAAGAAACACTTTCTAATACCACTTCTATAGATTATCTGTATTACAGTACTCTTCATTTATGTTACTGATAACAGCTACTTAAAACTATTGTAATGGAAAATAAATTGAGTTATAATATTCTGTGTCTTACAAAGGAAATACAGTGACATGTATTTGTCATGTACCTGAACGGCAGGTGACCAGAAAGAGACGAATTCTCATCTTGTTTTTCATGGTATGTACACGGCTTTTAACTTCTGGGGAAATGATTAACCATGTAACAAAAAATGTTATTAAAGTGGACATCAAATCTTTGATAATGCAATCCTTCTCAGAGAAGAGCAGAGCAAATTGTTATAAATCACTGTCTCCCTGCTTCTCCAGCATATGACATCATGTGAACTATGTCCTAATTCCACCAAAAGTTTTATCTGTTTGAGTGAAAGGGATGGGGAGAAAGATTGTATTATGCATGCCTCAAAAATCTGAAGCAACCATGCCTAATAAATCACAGCATTTCTGAAATTGATTACTATTGTTCCAAGCATATCCCCAGTCTCCTTTCTGTGACGAGAAATGTACTTGTACTTTGTATTTTCATAGCTGAGCGAGTGCCCTGGGGACACGTACAACTTTCCTATTTATTTGTATTTTAACACCAAAAAAAGTTAATAATCTTTTGACAGAAAAATGACTTGCTGTAACATTACTGGGAAAGTTTCGGCTTCAGGTCTTGTGAAGGGATTACATTCCTGCCGATCTTGGAATCAGTTGTTTACTTTCAAAGGAAAGAATACAAAAGCTACTTCCAAAGGTTTAAGAAATCTAACAAAATAAAACTAAATAAAATAAAATATTATATGCACATGCTTAGGGCTCCCAAAATACCCTGACATCCTCCTGCTGTTGTGAACACTGCTGCTTTGACAAAGAGAGGATGGAGAAAGATGCATTTACATCTTACTGACAGCTAGTAGGGCTGGGCACTGTGCCACGTGAATCACAGGTACTGATCCAAAAAGCAGCTCCCCAGTGACCTGAGAAAGTCCAGAAACATATCCAGTGAGGAAATCCTCAAACACTACGTTCTCAAGGAACATGCAGCTCCCACCAAAGCAAGCAGGCACACATAAGAGAGACAAAGAGAAGGACAAGAAACTGCGAGAGAAGAAAAGTGGAACACAGTGTTTGGATGCAAGTCCAGAATCTGTCCAGATGTTCAGAACTGACAGTGGACTGGGATCTGCATCTAGCTTTCATTCCCACAGAAACTGAATAAATCAGCTCCAGCACTCAAGCGACTCATCCTTCCTCTTCCCAGAACTCCTTTCACTGTTGTCACGCTTCTGTGTTTACTGGGCTTCCTCAGCCTTGCTTTCCTCTTCTCTTCTCTCTCATCTCATCTAGTGCCAGAGTCTTTCTTGTGTCTCCAGATCTACTGGCGTAACTGAGTAGCTTGTATCCATCTTCTGACTTATCATTCAGCTACTCTATGTCTCACTGCTGTGTACAAAACTTTAGACATCACTGGCAAATAAAGAACATGAAGCAGAAACTTGAGCTCTGTGGAGGCCTGTTTGTTTTGGCTGTCCCTGTAGTTTTTATTAATAAATGCCTCCTGGTAGACTAGATTCCATTTATCATGACATATGTTATCTAGCTTATGTTCTTATACAGTATTTATTACAAAATTTAAGTTGAGCACAAAACTATTTCTCTCTCTTCCCAGGCAGTGAGAAGGGTTGTTATGTTATTTTAATGAATTTTCTTGTCTTATGTTGTTACTGAGAAGCTTTGGTTAAAGAAGTGATCTTTGTGTTATATTTTGAAAATGTGAATTTTGTGGTTTCTGCGGTCCTTTCCCATTGGAGAAGAATTTCTCATCCATCTGCACATTAATAATTCTCCAAATTCTTTTTTTACTCTGATCCCCCCATTGTGGCTTTTTCCCAGACCTCTTTAGCTGCTTCACTTTCCAGCCTTGCCTACCCAGTTGGTTTGATGCTTCTTTCCCCCACCACACGCTGAAATCAAGAGGGTTGTTACATTAGCCCAGCCAAAAGATGGAAACATCTATTTCCATACTTGCCAGCACCTCCTCCAATATTGCAACTGATCCCTAACTCTTGAGAAATTCTGTTAAGGATTACAACAAAATCTTGGGAGAAAACACACATCTAATCTAATTTGAGGGCATGAAAAATTCAGACTAGCTTCAGAAAGAGGAGCAAAATATTGTGGTGGTTTTCCAAATGAAGCCTGTGCTTCTCGAAAAACAGGGTTCATTTCTTAGATGGAGTCTGATATCCCAGAAGGATTCTATCAAGCAAACAAATGAATTGGTCAATACAGAGTCCAGATTGCTGCACAACTTTACTGGCGAAAATGCATGAAAAGTGCAAACACATCTTATGATTACCTAATGTAAGTAGTAGTATCCTAACAATGAAGCAAGAATGAACATTCTGTGGTGTCAGAAAGACCTGCATTTACGGAATAGAGAGCCCTAGATATAATTAGAATGGCCAAGTTTGTTATATTGCATTTAACATATATAGTACCTTGTCTTAACATGAAACTCTTTGCCACCTTTTCCCTTGAGAGCTTTAGTAAAGGTAGAGTGCAAAATATCATCTTGGGTACTTTCTATTGTGCTGAACCAGCTTGATAATTTCAGTGTTTACTGTCTTGCTTCACAGGTCCTTAACATTCACAGTGATTTATACAAAGTGTTCTGGTTTGCATCTCTCACAAACTGTTTCAATTCTGCGCTAGGTAAACAGAATGTCATCAGATTTCCAGTCCTTCCTGGGTAATTTTCCCCATTTATGTAAATGTTTATCTTAATTCTACTTCTTCCTTTGCACTTTTAAAAAATGTTTTTGCTCCTTCTCCGTTCTGAGGCAGTGTGATAACCACCATGGAGAATTGAGACAAAAGAATACCAGGGCTGGATGCCAAGGAGCAAAGCTGCAAGTGCCCAGCCAACACCATAGTCTCTGATTGCCAGTTCTCCAAGAAGCCATAAAGCAGTATAGAGATCCTGTTTAGCATTATTACACAAACTCCCAAATGCACCTTTTAGAAACCTTCAGTGAAGTAATTCAGCAGCTTAGCTCCATGTGTTTATGTAGTATATGTTCACAGGTGTGCCAGGGCAAGACGTGCATAGCAGCAGAATTTTAGACCAAGAATTGACTCCCCTGGTTGTTTTTCCCACCATGTGACCTGTGTTGTGTTTAGCAAACCAGCTTTGGGGAAAGGGAATAGCATGTAAAGTGCTGGCCAACAGCATTCTGTTTGATATGCATAAGCTAATTAATAGAAAACAGCTCGTGTCAACAATGTTTACATTTCTCATGCTTTCTCTCTTTAACCACTTGAACTGAACTGTATAAAAAGCACTTTAGAATCTCCTGTTTGTATAAAAAATCAGCACTCTTCCAATAAATTTAGGTCTGTCAGGGTACAGCGTTGTTGATAGGCTGGGAATCATTTCCATAGCCAAATAGTGAATCTCACTCAGTAGACAACACTGAAACTTCAGTATTTCCTTCCAGACAAGACCTGCTTTCTTTCTAGCTCACAAAAAAATATAAGATGTGGAACCAGATAACTACAGAAATCCACAGATTTCAGTAGGTCGAATTCTGAATATAACCATCTTATTTCAGCAGCCTTTGAAAATAAACACTAAAAGAACAATTCATCTTGTAAGAGGTCGACACATTCATCTTTCTGCTTGGAAAACTGAAATTCTACTTGCTCCTACTCTGCCCATCTACAACCCGTTTCAAATTTTGTCAGCAGCATGCATGTAGCAGAAGGGACACATGTTTTAGTAGCAGAGAAGAATTCCTCCTTAATTGCTTACACTTTTTATATTAAATCTTTAAATCTGGATTACGTAAGTCAGAAACCTACCCTGATTTGATAAGATTTGATGGTTTGTTTCTTCAGTCCAGCAAAATATGAACTTATCTCTCTCTCCTATGACTATGAAAGGAACACAAGAGAAAAAGGTCTAATTCCTAAGCTAAGCTTCTACATACAGTTCAGATGTTTTAATTTAATTTTGTGAATACACAAACCTGCTAAATCATCCAAAAGTCAGAGTAGGTACCTTAGCACTCAGTGTTGGCTCATCAACCAGCAGCTGGGAGAGATAACACAGGGCTGTATTTGCCATAGGAGTCTGGAATCAGGGACTTTCTGTGTACTGACTTATGCTAATGTAAAGCAAATGAACTGCTCAGCCTGGATGAACTTAACATCCCCGTGGTTTCGTTTATACAGAGGTAAACCAGAAATAACAATAGCCAAGCAGAGCCAAGTCAGGCAGCCAGACTTTGTGAGCCAGGACAATATGCAGGCATCCCAAACTGGAAGACAATGCACTGTGCCACGTCCCTTGCCCAGGACTGAACTCCACCGGGGCCAGTGGGTGCTTCTCCATGACAAGTGCCTTCAGTCATGCATTAAAAGAAGCAACTATAAACCACAGCTGGAGAGGGCACTTCCCTCTGTATCTTCCCTGCACACGCTGACACTCTCGAGCATCTTTGTAGTCCCAATGGATCCACTGTTTTGTTTTTGTCTTCCACTAGTTATAACCACAGAAAATAGAAAATGAGGTATGCAGTTGACCTTTCCAGGTAAAATGATGGCTTCAGCAGAAAGCAGAGGTTATTTATGACATCCTCGGTAAGGGCAGGACTGAAGTTAATCTATATTTTGTTTCCTCCAGCTGCAAGATCATGTTTTTGTCATAATAAAGGCTTTGGCTAAGTAATAAATGGCAAGAAGAACTGGCAAGGTCAAGGCCAGAGAGACAGAAGGAAACAGATTTAATTTCACACCAGCTCACTTCCACAAGCTGTAGAAACAATAAAGAAAACATGAACAGCATTTCCACTGAGAATGATACGGAACTTTTTGGACCATCTCTTATAGGGAAAAATATCCAAAACATCTTTAGGGCTAAGCTGAATAAATTCATTGAAAGCTGATGGGACTCCTTTTCCTAAGCCCCTTGGGCACTTAAGAAGAAAAATCTTACCATGTGCATGTTTTCTGCTTGTTGCCAAAAGGAATCAGCTGCTTCTAAAGACCAAGAATACGTAAAAAATTAACTGAGTTTTCCCTATCAGCCTGACTGCTTCTTCTCCTGCACCTGGCCCAGTCACTCATTTCTAGGAACAGTAGATTTGAAACCTTCCTGTTTTATCCAGTACCACCCTGATTTCTTGTATTCATGAGTACAAACAGTTCTTGAAATAAACAGCTGATAGCTGGGTCTGGCAGCAGAACTTGCTTTTCCTTTCTTCCCACACAGGGATTTGCAGAGTGGTGCTGTCTTACCCACACAGCCAACACAATCTCTTCTGCTGCTGGAGAAAGAGAAAGAGTATGTAAAAGATATTATGTCAGAGGGGAGAATTAAAAAAAAGAAGTTGAGAACAGCAACACTTTGAAATTTCTGAAGTTATTGGGGAATGGGATTGAGCCTTATGATTCAGGTTAAATCTCCTGATTCAGGATAAAAATTTACTATCTCCTCAAAGGGAAAGTGTACTGCAATACTTTACACATGCAAGGAAAATTGTTGAATTTTCCTGGGTTTGCATGTACAATAAGTATAGATGGACATTACTCTGAGTATGCATTTTTCTCCAGATCAAATACACCTTGGATTACTTTCTGAAGCAAAGGACCTGGAAGAATTTCTCTCTCAATGTCCCTACAGTATAGACTATAAATTATGATTAAGGAAACATTCAAGCCTGACAGAGTTCAAGAAGTATTTGAAAAATACTCTCAAGTGCACAGTGTGACCCTCGGGGATAGTTCCACGCAGGGCCAGGAGCTGGACTCGATGATCCCTGTGGGTCGCTTTCCAAGTTAGCATGTTCTGTGATTTATTCATTGATGCAACTAGTCAGGAAAGATTAAAACAGGGAGATTACCACCAAGGACTTTTTACTATTGTTTTCCCCTAATAAAATCAAAACAATTAACACCAGAACAAAATCAAGTAATTTCACTTATTCATAGGAACTCCTTAAGCTCAAAATCAGTGTAATGTTTCAAAGGGTGGGACAGAAAGCAGAAACGTTTACCTGGAGCCCTACCACCTCTTCTTGCTCAAGTTGCTGAACCCTCAGGAATGTTTTAAGGACAAGGAATTTGTCTCTTAAACTGAGTGACTTGATGCTTTGTGGGTCCTTTCCTTAAAATTGCTTGTAAATGGCCTATCTGAAACTGGTTTTCTTTCATACATACAAAGGAAAGGCAGTACAAATAAGCTAAAAAAAAAGGAATAAAGGACATTATTACAGGTTTGTACTTTACTTGATTTCCAAATATCAAGTTTTTGAACTGAAATGGCTACAATTATTTTCTTCATGGTTTGTATTTTAAATACGTAAACCATGTGCTTTCTACAAAACCTAATCACTTGATATGCAAAATTCTTTTGACTGGGCAAGTAGTTATTTTTGCCTCCAATTCTAGAGAAAGGAAAAATAAAGGGATTTTAGCCTAACTGTAAAGAGCACAAAACTCTGGCAAGATAAATAATAGGGAAAAGTATGTATCAAACCCGCACTATTTTACCTCTTTCCAGCCTAAAATAAATGTTTTGCCTCTGGTCTCCTCACAATTCTCACTGCTGACATGGACAACCTATTTAAAAGCAGCTCCTCAGCATGTCACAGGCCTGCTGGCCCTTCCTGGTGCTGTAAATCATCTGTGTCAGTACAGCTGGAGGGAGCCTGGGGAAGCACCTCTGCTCCAGCTGCTTGCCTGGGGCAGTGTGGGACCTTCCCAGTAACTTGGTACCTCTCCTGCCTCGGCTCCCCGTGTGAGACTGAGGGAACATGGCCAGAGTGTTGCTCTGTTTCAGCTATTCTTGGCCATTCTATCAGCCTCTCAGGACCATAGGAAGTGTAATGTAATGCCATTCTAAATTTACGTCCTAGGCTGGACAAAGATATGGGAAGTTTTTAGGTCTCCCACTGTGTTTTCAGCTATGTTTCCTGGGGCAGTGCAAATGAAAAGGAGAAATACTGACCAGAGAGTTAAATTAGTTTAACCTGGAGAAGGCAGATAATGTGGACCTTCCCAGCAGCATGCTTAAATACTGATTTTGAATGGAAGTCTCATCATTGTCTCTTTAATCTTTATTCATAAGACACTTCTCTCCCACCTTGCTCCTCCTGCTTCTGATAAATCCATGCACAAGAACAAAGAGGACATGCAACTCTGAAAACTAACAGAGGATGAGTAACAGTGACACCAGTCAAATGAAATAATGTGTGTTCCACAGGATCAGCTCAAATACATATTGATTCAATGGGTCCTTATCTCCCCAGAGCCCTAAGTACAAAAACATTAAATTCAAGATGAAGCAACTATCTGTCAAAGGCACGCTGCCTGAAAAGGTTAATTGTGAGAAAATATTATCTGTGATCAACAAGCACTTATTCTCTCATTATTTTTGGTGTTTAAGTCAACAACAATTGCTTCAAGGTGGGATCTGGAGAATCCCTATAAAAAGAGTGCTTACACATCATGGATTTCCCATAAAATTGTCCCTGACCAGGCTTAGGAACATGAATATTCACAACACATTTGGACAAGGTGATATGTGCCAGGTTTTATAAAGCACAAGAAAGAACCTAGAGATGTATGTTTAATAACATAATGAAGTTTGAAATTTACTGTAACGTTAATATTGAAGGATTTAAAAAGTAATTAAACCACTTTCAAATAGTAGAGCGTTTATATGAATGCAATATGGATTGGAACAAAGAGGCCTAAATCAACATTGGCTTGGAAGCCTAGTAAGAACTAAAACTATGGGAGGTAATTCAGGAACAGATGCATCAAATTAATTCCAGTAATACTGGAGTGTTAAAAATGGCAACAGAAGCCAGCTTTGTTCAGTAGAATGGAAAAATAACCATCCTTTCTCTCCCTTTCCGCCCCCGAGGAGTTGGGTTTTCCCGGCACAGCCATTCATTGGTGGCAGCAGATGCACCAAAATGTTCAGCACCAAGAAACTGAAGAAAACCAGGAAATATACATGGGGCAAACAGAGAAAAAAAAACCCTTCACAACATAAAAAAACTCCACAAGCATAGGTAATGCAGAGAGATGAAGCTTCATTTCATGTTTTACTCTGAAATCTTAAAATAGGTAATGCACTTGGAATGGTGAACTCCTGGTTAGTACAGCATGGCTAAAAACCAGTTAGGGCTAGGAATAGGGCACCTCTGAGGTGAGAAGTAATTTAACTTAAGAACATTGTATACACTGAGATAACACTTTAGTTTTCATGTACTCCCAGTCCCCAAAGTTAGTCATGCAGACGTGACTCCTTACCCCTCCTGGATTCCCTCTGTCACACTCTGCTCCCAAGGGCAGACAATGCTTGGAAGCACTCCATGATCCCATATACTGAACATATATATGGCCTATACAGTTAGCTTGATGAAAGTTAGGGTTTGTGTAATATGGAGAAGGCAACTGCTGATGACTGAGTCATTTATGCAAAGGTGTCCATTTCCTCCTCATTTTCCCTCCTAAGCGATGCTGAAACTGTTTCACGGGTTATTCTTTCACACCATGGCACAGCAAGTGTGGGGTCACACAGCAAAACTGTGAAACTGTTCAGGAGGAAATGAAAGAGAACTATGTTTCAGAAGCTGCTGTGGAAAGTACAACAGTTACTCACAGCAATTTCTAGTCACAACTGGAAGTGGATGGGCAAGTCACAGTTTTTTCAGGAAATTTATCACTTTTCTAAAGAATTGTCTGTGAACAGACTGTGACTTTTATTAATTTGTCTCCAGTTGGCACGGGTACACCAAATATTTTCTGTGAATGAATCCCGGCCAATGGATTGCTCACAGACTCATGTCTGTTCTAATTGTTTCAATATTCCCTCTTTGACGTCCAAGCTGAGGAGATTGAAATCAATTCCTAGTTACAACAGATACAGTTTCATTCCTAAAGTAATGAGAAATTTACCTTTTAGACAGAAGATAGCCATAGAAATCTTCCCCTCATTTAAAACAAAGCAAAGCAAATCCGAAACAGATCTCTGGCACTGACAGAAAGGCAGGGAGGAAATAGAGAAAGTATTGATTAATGAGATTTATTTGTGCTGCAGAGGGCGATCAAAGGGAAGTGAATGCAATGTGTAGCACTCACCATTGCTTTTAAAACCAAAAATCCTTTGATGTGCAGCTCAGTATCCGGCCCTTATGGGAATTAAAAGAGAAAGCCATGAGAACTATATTAATAAAGGTTTAAACTGAACAGCTTCAGGCACCAAGCACATAGTACCAAGGTTTTTGCCTTTTAAATGACCAACTGGTGAATAATTACGATAAATTATGTGTAACTATTAGTTGGTTTAGTAAAAACAAAGGCTCTCAATGAAAACAGTAGTACATATAATTTCCATAGAGAGCAACCTGCACTTTTGCAGTCAATAAACATTTAAGCACCAAGAAAAAGACATTCAGAACAAAGAAGCTTCCTAAGAGCAGAGTGGCTGTGGGGACTGTTCCCAGCAGTACCAGGGAAGATACTTCACATTCAGCAAGGAAGAGTTGTCATACCACTACGTGTGTGGGAAGGATTTACAGCTTTGCACCCAAACTGCTATGGATAAATATAAGCTACCTTTTTTAAAAACACCTTCTTGACAAAAAACAGGACAAGATGCAGAAGACTGACAGATATTTTAAAATCTTCTGAAAGATGGATTTTCGAAGAATGTAAAAGGTTAAGAGGAATTTGAGTTTTAAAGCCTCTACATAAGAACATCTTTACATTTTTAACAGACTTATCTAAGAACTAGGACCTTCACGCATAAAGAGAATGATGCTAAAAGTTTAAGAGTGACAGGCATTTTGCCACCTTGGAAATTATTTGGCACTGCCTTAAGTTTTGCCTCCTCAACTGTTAATCACAGATAATTCTTTTTACTGACAGAAAAACCCCTCCTTTTATGCTCCATCTATATTGATGCAAAACATCAAACTTCATGTTGCTAAAAAGAAGTGGAAGGTTTGAAGAGGACGCATCCAACTTGTCTAAGAGTATCACATCTTTGCCACATTTAATTAATCATGAAAAGAAATAAGAATTAAAAAAACAGCAAGTAAATAATAGGAACCCTTGTAAACCAAATCCACTTTGACAGATTGATTTGGTCAATACTGGCACAACGGCAGTGCATTGTGTTAGGAGTAGTGCTAACTTGTGACACTAAGATGATCATAAGTGGAAGGGAGCTCAGAATTAACTAACTAAAATGTCTTTACAAAATGTGTAATACTACTTCCAATGTATCAAGTAGAGTAGCACAAATCCTTTTTTGTTTGGCATTTAAATCAAAAATGCACTTTTTGAAAACATACTCATGGTGAAACAAAGTATCTTATGGGGTCAGGGAAGGCAGTGGTAAGAATACAGAAAATGTAATCTGGTTTGTGTCAAAACATTCTGTACAGTTGAATAAGCAACATTTTCATTGAGGACCAAGAAAAACAAAGGAAGGAAAGAGTTACATTTGAAGTCCTCATGATTACTTTGCTTTCACACAGGAAGAGAGGAACTACAGGATACTGAAGACTGAGGTTTACACCTCAGTTTTCCTAAGCAGGTGTTAATGTATCTTCTCACATTCTTATCTAACATAGAGTTCTGCTGGGCAGAAACTCTCATTTCTCACAAGAATATAATTTTGGTTTGATCAATTAATTGAATGTTTATTGTGGAAAGAGAATATATCATAAATAGAATTAATATACTTGGCTTCCCCTTGCAGGGAAGTTCTGCCCTTGAGTCATTCAGCAAATAAGTACTGATCAAATAAATACTGGGATCTCTCCAGCAGGATGATATATAAACTTCGCCACAAGACACAATGTTAAGGTTAGAAACTCCATGAGTAAAAGCTGTAACTGAGGGCAATCCTCCCTACACTGTCTACTTATGTCTCCTGGTTAGTGGTAAGAGAGAACCTGCTGTCAACCTAGTCTCCCTTCTCTGGCAAGATCAGTTTCAAAGATCTAAGAAAGGTACATAATTTCCCTCCATTATTTCCTTATTTCTTGTCCTTTCCCTCAGAAAGCCGATTCTAATGTCAATAATCCTAACATGAGACCATTAGCAATGTTAGAGAGGTCAGTGCTAATTTTCCACAGAGCTACCAGAAGCAGGTAGCGACCCAAAGCACCATACCAAGGGAGTGGTTTTTCTCACAAAGTGCTGATGCGGGCATGAGCAGAGTGCTCAGAATCCCCACAGAAACTTTATTTCCCTTCTTGGAAAAGCATAACCATCTTGCAGCCTGCCACTTGTGCAGGGCTGTGGAGAAGGTCCACTCTCTTGGCCGTGGATTTTGCACCATGTGAGATCCCTCACCAGCCTGGGCAACAAGAAAAGGCCTTAGATCATGTCACTGTTTCTGAAAGAGCCTGGGGACGCCACAGGAAATTACACACACATTAGCCGAAGTTGATTTTAAAACAAAACAAGCTATTTGAACAGCTTGATTAATGATGGCCAACCAGGCTTCAGGAAAAGGAGTTCACGTCTTACTAACTGGCTGCAGTTCTCACGGGAGATGTCAGCCAGGGCACGCACACAAGGGGGATAGCATTTCCTGAGACACTCAGAAAGCATTTCACAAACTTCACAGGAGATTAATGTTTCAGATGCAGCAAATGTGTTGAGCAGTGGGGACAAGCAAAAGGTATGTCTCCATCAACTGAAAACTGGCTATGGAACAGAAAAGGGAGTCACCCAAAGGCAGATAACCACTGACCAATAAAAGAAAAGGCAAAGTAGCTGGTTGCAGTGGGGCTGCCACTTCATTAGTCTCATTGGAATGGCCTTCAAAGCAGCTGATAGCTATTACTGCCAGAGAGAGCTGTGGAAAAGGTCCATGTGTCACCCCTTGATTATTTTAGTCCAGGAACAGAGTATTATGTATTCCTAAAGTATCTATGGCATATTCCTCCCTCTCACTCTCCCTCATGGACAGAACCAAACGAGAAAACCATTTCAGTGCAAGACACAAGTGATGTTACAGAAAAGGCAAAAAATAAGACAGACTAGATAGGATAGGTCTGCAAATCACATAGACTGGGGAAGGGGAAAAAAAAAAGAGAGAGGCAAAAGAGGTAACAGTCTAACTGGCCTGCTCAAAATTATCAGTCAGATGATTGCTAGGTTGAAATAATTGCAGGAATTGGGACAGTCTTACTTTCATATTAGGGGTTAACTCTTGTGATAGAAGCTGCCTACTGGTCATCACACCCACATGGGTTTACCTTTGTCAAGAAACACTTCTTTCTGCTCTCCTGGTAGTATCATCTGCCCCTGGTCCGAGTCCCAGAGGCTGATACAGAAACCCTAGCCCTGGAGAATCCCCAGGTGATGTATGCAGAGGTGGACAGAGGTGGGAAGTCTGCCTCATTTAAACCGTCAGCAGCAAACTGGCTGCTGCTCTGGATCAGGACAGGTGAGACGTGGTGTGTTGTCCCCAGGCAATTGTTGTCATCCAGCTGGGGTGAGGACAAAGGTCAGAAACTGCTTTACATTACTTCCTTGGTCACTGTCATCCAGCTATGTATCCAGTTATGACTGGGTAAAAACATGGTTTTTTAAGTACTAAATGAGGGCCCACAACATGTTCCTCCTCTGATTCAGTTCTTTGCTGATACTGAATGTTCCCTTCACTTCACAATGAAATAACAAATAATGTATTTCAACTTTCTATTGGGAACCCGAGTCAGCAGGCACAGGCTAATTTTTATTCTCTCTCCCTTAGTTCATCTTACTTTAGGCCTCATTAGGTGGGATTTCTCCTTTTATTTCTGAACATCAGCCTGGTCCTCACGCTTCACTACCTACCCTTGTCTTTCTACCCTCAAACAATTCCACGCCTATTAGGACATTTTTCAGCTTTTTGCACCAAACAAGTTTTCATCCAAGCAAGTATCTCGTATAAGTTATTTTAACAGAAATAGGATGACTTGACTGAATCTAACACAACCATTTTCTCTAAAAGAGTTACACTTTTTTTGATATCGAAACTCACCATTACTTCATTCAACAGCTTCCTTAGGCTTTGAATCAGCTCCTCCTGGAATGAAAGAAGTAACAACGTGATCATCACAACTACAAACACTAAATGAAAAATAAAAACTGTAGTTTCTTTGAAGCACTGTGAAGTTTTGGGTTACTTGTGTATTTGTACAATGTAATTAGTAGTGTGTATACCCTTCATAATGTGTTAGTGTCAGGAAAAAAGTCAAGAGTTACAAAAGAGCTGCACCACAGAAATAAATAAAGCAAAGGTTCACATTACACCAGTGATCACTCTCTGTTAAACAGATTTTTTTCAGTTTACCAGGCACATTTGGTCTGTCTCATAAATATATCACTGAAATAATAAACGAGTGCCTTTTCTACTCCTAAAAGGCTTTAAAAAAAACCTTTCTGAAATAAAGTTATTCCTAAATGATGTTAATAACATCCTTTTCTTGATCTCCCATATTCACTCATCCTGCATTTTTTCCCTACATTTCTTAATGCAGGGAAATAATTGCCATTTATTTTAAGGTTTTTTAAATGACAACAGCCCTTTCACTTCTCACATTTCTAAAACTATTTGTCTTAAGCCAGTACCAGCCACCCTTAAAACGGTTCATTTTGCTGTATAAGATGTACAGAAGAATTTTAGAAAACATCCACAGGCATTTAGGGCTTGATTCACAATTAGTTGAAACTGAGTGGACACCACACATAACACCATTACATTTGAATTTCTGCAAAAACCATGACTGTCAAAGGTCAGTGGAGATACTTCACAGAAATGTTTTCTAACCACACTGATCAAATGTCACTGTTTTGAAGCATTTCTTTAGGTTTTAATTGCAGAGTTGCTTTGCATATTAAGGTTTACTTATTCTAGTATTTGCACTGTTTGTTGGGGTTTTTTTTTCATTTTGGATGTATAGTTTTCTATTTTTTCAAGTTGATGAATTAATTGCCAGTAATAACAATAATAGCCTAAACACGAACTGAGCAAGGCAATAACTTATTTACCGATTACAAGACTGTGCATTTCTTGGCTGACAATGCCAGTGTAACAAACCTTCTGCAATGGTAGCTAATTTTCATTGCCAAATCTGGAAAATAAAAGATGATGAAAAACATTAGTTTCGGGGGGTTTTTAATAACATAACTTTTGAGTAATTTCAAACAGAAAAAAATACTCTGTTTCAGAACATTTTGAGAGTGAACATTGAGTTCTTTCTCACTTTGTTCAAATCCTTTTTTTTCATTGCTACTACAGAAAAAAACCACCACAATCTTAGACTCAAATAATTGCAAACTTCAGCCAGAAGTCTGATCCAGAAGTCTGAAGTTTTGCAAAAGATCTCTCTGTCATTCAGGGAGAGTCCTAGTCTTAAATTCTGACACCCTTCATTTTAATGATATTTGCCACAACTCGGGAAGCAGATAAAATTCATCTCATGAGTAACTTACAGCTACAGTGTAAAGGTGGCCACCTTGCCACGGAACCTCAAGGGAAGGTAACTGCTCAAGGAGTATTTGCCAACTTCAACTGGTGCAGGAAAACAAAAGTGAATGAGCAAATTAAGCCCAACATGAATACGCTGAGTTGAGTTTCCTTTTATAAGTTTAGCAGTTTATGTGAAAAGACAAAGCAATTTGGATCTTAATTTTTGTCTGGGACCAGGCCAGTTTGTAAAGGAGAATTGAAGTCATGTGCACTTTCCTTCTTTCTTTTCCCCACCTCTCTACCCCCTGCCTCCCCCTCCCCCAATCATAAGAGTTTTC
>WEKX01023437.1:13685-40579 GCA_013390025.1 Pitta sordida
AATCCACACTGACACCTGGAAGTCTTTTCATGGAAACAAAAGAATAATTTCCTAGGAGAATGATGTGTTGAAAAGCACTGGGGAGAATATGTCAGTAATAACTTCATATTTTCTTGGATTTCTGTGATTGTCACAGATCAAGCATTAGCCAAGGATAGCTTTTGTGTTGAGTATGACAGGAAAATTACTTTATTCTTGGTATCAGAATGTGGAATTACATGATGTTCATCTAGGCTTTGTATGGTTCGTTTTTTATTTAAAATTTAATTTAATAAAGATGGGTCAATCACAGTAGCTAATACGAAGTTGCACAGGAAAAGGTTGGATGATATTATCTCTGAAATACTCCACATGGAACCTGTTTTCAATCTACCTTGAGACTGGTTTTTCATGTTGCGTTTAAACTTGGAGAAACAATAATTTTTAAGAGAAAAATAGTCAATGAAGCAGATTTTCCATTTAATTAAATGAACATTGTATAAATGTACAATGTGAATTCCAGATTCTTTAAATTTTACAGTAGTAAAATCTGGTAAGATGCCAGAAGTTAATTGTGAAAGAGATGCATTCCTAGAAAACACACAGTACAGTATCTGTGTTAAAAAAGACAAACCTATTTTTTATCCCTATCTAGCACAAATGAAACAGATTCCACAGGACGAAATACAAGTATATTTTGTGACAAGGCTGCAGCAGAAAGACACAAACCCAAGACAAGGCTGAGAAAGGGAAATAGGAATTAAAAAGCACTACAATTACCATACTCTGTTTATACAAGCAACTGTGGGATGACATCAAAATACTTGTCAGACATTAAAGCAGCTTCCCAACAACTTCATGAAGTTGCCTATTACATTCATTTTTCAGATGGATTAGACTGAGAAAGCATGAAATTTAAATGGCATGATCCCATGAGGAGTCATTGGGAGAGCTGAGAATGGAATCTCTCCTCGGCAACTGCTTCTCTGTATTTACAAGACCAACCATTTAAAAATAAATATTTTGACCTTGACTTGCAAAATCAGAACTTAAAAAAAGCCCACCTGCAGGACCCAGTTTTTCTCTCCCTACCCTTGCCACATCTGTCTCTCTCCTTGTGTACCTTGTGCAACGTTAAGAGTGGGCCCACATTTTTGCCAAGTTCCTCACTCTCTCCACCTGTAATACCCACAGATTTGGCCGTTTACTTCTGTGGGGCACACAAACCCTCAGATCCCATATTACAACCAGATATCCTCTCCCGTCTCCATCTTGCTGACCTGAGAGAATTGTACAGTGATGGATCAGGGACCTTGTATGCTGCTTGAGGGGCTTGTGGCTGCTTGGTGGCCCAGCCTACCCTGATCAGTAGCACTAAACTGAAAAGGAATGAGAGCACCTTGTCTTACCATCTGCAGAAGCAATAGTATCTCTCTCTCTCTTTCACTCTCTCTGAATGGTAGATGCTGAACTTTCTATTAAGTTCATCTGAAACTGGTGAAGTGGTTTGTGTACTATTAGGAGGGACCTGGGAGATAGATGAATAGTGTCATGACCCACAAGGATCATCAAGTCCAACTGTTAGCCCTCCACAGGACCCCAGGAGTCACACCACGTACCTCAGAGTATCATCCAAACACTTCTTGAGCTGATCAGGCTTCGTGCTGCAGCCACTTCCCTGAGGAGCCTGTTCTAGTGCCCAACCACATTCCGAGTGAAGAACATTTTTCTAATATCCAACCTAAATCTCCACTGACACAAGCTCAGGCCATTCCCTCAGGCTGTTTCCCTGTGGAAAAAATAAAACCTTCTATTATTACCTCTGTTATTCAGATATCTACTTGATTAATGTTACAAACTACTTGAATCCATAATCATGATCATCATCAACTACTGAACTTGTAATAGTGATGGGATATGTAGTAGAAATGGCAGGAGTAAATCAACCCATGCTAAAAAAGATAAATGCCCTTCACACAAAGATAGGAGAGAGGAAACTCTCAGAGAAATTTTCAAGTTCTTTGTGATGCTGTGGACAGAAAAATATAGGAATTCATTTGCTGTCAAAATCCCTAGTATTTGTGGTACTGCAGAAGTATGAAGTATTTCTGTGGAAATTCGGATTCTCACAGAAGTTTCAGGAATTCAGAAGAAAGCTACAAATCACCTTAGCAGCCTTTAAAAAAACGTACAGAAAACCTCCTCTTACCTTTCTATGCACTGATGTTGATATTCCCAGTCATTTTGCTTCAGTAACAAAGTGGATGTAGAAGGAGCTAAAGCTAAAATGAAAACTAAACCCCATCAATGCTATTTTTAAAGCAGGACTCTGTTGTTGTGGACTTTTTCCAAGAAATTTTTGCCCATCTGTCCATAAATCAGTTTGCCCTACCCATATTTCCATCCTCTCCGTAAAAGACATTTCGCATCCAGTGTGTCATTAGCTACCTTTACTGCATTCAAAGTTCTGATGCTTTCTCACCTCCTACGCTTGGGACAGAAAAAGGCCCCATCAAAAACACTCAGTGACTTTAATGCCTCCCTGGCTTCCTTCCTTTTTATGTTCTACAATTATGCAGGCAATGAAGCACAGCTGCAATTAAAAAGAGGAATAACCATACCAACATTGCATAGTGACTTGTCTTCTGAGGGAAATACTTGTTTCAAGAGCGTGAGATTGCAATAGGTTTCAGTGAGTATTTTTGCATATTTTGCTTTGGTTTCCTGGTGGGAATAGTTCAATGTATGGTCTTCATATAACTTTCTGCCTTGCAAATTGCAATATCACTCCTGGAAAAAGATTTAAATCTAAAAAACATGTTTAATCTATCGTGCCTGTATTATGACAGAGTTTTATTTGATTCTGGCAGTTTGAATATCTTTGGGGAACAGTTGAAAATATCCTTCTAAACTCATTATCATCAGTCTAAAACAGCTCTCAAAAACTAAATTACCGCGAGCTTCAGTATAAGGCAGCAGTACATTTATTAGACATAACATTGCACAGCAGAAGTACTGCATTCTAGATTAGCCAGACAGATAACATTTTATACTATTCTGATATAAATGATATTATCTGATGTCTGCTAACAAGGCAATGAAATGTTTAGATGTATTTCTAATAGGGCATACAGATTAATTTAATAGCCTTAGCAAAGCTGAAAAACATTCTGAATTTTCTGTAATGTAGTACTAATGCATGCTAATGGAAAGGGACCGGGCTGTGAGAGATAACAAGTATGGGCCAAAGAAGGGCAGAGAGCCAGTTGTATCAATTCTCTCTCTGTAGCAGAGTAACAGAACTAGTAACAGAAAATAAGTATACTGAATGTGAAGATTTATATTAAAAATATTAACCCTTGATGTCACGCATTGATGGGTCATACTGGAAGTAGACTAGATGATGTAGCTCTGGTGATTCCGATGTACTTGTGAGACCCAGAGTGGCAAGAGACCAAGTATTCCAATTAACCAAGGGTTGAAGTGCACTCAAACTCAATTGATGATACCATTAATATTTTTGTCCTGAATGTATATAGAACTGGCATTCTTAAAGATAATTATAGAAGGTCTGGTCTGTGTAACTTAAATAAACCTCTTTACTTAAAGGATAAGAAAAACTGTAAGCCAAGACATGAGCCAGCCATGATACACAAAGAAGCCTAGAGTACAGCAGGAGGCTGAAGCAGGGTGTGCTCAGGTTGATTTCAGAGGTCGTAGCAGAACAGCATTCTCTCCTCTGTGACCTCACCTGGTCCTAGTGAGGTCTCATGTCTCATCTAGGCTAGGAGCAGTGGTCAGGCTGTGCACTGAGGGGCATCTCTGTCCTGGGAATATCTACATTTGAACTGTCACTGCACTACCTGCAAGATGATAACCCTGTCCATAATGTTAGCTTCCTCCCCTGGCAAGTCTAGGTGTGCTGGCACTCACTGGATAGCTCAGTGTTCTTGGCTTAGTGATGAGCTAGTCCTGAGACACCAAGGATGCTCCTGCACAGTACAGAAACCTGTATGTCTGCTCTCAGGAAGGCAGAATTTATAGCCTGGACTCAACACACTGTCACATGGCATCTGGATTGCAGCTGGTTACAGAGCAAGCTGGGAATGTAAGGAATTGTTTGTGGTACTGTAGATATGTTCTGACTCTACATGTGAAGACAATTTTAAGGACTTCTTTCACCGAAAATATAAGGGTTAAAAATTTTTCCAGAAGAAAGCAAGAGAAACAAATACCAATTATCTGTTGTTGGCTGCACTCCCAGATGGCCAAACATCTGTATTTCTTCTAAGTATGTCTTCCACGTCACCTGAACAAAAATGAAGCATTGTAAATTAATTACGCTCAAAAAAGCTCCTTGGAATTGGGCAAGTTGCTTCATTTCATGTAAACTCCTGGGCTCCTTACTATTAACATTGTCGTCTGACAAATTCAGGAAATTCTTGCTGTACATCATGCATGTATCTGCAGGGAAAGAGAAATATATAAACACAAAATAAATATTCCTGAAAGAATTAACTAACAAAATTGTCGTGGTAAAATTGTTCATTGCAAATAAGGGTTTTTTTCCATTTTGAGTTGTAAAATTGCTTCAGTAATTCTGGAGTTCAGAAACTATTACATATTACTGAAAGACAATGTCTCTATAATCCATTATTTAATTTCGCCATTCAAAAATGCATTTCTGCAGCCCAAAGGTCACTTTAAAAGGTATGAATCTATTTAACTCTTTCCAAATGTCTTGTTTTTTTTCTTATGTACTTACTAACATAATGGAGGTCTTCAGGTATTTGCATGTTCAACTAATTGTACAGTAACGCCTCAAATTTCTTGGGGGTTAGGGACCACATGATGCCTGCAAAACCAGGAATCCACAAAGACAGGTGGGTCAAATCAGCCATGCCTATCACCCCACCCACCTCAGCCCTGGAGCGCCGGGTGGGTGTTCTGGCACCTCCTTGCACCCCATGACAGGACACGGGAGTGAAGGGGATCTCTTCTGACCTCTCCTTGCCTGGGAAGTCCCTGAGGAATCTGTGGGGATAGGGCTAGGGTTAGAGTTAGGCTTAGGGTTAGGATTAGGGCTAGAGCAAGGGTTGGGGTTAGGCTTAGCCATAACCCTAACCCCACCCCTAACCCTAGCCCAGACCCAAAAGCCATAGAAGGGATGGCCAGGTTCCTGTGAAACTTAGACAGCATGGCTGGGGCCTCGCAAACTGTGGAGGTGACGGCTGGGTCCCCATGAGCCTTGGCCCATGTGGCACCACTGGCTGATGGGGTCGCAGAACAGCCCTCGGGTAAGCTGTTGTAATAAGCTATTGATACCATGTTATAAACCTCCCACAGCATGTAACCTCTCCAACACTCATATGAGAGTGAACTCTGGGAGGTCCCTAATAAGTGAGAGGCGCCATCCCCCCGCCCCACGGTGTGTGCGAGTTCCATCCCCTGGTGCAGCAGAGAATCTCTGTGTATGTGCAGATAGGAAAATGCCGCAAAGAAATGAGGGAAGACTACAATGTCTTTGCTGAAAACCCCCGCCCTGCAATGTTTGCCTATCACTGAAACTGTGATAGGCAAACCGTGAAGTAGTGAGGGATTATTCTATTATGAATTTTTGTTATGAATTGTATGCTGCTTGTTCCTACAAAACCCTCCTCAATGAGGATTCATTTTGCTAATTTTGCTCTGATTATGTAGTCATGGAATGGGCCAGTTTGCAATGGACAGGAGTGGGTCATCAAGTCTAACCTTCCTGCTCAAGCACAGCCACAGGATTGTGTCCAGACTGTTCCTGAATATATCCAGTGAGGAAAAATCCACAACCTCTCTCGGCAAGAGACTCTGCCACTGAATACAGCCCTTTGGGTTCTGCCACTCAGTCAGTTCTCAACCTACCTCACTGCCCATTCATCCAACCCATCCTTACTGTTTGCTTATGAGGATGTTGTGACAGTGTTGAAAGCCTTGCTCAAGCCATGGTAGACAATATCCACTGTTCTCCCCTCATCTGTCCAGGTAGTTTCTTCATTGTAAGAAGACACTTCTTGGTTGGTCAAACATAACTTACCTTTAGAGAACCCATGCTGACTATTGCTGATCACCTTCTTGTCTTCCATGTGAGTAGAGATGGCCTCCAGACTGAGGCACTCCATTGCCTATCCAGGGACAGGAGGCTAACTGGTAGATAGTTCCCTGGGTCTTTCTTCTTGCCCTTTTTGAAGATCAGGGTGCCATTTTCTTTATTCCAGTTCTCAGACACCTCTCTTGATTGCTGTGACCTTTCAAAGATGACATGAGCAGCCTGGATGTGGTGTCTGTGGTGTTCTCTCAGCAATCGTGGATGCATCCCATCAAGGCCCACGGAGTTGTGGAAATCAGTTTTGTTTAGATGTTCTCTGACACAATTCTTGACCAAGGAAAGATCTGACTTCTACATTCATTTACCCTGATCTCCTGTGACAGAAATCCCTGAGATCTGGTCTTATCAGATGACTGATGAAAGAAAGGCATTCAATAACCTTGCCATCTCTGTGTTGTCTGCTACCAAGGGCCCAGGTCCATTTAGTAATGAGCCTACATTATCATTTACTTTCCTTTTGTTATAGGAGTATTTGAAAAATGCCTTTTTGTTATCCTTAAAATTCTTGAGCAGATTTAATTCTAGATGAGCTTTGACCTTTCTAGTCTCGTTTCTACTTACTCAGACTACCTCTCTCTATTCACTAATTCTATAGTGCTTGATTTTGTCTATGTAAAAATGAGCAATAGTTAAAACAGAATGTAGTGTCTAATGTAGAGGTATCATATGAAGATTCCTATTTCCTGAAATAAGAGCCTTGAAACCACAGGAGGAAAAAGGATAGGACAAATTCGAGAGCTACTTGAAATGACAGACTTGTAGAGTGGGACATGGCAAGGAAAAAGAAGTGACTGTTGTTGTCTGAAGATAAAATCTTGATGCTGTATTTGTATTTGCAGAGGATTTCAGAGTAAAAATTGAAGTCTTGACCTCCACTTAAAGTGAATGTAAACCACAGTACATTTATTTTTATGGGCTTAGGACTTGGCTACGTTTTTATCAGGGGCAGGTTTGTGTCCTTTTTGAAGCTGTGTGGGGTATCTTCTGCATCAAGAGTGAATAGCTTTGATTGTATGAAGGTTTTTCCACTAGATAATTCTGCTTGTTATAAGGTGAAGGCAGAATAAGTGGCAGAGGACTGGAAAGTGGAAATCCATCCACTGCTCAGAAGCCTGCTCCTTCATCAGCTACATTCCTGAGCTGTTTAGGCAATGATGGATGTGTGTAGGAAGGTGATTTAAAACATGAGAGTGGCAGGAGCTTCCAGGGAAATGAGGCTATATCTTCTTGAAGAAATATTTGCTTCATGTACCTCTGGAGATGTCCACTCTTTGAGGAAAATTGTCTTCTTTATCACTAGCTATGTTACAGTGGGCTTGAGGGAAATCCTGCGCTGTCATTGCAGTTAGTGCAGAGACGTGATCAGTTGGCTTTGGTCTGGCTGCTGTCACTGGCATTTTGCTGGCATTCCACAGATGTTAATATACTAATGTTTTAAAATATTAATACTTAATATTTTAATATATGGATATGAATTCCATGTGTGCACAGTCTGGACAGGGTTGGTTTGTTTGTTTCTGTTTTGATGATTTGTTTGTCTTGGAGATAATTTTACGACAGTACTCACCCTGTCTTCACTCTGTCCTAAGCAAAGGCTTTGGCAGTACTCAACCTGTCCTCACTCCGTCCAAAGCAAAGGAAAACCATGGACTCACTGCCATGGTAAAAGGATCTCATTTGAAGCTTTCTGCTCTGCCAGAACAGGCAGCCAAATTATAAATGGAATCTGACAGCAGAAACTTCCTCAAGTTTCTGAGTTTATTTTAATTAATCCAGTTCAAAAATATGCCTTTCCTACTGTAAGCTCAATGGATAATTAGTTTCAATGCTGTGCATTCAGATTTGTGCAATTTGTGTATATATTCTGAATCACAATATGAAATACTGTGTTTTCTGCTTTCTCTGTTGAAAAAACCTGTCTAAACACAGCAGCATGCATTACACTGAGTGAGCAATCCCCTTTTTTATATATACGATGCTTTTAACATACGATACTTTTTTATATATATGATGCTTTTAACATGCAAAACAATGAATAGATGTTAACAGGGTTTTATGCCATATTCTTGATAAGCATGGGTCCTATTTCAAACGGAAGTGTTAGCTAGACTAGGCTGTTACCATAGCCAGCCTTGGTCACAGCTCTGCATATGTAACTTAGCAGTTGTCCATGCATTTGCAATTACAGAAGTAGGAATCAGGATAAAAGTGAAGCTTTCTGTGTGAGTAAGAACAAAATCCTAGAAAAGCTTCCTCTGGGAACTCTTACCTTGAGAATTTGGAGGGCTGCATGTAAAATGACTGGACTTCGCTGTCTCCACACCAAGGCTGAGCAGCTGAGGTGAAGGCTGTGTTACTTTACTTCTTTGCTTTTCTTGTGCAGAGGAACCTGTTCCATAGCTGGATCGCCGCAATTAAACCTCGCTTTTTCTGACTGTGTCCTTTTCAGATGAATATGGTTTTGTTCCCAGGAACTTCTCTACCTCAGCCTGCAAGGCTGTAGTAGTTTGACTTTATGCACTCTTTACAACAGACAACTAATATATGTATTATTTGAGAACAAGATGTTTTTTTCAGGGCTTTCAACAGCACAAATTAATCCAACAGTATGTTCAACTGTTTTCTGATAGAACTGAAGGCAAATCCAAAGTACTTTGTTGCTGATGTGGATCATACTAGACTGGACTGATTTTTTTTCTTAAATAAAACAGGCTTATCTGTTTACTCTGCCAATGAAACATTTCCTACCCAACAATACCATCTGCTACTGCAACACAATGTACACCATCAGCTTGACCATTTCTATTAGCTGTGTTGACTAAATGAGTTCTTAAGATCGTTAATCCTTTTCACTCTTGGGGTAACCAGAAAGTTCCTATTATAAAACATATTTAAAAAAATTATTATTATGTATATAATTTAGTGGTTGATGTGTATACAATGATCCTCTGCATAGTTGCGATCCATAATTTGTGGGATCCCATACTCGCTGTTGATTTTCCAACGAGCTGTGGGACCTGGCGCGTGCGCAGAACCTACCGCGACCACAGTCTTCTTGGCCCTCGCCCCTGCTGCCCCGCTGGTGCAGTGAGCACAGCCAGACATCTGAAACAAGCCCCACTCTCAGGACCGTCCTCCAGACCTTATTAGGGGAGGGGGCATGGCTATGGGTGTGGCGTACTTGACTGTGTAGTGGGTTTGCTATCTTTACGGATTCCATGACTCGTGTGAGGAAAACCAGACCCAACAGCAAGTGAGTAACAGGAGATCACTGTATTTCCTATTTTTTCTGTGAAGAAAATTCAGATATGATGAGTTCAAAAGCCTACCATCAAGAGGTCATAGGTCTTATCTTCAAGTATTAAGTCCTAATTAGCTTTACAGAATTTTGATTTTTGATTGTAATTTTGAAGCATTGATTGTATTGACTTTTAGTCTTCAATCTCGTTGATTGCAGCTCCAGTCTTGGTATTGAAACAGACATGAGGAGCAAGAGGGACTTTGGAGGAGTTTAAGACAGCTAGAAGGATGCAGACATTTCTGGAAATGGATGCAAGTGAAGCATGAGGATAGACTGTAAAACTCAGCTGGCCTTATTGTCACTTGCTCTTCTCTCTTTCCCACGCAAGCAGACTGTAGTAGATTAACAGAAGCCAAAACCCTGGTTTTATGTATCCCAATTTATTTTAATTTGTAGATAGGATCAAACACAAAGCGTGTCAAAACATAGGCTGAGTTTTGGTTTAGATGTCCAACATTTTTTTGATATTTGAAGAGACAGCAGTGACTCTTTCTGTTTGCAATGAAAGGTTGTTTTCTGATGCGGTTCATCACAACATAAGTTAGTGTTGTCTGTTCACTCTCACAAGGAATTTTCTGATGCGAAGCACAGCGTGGTGAAATATAGGTCGAATACAGTGTGAAATGTTGAGCAGCAAACTCCGTTAAATATTGTTAATTCAGATGGTGCTACGCCCCAAGCAGGCAGAGCAGTAGGCAGAGAGAAACAATTTACTGCTTAAAAACCTAGGATGGGAGAGGAACAAACAGAAATCAGAACATTGCAGCAGTGGCAAGTATTATTCTAATTACATGAATTTTTAGTCTTTTAATTTTGAATTAATTTTATTTCTATAACTTAAAACTCTGGTCAGAGGGGACTAGCCAGTGATTATGACAGAAGACTAAGAATGTAAATTTAAAAACATTAATCACTTTGAAATACCGTTTTTCAATATATTCCTCAAAGAGTTATCTGTAACTGAAATGCAAATATTTAAAGGGTCCAAATATAACTCTTTCTCTTTTTTTGGTAATCTTTCTTGATTTTTTCACTTCTGTTGCCTGATAGCAGTGAACTGAATGTAGCTTTTTATTCTCCAAGTGGCTTAGAAACCTCTGTGTCTTGTAGCACGTTGACCAGGTATGCCCTGTGCAACATGATCTCTTGAAACATAGTGAAGCGTTTAGAAATCTTTGATAATGTTTTCTTTCTTGCAGAGCCACATTTCTTGAATCAAGGCACATTTTCCCTGTGATTTGTTTTTATTTATTTACAGGTTGAAATCTGAGCATCCACATTTAATACACTACTTGCATCTTTGTTGCCTAGTCACAGAAAACATCACATAACCATCATGGTAACATGGCAGGTATTTTGATTCTGTCAAACTTTCGCATGACTTGGTTAGAGAGAAATGAGTCCATACGGAGGAGACGGCTGAATATCCACACCGCATTAGCCGCCTGCATTTGACGATGGAATTAGGAATAAAATGAACTTCCAGAAAAACAGCAGTAGAATGGAGGAGAGACATAAAATTATTTAAGGTAGTGAAACAACAAAAGGGAAAGCTCTGTGGGTTTCCTATGACAACTAATGCTTTGTCTCTTCCTCTGATTCATGATACCATATTGGTTTTTTTCTAGATTGTGTGAATGGACACAATAGACTGAACTACTGTAATTAAAATAGTGGGTTTGTTATGGGATTTTTTTGTGTGTGTTGGTTTGGTTTTTTTTTTTTCAGAAGCTGCAGTTCTTACTGGTTTGTATCCTCAAGAAAAAATCAGAAAGGTGCTAAAATCTCCATGGGAAGGAAAGGCATCTCACAAGTCCAAATCATCATCTTTCCAAGTTCTTCAGAAACTAAGGGAGAACATCTGAATTGGAGAAAAATGGTTGTTGACTCTGCTGCTCCTTTTTTTTTTTTCTCAAGGCACTAGATTATGAGAGCTGCTCAGGCAGTAGGAATACTGGTCTTTGCAAAAAATGGAAAAGGGAATAGAAGATGGGAAAACCCCTAACTGCTATCAAAACCTCTGGAGTGACATGAATATGCAGAATTTTGAGCTCCATCCTTAAATGTCCTTCCAGAATACGACCATGATTTGCAGCCCTTGATGTACAAGTCTTCTTTTTTGGTTGCTAAAGATTCCATCATTGCCGTAATTTTTCTTCTTCCTGAAAGTGTCAGTGGCTTGAACAGTTACATACTATATACATCATCAAATGCTGTAAAAGTACATTATACAGGGGCTTTCACTCATCAGTGGTTTCAGTGCTGATTACTTTAATCTTGTTTAGGTCACAACTTAGACCTCTGGTTTCAGACAACCATTTTTTGTTCTGCAAAACACGGTCAAACAGGTAAATGCAGAGGGCATTTGGAGGTTCAACGCACAAGGGTACAGTTAACAAACTGGAGTAAAGACATTACACCTTGCTTGTAAAAGCATTACACCCTTGAGCTTACTGATGCTGAGGCATTGGTGCAATAGAATGTCACCATCTTTGGTTGTGGCACAAGTGTTTTTCCTCAAGTAGATCTTCACTGATGAGGGAAACCCAAAGATGCCTAGGGAAGTTTGGAGCTTGAATGTGGATTGACATAGTATCTCTGGGATTTTTCCCAGTCAGGTTGAAAGCCAGTTTGGAGGAAATCTATCAGGAGAGAATCAATCAATCTTTCTTTTGTTCTTTTTCAAAGACAAGGAAATGGCTTCAGCTGCATTATACTTGCTACTGATGTCAATGGGTTTGATCCTGATTTAAAGAGGATTTTTGTTAGTAGTCGGATGTAGTTTAGTGTAGTAAGTCCTGCCTCTGCACACCTAATATTACATTTATGCTCTTCAGAAACTATTGCTACGCTGTTCTACGTTGTGCAGAAATAATTGCACTTAAATTGCCTGAGCAGGAAAATGTTACTTTCCTTGGTTCATATGGTACAGTACTGTCAGGCTGCTGAAGTGGTTAAAGGTATTGCAGACACCTTAAACCCCCTTTGTATTGGCAAGTAGGCCTTTCATTTTACTGGAACATTTATAAAAGCAAAGTTATGATTTTTTAATCTATTTGTATAAACTACTATGTTTAATAACTTTGTGGTTGAGGAAATATATTTAGCTTTCTAGTATGTGCTAGAAATTCCTAGAGTATTTCATTTTCTCACAAAGTTAATGCTCATGTGATGCATTTCTTTGTGATGAATGGATTGCTCTTGTCTTCTAGGGTCTGATTTATTCAGACTATGTTTGGAAAGCTTTTGCTTAGTTCCAATTCTCCAGAGCCTGCAGCTGATTGTATCTCTGGTTTGCTTCTTGAAAATATTCATTGCTTGTTGCTAACAGACAGCACAACTTTGTGTTGTAGTACCTGGTACCTGGGAATATCTATTACCACAGATCTCAAAGGTCTTTTCTATAGAGATCACCTGGTGCATGTGTTAAATTATATTGTCTGATACTAATGAGAGAAAACCAGTTAATCTGCACCTCCTGGCAAGAGCTACACCATTTCTTTGCAGTATTGGCTTCCTCACTCACCTGAGTGAGTTTGAATCAGGGCATACTGCTGTCACTATAGGACAAAATGCCCATTCCCTGATCTTCTGTATCTGAGCCAGGCTGTGGATCTCATGTACACAGTTTTGGAGGTACATCATGATAAGAAGACTGACGGCTCAATCTTGGTGTTGTTCAGATCCCATTTTCCAGTGTCATGCCCCCTCTGAAGAAAGTTCAGACAGAGATGAAGTTTCAGATTTGGCTGCCTGCATCAATGTAGCAATTTTTCTGCTTGCACTGAAACTTTCGTTAGGTGAGTAAGAATTGTAGTGCTTACAAGAATAGAAGTTCTGGTTTCCCGTGTAGTGGAACAGAAGCAAGACCAGCACCTGCCAGCATCATCAATGTGACCCGGACACTTGGGTTTTGTTGCTTCAGGTGGAATATGTTGGTGTTCTGGCTGTAAAACTGTTGTTAGAGACTCACTGCATCTGATGGCCAGAAAGGAAAAAGCAATTGTACAAGACAGGACTTGGGATGTATACTTCAGCCAGGTGATCGGTTCTGGTTTGACCTGTGCAACCAAAGAAAGAGCAGGGTCTCCGTCATAGAAACAGGAAGCCTTACTTTTTTTTTTTTTTTTTTTTAATAGGACTAGAATCCAGCCTTTCCTTCTTTGCTTTGGGTACTCAGTTCACCTGGGTCAAAACCTTAAACCTAGTTCAGTGGGGCTGGACAAGAGACCTCAGACAAGCAGGGACTGCGCCAGTGGCAGGAGTACAGGCATTCAGATTGATCTTATGGCAATTAAAACAGAGTAATGACAATGAAGAGCTGATATTGCTACAGAAATTCAATTAATATAATGACAGTGGTGTAGAGTCAACATTCTTGGGGGAATCTGTTGTCCTTTGTAGGACATTAAACAGTGCTAGGTACTGGACCCTGATCTCTATTGTTAAATTGTCAGAATGGCACCAGGTATGACTCTTACCTGTTAACTCACCTCAACTCTGAGTGGCTTAGTGCTCATATAAGAGCAGGCAAACTCCAGGGGCAGTTTGTTGGCAATGTGAGTTTGATAACAAACTCATGCCATCCCATGTTTGCTGGTCTCAGTTTAGGGCACAGAACTTTTAAATGGTATTACAGACATGGGCCATTGATCTAGCCATGGCACATCAGAGGAATTTCTGATTTCTGGTGGAGCCCTTGTCTCAGGCTGGAAACAGGCCTGCAGGGGATTTTAAGTATCTGTGCCCAGGTGGCTAAGAGGGCCAATGGCATCCTGGCCTGTATTAGGAACAGTGTGGTCAGTCGGACTAGGGAAGTTATCCTTCCCCTGNGAACCTCTGACATGGTGGTGAGGAAGCTTTCAAGTGGCTATGTCTTCTGTTGATTGCGAATTTTATTTGTATATAAGTATATCAATAGATAGCCAGATCAATATGTAATACAAAATAGGTAAAAAGTTACCTTAAATGTCCTATGTATGTATATAAATGAAGAGTTTTTAAGAGCATTTTCCCCTTTTTTCATTTCCTTGAAAACTCCCTGGAATTTCCAGAGGCTTGAAAAAGTAGGAGAACCACAGTTAACATATTTTTATTGCAGTTGTACAAAGCCAAAACTAACTGAGCAGAGGAAAGCTTAATGACCCTGGAGGGAGTCCTAGAATATTGTTCTATTTATATTAGAAAATAATCTGTGCTGCAGCCATGGAGTGTGCAAACCATGCATCACCAATGTGGATAGCCCTGTGTGGTCATGAGTATGTTCAGTGTAGTGAGGTTACTACATTTCATAGACAATCTCTGGAGGATATTGAAGCTGGAAATTTCAAGGGCTCAGGGACTTAATACTCTTTTATCTTAACTCTTATGCCTGTTATTGAAAAATTGGCTGATCTTTTATTTTATTTTATTTTAAGAGATAAGGACACACTAAAACCGTTTTGCACTAGAAACGATTCTGAGCTGAGTTTATTGACAGCGAGGCACAGACCTCATATGTAGGACTCTGTAGCAGAGGACCATAATCTTAGAAGAAACAGGTGGAAATAGTAACAGGTTGCTTCTGATGAAGAGCCCTGTAGCTTTTGGGATTCAGCTGTTTGACACAGAATGTCCATCTCTTAGAAATAAGTATGCACCCTAGCATCTCCTTTAAATCTGAAGTACCTGTATTGGCCAAGCTGCCACAGTGAGTAGTCAACCAGCATATGTTCTGCTGTAAATTAGTTGCTATGATGCAAATGAGAATTTTGCTTTATTTCTCTTTTGGATCAGGGTAGAACCGTCTGGATCCTAAACAATGTTTTAGCAATTTATAATCCAGGACCTTTACCTTCAGCACACCTGCTTAATCCTAATCCTCCATGGAATGGTCCTAGATCAGAAATGCATTAGTTACTAGAGGTTTAGAAAGTCTGTTTATGCAGTTGTTTGGTGTCAGGCTAAAAATCCAGATCATCTCACTTAAGTTCTTTCATTCAGACATGCCTTAATAGCTGTCTCCGACTGACGCCCATCACTTGCTGTGAATGTCCCCCCAATCCCTTTGTTGAAAGGAGCAGTCTCATGATGTGTAAGACTCTCCATGCCTGAACACCAGGGTGTGTATTGATCTCCATTTTTCAGTTTTATTGGGTGACTACTGACTTTAGGACCTTTCACAACAGCGGAATGGGACATTGCTTGGACACCACATAGGTACTATGGTACCACATAGGCACTATGAGTGTCTTCATTCCCTCACCTAACCACTACACAGAAATGGGGTATTCAGGCTTAAGTAGTAGTTAGGCTCCCACTGTAGTGACTATCAGATACTTACCTTGAAAGGAGATGATTTTCTTTTGGATGTACCTGTCCAGCTACCCATATGAGTTACCTAGATGAGTACTGTAGATTCAACAGAGGAATAATAGACCTAATTCTAATCTACTAAGTCCAGTACCTCAAAAATATCAAACATCACTTACTGCTGGCAAAAGTGTAAGTGATGTCTGATCTTCTTGGATCCTTTAGGATAGGAGGCAAAAATACATTTCTTTGTTATAGATCATCTCCACAACTGAGCTCCTTAAAGAAATGTTAAAAAGGAACTTTTTTTTTTTTGAGTTTTGTTTTAATTTTCTGAATGGCATTATTGATAGTCAGGCACAAAAAATCTGTGGGTTAGCTAAAGTCTGACTGCAAGCTTGTGAATAGTCAAATTGTGGCCCAGGTTTCTCTCCAACTCTTTTGGCCAGTAACATAGTCACTCCAGTCTACAGCAGATGCTGGGCAGTTTTGACCACATCGGAAGTTGATTCTGCTTGTTCAAATGCCAGAGCACACAATGGGAATGGGAAGCAGTGGTTGTAGACATGAGCCAGGAACAAAAACAAATCAAGAGACTGGTTAGAAAAATGAAGTATTCCAAGGAACTGGTTTTATAAAGACTATTGAAATTACTGATTTCTGTAAATGATTCCAAACGACACAATAGACTTAATACTGAAATTCCTGGATGTGTTATGATGCTAAAAAAATAATACAAAAATTCCCCAGCAGGAGGTCTTTAAATATGATTTTGATAGAAAGGGAGAGTCTATTGCATCTCCAGGCTGAGTGTGAACATCAGAAAGGAAGATACTACCTTTTGTTATCTTACCTCTAATGTAAGGTTCCTTCTATAAAATGCAGAAAGTGCAAGTACTTAATTTATCAGCCTGTTTACAGGCATCCTTGGTCAAGCCTTTAGCTGCAGATTTTTTTATTTTTAGTTAACTTAGCATGTCTGCTCTTGTTATTTGTTCAGTCCTAGTTGTATGAGTAGTAAAGTTATTTGTTCCGTCACTCCTTCTTAATCTTCTTCCATTGGCATATCTTTTTAGCCTTAGACTAAAATCCTTAATTTATACAGCATTCAATAGAAGATTCCCAGAGTTCTGTTAACATATTCTTCCCCTCAGTGAATTCAGTACTTGTTTGTACAACACGTACTGCATGAAAACTGAAAAGAATATAAAGGTTTCTTGTCTTCCAGAGAAAATCCATATCTGTGTCCTTCTCACTCCAGGGTGGTAAAAACTGAATTGCCATAGATCTCATTAAAGACTGATGTTTTTCAGGTGCATCTTTTGTAGCAGTGCTTTGTAAATGTGGCTTCTGGGTTGTTTGGAAGTATCTCCAAGTATCTACAAGGAAGGAAATATATTATGAAGACCAGAGATTAATGCAAATATTAATGTTAACACTAACTATTTAAAAGCCATAGTATTGGATAGCATTTCGGAGAAGTTTCATATGTGTCTATACAGTATAAACTACGGATTTTAATTTTTTTTGGTGAAAACTAAGTTGATGCAATCTTGTAATGTGTTTTGAAAACAAAATACTGGACTCTAATCTGTGTTTTCTTAGAATGAGAACAGGTTTGACACTGGCCACACCAAAACAGGTTTACTTGCTAAGCCACCTCTTCCAGTTCACATCAGCATTGGTTACACTGCAGTGGCTGGCACACCTGCACCAACTTTAAACTTGTCCAGGGAGCTAGGTAAATCCAGAGAGCATATATGGACAGACTGAGATTTTGCTACTGAGATTCTGTTGCTAGCTATATTTGAGGTGTAAATTCAAGTCCAGCTCAAGAATAATTTCATAAAATGCAGTCAATTCAGGAAAGGCTACATGGGAGCAAAGGGGAGATTGCTTTTTAAGGAATAGAGCTGACACCCAGCAATGTGTCCTTGCCCAGAAAACCAACTGCATTTTGCGCTGTATCACAGGCAGCATTACCACTAGGGAGGTGATTCTCCCCATCTACTTTGCACTCATGAGACCCCACACAGAATGCTGCATCCAGCTCTGGGGTCCTCAATAAAAGAAGAATGTGGACCTGTTGGAGAGTGTCCAGAGGAGGCTATGAAGATTGCCAGAGGACTGGAGCACCTCTCCATTGAAGATAAGCTGGGGGAGTTGGGGTTGTTCAGCGTGGAGATGAGAAGGCTCTAGGGAGACCTTATTGGACCTTCCAGTACCTGAAGGGGGTCTGCAAGAAGGCTGGAAGGTAAGGGGTAATGGCTTCAAACAGAAAAAGGGAAGGTTTAGATTAGGTATTAGGAAGAAAGTCTTTACTACAAGGGTGATGAAGTACTGGAACAGGTTGTCTGGAGAAGTTGTGTATGCCCCATCCCTGAAAATGTTCAAGGCCATGTTGGATGAGCCATTGAGGAACCTGGTTTAGTGGAAGATGTCCCTGCTCAAAACAGCATGGCTGGAACTAGATGATCTTTAAGTCCCTTCAAGTTTGAACCATTCTATGATTCTGTGACATGACAACTTAGTATGTTCCCCAGTAACTGACTGTAAATGCTTACAGGTACATAAGGTTAATTTCTCCTGAGCTGAGAACGCGTTTGACTAACATTGTTAATCTCTTAATTTTCCACAGCCAATCAAACACAGCCATGTGATTTGGACCACAGTCAGTGCCTTTGATGCTCCTGCCTCAATGACCAGTTCCCTGTCGACTAGAGGATGACTTATCCATATTCAATCCTATTCCTTTAGGTCCTGTAGTAAGCTTGTGTGTGAACATATGTGTAAACACATATGTATGTACACATCTGCTTTTAGTGAAGACATCCTTTATATTCCCTATAGAACTAGAAGTCAGCCTTGGTTTTAAATATTGCAAGGTTAAGCCCTCTTCCCCCTCTCATATTCCCTCCCCATGAAAAAACCTGTACATTCCTACATTACATCAGCATTTAGGATTCCTAGAATAATGAATAACAATTGTATCAGATTTTCTGTATGCAGTTCATGCCAAATTCATGCAATAATTAGAAATACAAGCCAAAAGGTCTTCCTATTTCTAGTGTGAAAAAAATGTAGAATCATGGGAGAAAAGTGCCCATTTTGAGCTTTTATTTGCACAAACAAAGTTTTCAAGAACTTAATTAATCCCAGGCATGAGAATAGATCAATTAATTTTTGAAAATTCATTTAAAATCTCTTAAATGTTGTGCTAGAGGTATTATCAGAAGTCTGCAAGACAGACCCCTTTTACCCCTTTCTATTGCTCTGTTAGGTCCCTTAGTGAAACTTTAGGAGCAGCTCACTAAAATTTCATGTCAAAACCCATGCAGAAGGTACAAAAATTTGCAGAAATTTTAGGAAGAGAGGGGGTGTGATGAGGATGCAGAGAAACCTGCTAGTTTCCTGACATGTAATATGTTTTCGAAGTATGGAAAGAAAACTATTCGATGAATACAGGATCAAGTTATTTAAAACATGGTAGTTTGGCCAGTCCAGAGATGTGGATATCCTTGAATAATCTTTGACAGTACTCCCAACCGTTCTTTGAACAAGGAGAGAATTATGTCAGAGGTCTTCATTTTGATTATGTTGAACTTCCTCCAGGCTCAGGCTTCTGAGTCAGTGAGACCCCTGGTCCCTACACAGTATGGTGACAATGCTCTTGGGCCTCCAAAGCCACTCACTGGGAGAGAAACTACATTTGTGACAATGAGGATAACAGAAAGAAAGACAAAATAAATGGTCTAATGAATTAATCAGTAAGAAAACTCATAGTTGAGACCTTTATATATATCTAAATATGTAGACAAGGAAAAAGAAGGAAACAATATAAACATCCAAAATGTGGGCAAGGAATGTGTCGAAAATGCTGGGCCCTGATGTAGGAAGCAGTTTTAATTTGTTGATAAAACTCCACTGTGTTAATTGCTATCAGAACACTGACAGGACTACATAATAAGATGGATTCCTTAGTTGTTTTGGCTTTGTGGTGTTTTGTGATTTTTTTATTTTTTTTTTTCATATGGCCTTCAACCAGTCTCTGAAGTCAAATGACATGTCAAATTCACAAGAACAATCGATGACATTCCATGAAGTGTTGTCAGAAGGTTAAATAACTTTTTATTGCTTTGATAAAGCAGGGGGCGGGGGAAGGGGGGGGAAAAAAGCAAGCGAAAATCACGCTGAAGGTTTTTAGTGCTATGAATTTTCAATAAAATCCTGCAATGGGTTTTCTAGCAACAGCAGGTTGGTACTGCGCCAACTCCAATCTCGTGTACTTATTTCTCTACATCCATTTGTATGTATCTGTATGATACAGTTGAACTGACCATGTGGTCATGGACCTGACAGAGAAAGCTCCAAACACATTATGGAGTTGTGTAAATCAAGAGTTATACATTGTAGCTCAACATGAAATCTAAAAGCAATCTACATGCTGCTATACAGTCTTATTTTGCTTGTTTAGTTCAAGTGAATTGCTCTAATCAAAACACACTGGAGTTCAGTGCATATTGGCATATTGGCAGATTAAGATGCTAGTTAATTGTGTCAAAGAATGTGGATAGAGAAGGTAATACGCAGTGAAGAGACCAAATCCTGGCAGTCCCACTGCAGAGTGTTGCTGACAAATGGAGCTTTAGGTAGGTGACTCGCATCCTGTTTTTCTGTGTTAAAAAAGTGCACTTTAAATTAAGGTTTGTCTGAGAAGACAATACTAAAATTAAATGATGAGAAATGTCAACTGTCTGTGTTTCATATAAAGATACTAGTAGCATAACCTTCCTATAGGAAGAACACATAATATACTTCAGAGGATTAAGTAAGAGAAACCTGAAGTGAAAGCAAAATTCCATGAATAGCCCTTTCAGTCAGAGATTATAATAAAACATCAACTGGCTTAATGGGGCAGGCCATCTACCACTTTTAGTAAATGTCCTGGAAGTAAAAGTAATTAAATTTGTTGTCTACAGACAAGCATTCTTGTTCAGAGGTCACTACACGAAACTGAAAAATCTACCTGAATTGAATTTCTATTACTAATTATATTGTTCTGGAAGGTGCATTGTTCTAAGTAAATATGTGGGCTTTAGTGCACAGCCATCACATAAATCACCTTGAGCATTTATGAGAAATGATTTTAAAGCATGTATACCCTTCCCTCAGAGCCTCATGTTCGACGTCCTAGCTAGAATTTGGAAGATATTGAAGATAACATCTCCAGATATGAGTTGTGATGTAAAAATTGATGGGGATGAGTTATGTTTTTCTTTCTTTTTTATTTTTATCCCCTGAAGGTATTTGAGCAATATAGTTTTGCTAGAACAAACAAGAATTTTAAATAGTATATTCTGAATTGACTAGTGAGTAATGATATTGAGTTCAAGAACTTGCCTTGCTAGCTTCCAATTGCAATTTGGTTACTTAGCTGACTTTAGGCCTCCTGTCTTTCAGCAACTTGTTTGAAGCCACTCAGTTTCCACTAATAATTTTTCATATTTTCCCCCCACTCTTGCTAGTCCTGATCCTGGCCTTTGGGTCTTGTCTGCTCATGTTCATGTGCTATGAGGATATTGCATAGTTAGCTTGTAGATACACAAATGCTAGCATAGGCTAGGATAGGCTTATTTTCCCCTGTCTTTTAGATTATTTTGAAGGTCACCTAAGCCTCAATGTCACAGAATCACAGAATCACAGAATATTATGAGTTGGAAGGGACCCACAAGGATCATCTAGTCCAACTCACCATCTAACACCCGTAAAGAGACCGAGAGCACATCGCAGAGCATAACACCAACCTAGATCCCTCACAGTCTAGCAGGCCACTCCGAGCCGGAAGGGGCCCAACGTCATCCAGCCCTACACCCCCCGGCTAGACCATGTCACTAAGCTCCTCGTCACTTCAATTCCTAACACTATAGATGTCAAATGTGTTGGACAGTTGGTAATATAAAAAAAAAACCCAAGGACTTGCTGTTGCAAGTCTAAGGCACACAGTACCTTAGATGTCTGTTAAAAGTAGTCCATAACTTGTCCGTCCCATCACAGGTAACGCTGTGCCCCAGTGGCATGAGGAAAACATCATTTTTCTCAGCTTCTCCTTCACATTGCCTCTTCTTCAGCAGCTGTCCCCAGACAACCTGCCTTATGACCCATCTGTCCCTTTTGCAGCAATAGATGATTACTTAATCCCCTGGAGTAGAGGAGCAGAATCTGGATCCAGTATTTCTGAAGGGCAGAACAGCTCAGCTGCAGGGTCAAGCAAATGCCTGGTGATTCGTGGACTAAGAGGAGTGCTGGGATCAGTTGATGTCTGAGCAGATCAGCTGAACAAATTGAAGCAAACCAGAGCTCAGGGGAAAGGTTATAGATTTAGGGGCTAATAATATCGAATTAATTGATTAATTGTGATGTGGCTGTTCAGGAAGTGATGTTCTAGCGACTTTGATGGCAGGTTGTTCATTTTTTCAGTCATTTTGGAAAGCTGAGGTGATAATTTGTGTTTTCTCTGTGAGTCTTTTGCCAAGCAGATATTACTGTTCTCCTCAAGGTGGAGCATCCACGTAGGTGTTTGGAAGGAAGAGAATGCCAAAAAGAACCTGTTGGGCTGTCTAAGACTGCACGTGCTGCTTTATGTGGAGTCACAGAATCACACAGAATCACAGAAAATTATGAGTTGGAAGGGACCCACAAGGATCATCTAGTCCAACTCACCATCTAANTCTTAGCCACCTGGGCACACTGCTGGCTCATATTGAGTTTCCTATCAATCAGTACACCTAAGTCTCTCTCCACTTCACTAGTCTCGAACCATTCCTCCCCCAGCCGGTAGCGGTGCATGGGGTTGTTATGGCCGAAGTGAAGAACCCGGCACTTAGTTATGTTAAATCTCATACTGTTAGAGCATGCCCATCTCTCCAGTCTGTCAAGGTCCCTCTGGAGGGCCTTCCTACCCTCCGGCAGTTCAACATTTGCCCCCAGCTTAGTATCATCTGCAAACCTAATCTCCCTGAGCTTAGTCTTAAATGTAGGCAACTTTTCTGATCTTGTGCTTCTCTTGTTAGAAAGATGCTTGTTTCAGAGTGTGAGAGTACAGGAAGCCACATCCATGTGTTTTTATGAGCGTCAGCTTCTCTAGGGGCAAAGGTGAGCATTGAAGTAGTATTTACAACTAATCAATTCACTCAAAATATGTGAAATTACAGTGGAAATGTTTGCTATAACTATTTTGTTCACAAAGTTTTATTATTCTTTTTCTGAAGGTAGTGAAACTCTTCTGGCTGCTTCTGTGTAGGGATTCGCATATCCTACCTCTAAGGATGCAATGTAGGATGAAATCTCTCTTCTGCAAGGTTCAAACAAAACAGACATGTATCCTCCTTCCTTCTTTGTGTGGGTTGAGTCTCCTGTGACATTTAAAACCAATTTAAAAGTAACTTAAAGATTAAAGGTAAATATATAACTAAAAATTAAAAGTGTGTGTTTACAAACTTTTAAGAGTGGAGCTCAGAGTGTCTACCAGTTACTAGCAATAATTACCTCAAATGTGATTATGTCATGATGTTTACAACTGTCTTTTTTTCCTAAAACCAGCAGATAGTTCTGATGTCTAGTTCTAACTGACCTCATTTTATTCAGCTTTACTAACTGTCTACTTTTAAACAAAATTAAGTGTTTACTTCTTGGTTTAAAAAAGTGCACTTTGGAGTCCTGGTATGCTTCTGTTTAGCTGGGTGAATGCACATGTATAATTTTCCACTCATAATTCAAGACTAGAGAAGAAAAAAGTGTTCTGAATGTTTGTATGTCAAAAGGAAAACTTTTGTTTTGCCAAGTTTTCACTTGGTTGAATTTGGATGGCTGAATGCATTGTTTAGTCTCCACTGTGAAACTCATAGGTACTAAGATCAAAACCAACCTTCATCACAGAAGCAGCCATTAGCAGTTCTGTAGCTGCTATATAAAGAACCTTACAGGGCCAACTAGCCCAGACATAGAGCCTGATCTTGCTGGCCTGTCTTCTGCTGCCCTTTTGCTGTGTTTCTTCAGAGAAAGAAGGGTCGCTGCTCCTTGGCTGCCCTATGAAGCATGTTTTCCCAGTGATGTGGAAGAAAGATGTCCTCCACAGCTTGTTTGCCACCTTCTTCCCAACAGAACTAAGGAGAAAATTGTGAAAGAGAAAGCCCTGATGAATGGGTTGTATTAGCATTACTTGGTTGCTTTTCCCATCCTTTCCACATCCCATCCAGGCTGGCTCCCAAACTGCAGAGCCTGAGACTTGCTTCTCATGCCTGCTGTCACAGGCAGCAGTTCCTCATCTGGAGCCTCTCGGGACAGGCCCCTCTAGTGGTCCCCTGATCCAATCACATATGTGGTGTTTTTGTAATTCAGAATTTAACAGTGTATGCGTCTCTTTATCAGACATCAAACAAGGAGATCTAATGCAAGAATCGGTTGTTAATTCTTTTCTTGCTGCTTTTCATATGACACTTTATAAAGTTCACAGTGTCCATTTGTAGGTTTCTAGGTGTGACTTTCATTGCTTTCAAGAGCCTTGCAGTTTTGATGCTGAGTAGATGAATGTTTGACATATTGCTCTAAGCTGGCAAATGCCTGATCAACATTTGTTGAGTTGAAGGAAGACACTTATATATAGCTTGTAAGTGATCTTATAAGGTATAATTCTATGCATTCATGGCAAGCATGTTTTTTTAAGAACTTCTTCCACAGATACAGTAACACTACCAGTTAACAGGCAGTAGAATTTGTTAACAAGAGAATGAACTTAGATGTCCCTCTAGCACGGCAGTGAAGTTTAATGGTTGACTCCATTAAACAGAATTTTCTTTACTTGCTTTATTATAAGCATTATTTAGAGCAATGCCTTTTTTTGATAGCTAAGACGTTCCTGCTGCTGTAAATTAGCATATGTTAATAGTAAACTCTAATGCAATTAGTTGAACATGACTTCTGCAGATTTTAGTGTAGTGTTTGTTTGTCACATGCTTTGAATTTAGAGGTAGGGGTGACAAGACTTGGGCTATTTTATAGACTCTGTCCTGACATGCATTTTCACCAATATGTCTGCTTCATACAAGCATGTTTTTGTCACTTCAGAGAGAAAAGCCTTTACTGTACAAGTTATGTAAATCAGCTCCAGCTCCCTCCTTATTTGTGAAAGGAATAAATCATGTGTGACTGTTTCCCATTTTACAGTTTGGTGACAAGAAGGGGAATGCAACCGCCAAAGCACCTTAAGGCTTCTCCCTCCCTCCTTTCTCATCCCAACTCTGATGTTGATTAGCCAGCGAGAAGGGACAGAAATCTTCCTGCAGACATGCCACTGCAGATATTCTTCCTTGTTTTACATAACACTTCATAAATAGGCTTTGGTTTTCATTTAGAAATAAATAAGAGACGTAACAACAACCAACACTGGGCAGGCTGGAAGGGCAAGTGTGCTACATTTCCTTCTTGTCTGTGGGAAGAATCTTAGTGCTGGAGAATATAGCCATGTCATCCTAAAGGGTAACTCTTCTGTCAGAATGTTTAGTGCAGTCCCGAGATCAGCTGGGTATTTGTGTGTAAGTACTGACACAGAGGCTCTCACAGAGCTAGCCCCAGGCAAGAATGAATCCCTCATCTTTTCCCATCTTTGGTCCTTACCCCACAATACTTCCAAGGGTACCAAAAGTCACAAACACAAGTTGGACTGGAATGATATTATATGAGTGATGTAATGGTATTTTTGTAAGAAGTCTTATCTGAAATTTGAAAACTGGTTTTAAGAAGTTGAATTGTGTGTTGGAGAAACAATAAACAGATGACTCCCATCTGTCTACTTACAAGGACGAGGCTCAGTTCACTTAATTTTTATAGAGCAGAAAATGAAGCTGTCAGGTGCATTCCTGCCAGCCAGTACAGAAACACAAACAGATTAATCTTCCCCTTAAAATCTTCTCTACAGTAAGTGTTTTTGGTATTTTATCTTTTTTCTCCCTATGATTCAGTATAGTTTTTTATTATAGTTGGAGTTTTCCAGTACCTTGGTAGTACTAATTATAAACTCCACCCCATAAAAAAAAGAGTTACAGAGAAAATCTGTAGGGCATTCCACAAAAATATCTTTCTCTCAAAGCTCATTCCTTACTTGATCTAGGCTCTCATAGTTTTGTCATTGCTGCATCTCGCTGCCTCTCTCAACCTTTGTGATCATGCCTGACTCCTGCTGATGCTTCTTTATGTTCCTTCTAAGCTTTTTTAAATGCATGTTTGAATTTTCTGAATTTGCACTGCGTGCTTGGCAAACTGTGTGAAAAGACACAATCATTCAGCTATGTAGCCAACTATCAGGTCATACTAGTTATCTTTGACCTGTTGTAAAACTACGTTTGCAATGAAAAATATCTACCACATACCATTACACTTTTCTAATGGAAATGAAAAATGCTGTAGTGACACCCCTGGCAGTGTTCAAGGCCAGGCTGGATGGATGCAGAGGGGAATCTAGTAAGTAGAGATAAGGAAAAGGCAGAAATACTTAATATCTTCTTTGCCTCTGTTTTTAAGAGTAAGACAAATTGCCTGAAGGACAACTGGACTTGTGGACTGATGGAAGGAGTAGGGGTGCAATATAACCCCCCTATAATCCAGGAGGAGGTAGTTAGAGACCTGCTGAGTGGCTTGGATCCTCACAAGTCCATGGGACCATCTGAGGGTGATGAAAGAATGGGCAGACGAACTCGCTAAGGCACTCTCCATAATTTACCAACAGTCCTGGCTTACTGGTGATGTACCACAAGACTGGAAATTGCCGAATGTGACACCCATCCACAAGAAGGGCAGGAAAGATGATCTGAGCAATTACAAACTTGTCAGCCTGACCTCAGTCCTGGGCAAAGTCATGGAACGGATAGTCCTGTGTGCTATTATGCAGCACATGCAAAATGACCATGACATTAGAACTAGTCAGCATGGATTTAGGAGAGGCAGGTCTTGCCTGAACAACCTAATCTCCTTTTATGATCTAGTGACTTGCCTGGTTGAAGAAAAAAAGGCCGTGGATATGGTGTACTCGGATGTTAGCAAAGCCTTTGGCATAGTTTCCCATGGAAAGCTTCAAGAGAAACTCATAGAGCATGGACAGGATAGAGGCATTTTATGTTGGGTTAGGAA
>WEKX01023437.1:40585-59403 GCA_013390025.1 Pitta sordida
ACGGGAACTCGGGTTGTTCATCCTGGAGAAGAGGAGACTCAGAGGTGACCTCATTGCTGAAGGGAGGTTGCAGTCAGGAGGGTGTGAATCTCTTCTCTCAGGCTGATGACACCGGAACAAGAGGACATGGCCTTAAGCTATGCCAGGGGAGGTTTAGGCTGGATGTTAGGAAGAGTTTTTTCCCAGAGAGAGTGATTGCTCATTGGAATGGTCTGCCCAGGGAGGTGGTGGAGTCGCTATCCCTGGAGGTGTTTAAGAGAAGACTCGATGAGGAGCTTAGTGACATGGTCTAAATAATGGGAGGCTTGGATGGATGGAGCGTGGTGCCCATGGTTGCACGCTTGTGGGTTCGATCCCTGGGTGGGTGTTTGCTTGGGAGTTGGGCTAGATGATCCTGTGGGTCCCTTCCAACTCAGAATGACCTGTGAACCTCTGTGAACCTGTGAGTTCTGAGCAACCTAGTCCAGTGAAGGGTGTCTCTGACCATTGCAGGGGGTTGGAACTAGATGATATTTAAGGTCATTCCTTCCAAACCAGGCCATTCTATGATTCTATGATATCACTAGTCTTTTGCATTTATTAGTTCAGAAAAGAGTTGAGTATCTTCTGAATTCTCATCTGAAAACAAAAGGTGAAAATGACCTGTTTAATTAATACTTTTCTACAGTTTACAGGGAAAGGCAGTTCAGCTCAGATGAACTCTTTCAGTGAAATCACTATCAGTATGCAGTCATCAGTTCTACCCTGCAGAAAAAAATTCTTAGCTGTCCTCTTGTCAACAAGATCAATTGTGAGCATAAACAGGTTTATTTAAGTCCTTAATTTTCAAATGAAAATGAATAAGAATATTGTAGTTCTCTGCTTATAAAACCAGCTGCCTAGCTCCCTCTTGAGTCAAGATCCCTATTCTCAGGGCATAGTGAAATACTTCTTGTTAGTTATGAGAATATTTTTAAATTTTGCTAGATCTATTTTGCATCTATTCATGTATGAATCACATTCTCTTTCCTCATACTCTGTAGACCTCAAAGTCGTGTAAAGTACATACGTTTTAATTTCAGCTCTTTGCATTTACACAGCCTGGGCTAAAATATGGACAACACTATCCAACAACTCATGTTCTGTCCCCAAGAAAAAATGCCTCATTAGGAAGATACTACTTTCAACCTGTTTTCCTGTCAGGAGAATCCACTAATTTGTTGTTTGAATTGTGTTTGATTATTTAAGTTTCCTGCTGTAAATATTATTCCCCGGGGAAAAGGCCTTTTTGTCCCTTGTTAAACCTTACTACCAGCTACTATTCTTCCCCATAAATGTAATTTGTATATACAATAAAAACAGGACCAGATGGGGCAGATGTATTAGTGTTTTAGTCTGTGTTCCTCTCTTGTGACATCTTCTGCCTAATCAAACTTATGACCTAATGTCTTCTGGGGTATGTTCATTCCTGTGCATTGAATTCTGGAAGTTACTTTTCCAGCAAAAAAAGTGCTCCTGCTATGAAAAGACATGCATCTTATAGTAGTTATGTAACCTTTGTATCCAGCAGTAGTGGAATAAAAAGGGGAGCCTGCTCTTACAGCTACACAGCTTCCAAATATTTCTGTAATAATTTAAGAAAAAAATCATAGATACTAGTGAGTGTGTATCAGTACACTTTTTGAAGTCAACACACACTCAAATGAGTGTGATTAATTCTGAAAATTGTAATTGTTCTCAGAAGAACCTTTTATGTATTCTGCTAAATGAAAGCAGTCTGAGGGTGGTCACTTGTGTTTTGCAGTAACATAAATTTCCAGTTGTCATGGATTAGTTTCTAGATTTTATTGCTTCTTATCTGTGACAGTCAGCCTACGGTTCTGAATTTATTTTTATTTCCTTTCTATATTACATTTTGTTGCCAATTTTTTAGATTTTTTCATTTCTAGGTAAAGCTTTCAGTCCCATGCTTTCAGCAAATAAATTTTTTAATTATATGGCCTGTAATGATCTCATTCACTTCAGGAGCTGTTATTTGTGTTCTAGAAATGAATTGTGTGGTCTAACTGAATTGGTGTAACTATATTTAATCCTAACTTGATTACCTCTCTGCTGTTTCCCAGCTTGAGCGTACACTCAAATATACCCACATGCTTCCAGTGACCCTACATACTCCCATTGACTATGGTAGGATTTGCAAGCAATATATCTAATTGCACTTTTCATTACATAGTCAATAGGCATATAAGTTAATTGCACAGTTTTGCTTTCATTTTAAGGAAACAATAAAAATTGATTTTCAATTCTACTGACATATACTAATGGGGCAACACAAAACTGCGTCAACACAGATGAATGTCCAATGTTTTCAGTAACTGGCAGTTCTACTGCTTTAACGATGGAACTGATTTTTTGAATGATGTATGAGTTAGGGCATGTATTTGCAGATACAGATTCACATTCTTCCTTTCTCTTTGAGGTGCACTCTTAGTAAAGATGTGGATTTGTGCAGTACACTGTTTGCTAGTTGTTGTTCTTTTTCCCCCTGTTTTTTCTCCTCATCTGGAAAGGCCCAGAACAGTTGAGAATATGTATTAGGAGCAACAGAAAGGAAGTGCATTTGGTTCTGTAGGAGCCTCTCCACCTGATTTATATAAACATACACTAGAACTGTTCTCAGAAATTGCTTTTGTACTCCCTGACAACAATCAGGTCAAAAGCATAGATTGCTCATAAAAAACCTGACATATCCCATTAAGCAGTCAGTATATTATGTCTTTCTGGCTCTTCTTTTCTGTCAGGGTGCCTTGACCCAATCACTGGCTTAGCCATACAAGCTCTTCCTGTCTTAGCCCACCTTTCTCAGTGTACTGCTGTTTTCTGAGTTTGGCTAAAGCTCCCTTGTGGCAAGCAGTCTTCACTTATCATAGCCACAGGTGACATACTCTGTATGTCTCTGCATCCATTTGGCAGGAGGTGTAAATTGTCACTAGCTTATTGCATTCGTCAGATCTCATACATTTATAGAAATGAGATCCTTAAGTAACTTGCAGCAAATATTAACTGCTTGTGGCTTGATAACCTTTACAACTTTTGATTCGTCTACTTTTTTGGTCCAGCACAGGAGGGTGTAATGTAACTTAACTCCTCTAGCTAAAAATTTTGCTAAAAATTATGTGTATGTATAGATCTTTAAGATATCAATCAAATTTAGGTGTGGCAAATGAAAAAGTTGCTTCCCCCAGCTGTCTGTCTCATTGACTTGCTGGAGATATTTGTTCCTGTAATAAAGTGAGCCAAAGGGTAATAAAGTAACTGGGGGAGTGCCTTTATGTTGTTCCTACAAAACTGAGTATTTGCAGCAGGGAAAGTACCATAGGTCTTTGTGTAAGGAAAGGGAAGGGAATGGGATGTGAGAAAACATTAAATATTCTGCCAATTTGCTACTGGCTTGCAAGGTGTTTTCCAAATGGCAGTGCCAGGGGTAAACAGACATGCCTCTGAACTTCTAGTTAATGTGGAAGGTCTGGGAGAAGTTTTTGTTATCCATCTCTGTTTAAGCACTGAATATTGTAAGAGAGGCTTGAATGTCATTAATAACATTCATCATAGGACATGTTAAGAGAAGGTGACAAGAACCAAATCCACACTTTCTTGTGTCTGTGTTGATCTCTCAAAACCAGCAGAGGAAAACATATGAAAATCTTTACCAGACTGCCTTGAAACCTCTAGAAATGTAATTGATTGTATTTATGGCTGCAGGATGGATACAGTGGCTGAGGATGACAGACATCCAAACACCTGCAGTTCCAGTCACGAAGAATTGTGTTCCAGCACCTCCTGGTTTAACACCGTTTGTCCTGGTATAGACCTCCCAGCTAGATTAAGGAACTGCAAAGATGCAGGATCAGCTGTTGGTATGTAGGGGAAGGGGAATTGGTGTACGTAATTGAAGGAGGTAGGTGCAATAGCTAACTAATGGCACTTTCCCCTTTGATTTAGGTAAAATTAAAACTGTGTAGTTTTAGACAAACCTAGGTGTTATTAGAGAAGATAGTAATTTGAGTATTGAGTTTCTGTCAGCTTCTTTTGTTGTTAGCAATGAGTAGAAATGTTGGGAACTAGAATCATACCTTTAAAGATTTTCAGAGCTGTGTTTTAGGATTGTGCACCTGCTGGGTGAAGATTATTGTTTAGTTTCAGGAGATGACATGACTAAAATGATGGTAAAATATGGTCTAAGGCATTGTTGGTGATCCTTGAGGTTTCTTCACTCTTGTAACCTCCCACAGCCACATAGATATTCAAACACACTTTTCTATATGTTACTAGTATCTGAGATGTGCTGTTTTGTTGCCCTTATTTTGTAAAATACTCTGAAGTGGTTGCATAGACTGTGTGGCTCAACGTGGTTAAGCATATTCAGAGACATTAGCTGAGAAAATCTCAATGGCTTATCCAAAGAAAAGCTTGGGTGGAGTGAATGTGATTAAAAAATATCTCCAACTTACTTTTTTCAGAAAGACAGGAAGATTTGTATAATCTAGCTGTAAGGAATATGATGATTTTCCTCTCAAAATATTCATAGAGTCACATAATAGTTTCAGTTGGAAGGGCCATTAAGGTCACTTAGTTGCAATCCCCTTGCCATAGGCAGGGACAGCTTTCACTAGAACTGTTTGTCCAAGTCCTAACCAGTGTGGCCTTGAAAACATCTAGGGATGGGTCATCCACAGCTCTGTGGACAACCTGTGCCAGTGCTTTATCACTCTCATACTGAAGATCTTCTTCTTAATGTCTAATCTAAACTGATCCTCTTTCAGTTTAAAGCCATTTCCCCTTGTCCTGTCACTCCATGCTCTTGTAAAATGTCCCTTTCCAGCTTTCTTGTAGGCTCTCTTCAGGTACTGAAAGATGTTCTTAAGTCTCCCTGGAGCCTTCTGTTCCCCAGGTTGAACAACCCTAAATAGTCTCAGCCTGTCCTCCAGTCTCTTTGTGACCTCCTCTGGATTGCTCCAGCAGGTCCATGTCCTTCTTGTGTTGAGAGCCACAAAGCTTGATGCAATACACTCCTGAACCAGTGTTTGGGAATAAACTATGACAGACATACTGACATTTTGTACTGATTCATATGGAAGAACTGAGGGAAAAAGGATAAAGAGTGTCATAAACAGAATTTGTGATGGGCTGTTTGCTACAAAGTCTTAGTGGCATACATTGGGGTGATACCATTAATCATAATGACTTACATTTAGATTTGGGGGTATTAGTGGACAGCAAACTTAACATGAGCCAGCAGAGTGCCCAGGCAGCCAAAAGGNACATTTGAGTTGTATTGGTGGCCAAATAAGTAGCAAAACCATTTTTGTAGCATGCTATCACATTTTAGAAAAGCTGAGTAAGTCACACCCATAAGTTGGAGAGTCCTGGGATAAAATGCACAGTGAGGTTACTGTGTCTAATAGCCAGTTGTCTAAATTTATTTAAAAGATACCATCATAAAACTCAAAAGCTCCCAACAAACCCAAACCAATAATCTGGTTTTCCTCAAATTGTGTCCTACTAAGCCCAAATCCTACCCATGTATGGCAAGCAATAATGTGTTAGGAGAATAGACTTTGACACTCATTATAACTAGAGATGGAAACAATATGCAGTCAAAAATTCAAGAGGGCACGTTTCCAATAGTATTAAAGTACTTGTGACTAGACACAGTAGATTATGAGATATTGGATCTTAATCTCCTAGCATTTCTATATGCAAGACGCTATTTTAAGACATATTATAAAGCTTTGGGAATGTTTTAATGATTCTTCTCCTTTCACTGGCATTAGTTCTAGCTGATTTCTTAAAAGCACACTCAGGCAGTTGTTTGAATAGTTGTCCTTCAGCATGAGTGCATACATTAAATACTGGCACGTTTTTGAGGAAGCCTTAATCTGTCAGCACAAATATCACGACTAAAACGTAGTCTCTTCCATAATTATGCCAGTTAAAATCCCTCTTTTCATACCCGCTTACCGTCAGTGTCTCCATGGTAGTCTGAAACACGTGTCTTCTGCAGCTAGTGTGCTTGCTTCTAAGTATAAAACTTGGACTCTACATTGTTGCCCACATTTTATTAATGTGTGCACTGTGGCTGTGAGTACAGCTGTTTTCCAGCTGAAGCAGAATTGATAAAAATTGTATATGCTACTTGTGGAAGTCTATGGGCTTGCATGGCTGTTCTGAGCTACCAGCAAAACTCATATGTAGATATATTGTGGGTTTTGGACAGTCCCCCTGAGACCTGTCCTGCTACAGCTTAACTTCTGTATTTGTTCATACTACTAGATTGGGTGTATCTCTTCCCTGCAACCAAGTTCAGGTAACTGCTCCAGACTGCTAGTGAGCTACACTAGTGCTTGAAAAGCTGAAAACATTGTGTAGCATAGCTGTCCTTGGTTCCAGTTTTTGCAGGGCTGCTCACTGGTCAGGATATTTGGAACTTGTTTTGTCAGGCAGCACAGATGATTTAAACAGGTCTGGCAGCCAAGCAATCTTGAAATACCTGAAGTCAAATTTTATTTTCACTTGAGAGAGATTTTATGAATAAAGCACAAGTGATTGAGCAGTGGAAATCTTTCAAAGGAATGCTCATGTTCCTTTTCAGGAGGTGCATCCTGTCACCAAATTCTTTCCTCTTTCTAGGCCAGGATGCTTCAGAGTTGTAGGCTGTTCTCAGATTTTACAGTGTAGTTCATAAGTAATACTGTATTAATGTAAAAGAATTATTTACAAGTTCATTTGCGTGAATAAAAGCTTAAACATGTGAAGAAATTGCCCCAGGTTATCAAGTTTAGCTAACCAATGCTTATCTGCGGATAAGTCAAAATCACTTTGCAAAGGAATCTGAGTATCCACTCTGGCTAAAGGAGCTGGCAGAAAGAGTGACAATGTCTGTGAAGTGCAGACCAGAGGTAATTTTGAAAATGGTATCAAATACCTGAAGACTAATAAGTGATCTTCATGGTTTCATGAATGTCTGTACATCTAGTCACACCTCTGAGTGAGCTAAGCTGTTGGAGAAAATAAGTGTAAAAATCAGACCATGTTGGCTTGTGGTCCTATCTTGCCTATCAGTTGTTCTGAAAACTGAACTGCACCACCTGTGAGGCCAAAACATGGTGGGACAGAGTAGTTTTGACCATGCCAAGGTTCTTGTACAGGTCTTGTACCCAGGGAATGGCAGCTGCCATTTGCAAATGGCCTGTTACTGCCTGAGCTCAGCTACCATCTGTGGGAGGACACAAGTAATTTCAATTCATGCACAGGGTGTCACTGCCTGAATCACTGTCTGAATCCATGTTTAACACACTGAAGGTGATTGTGGCTTCTGTGAGATGGAAAATGTCCCTAGAACTTCGTCATCTCCAGCAGTACTTGTGCCCTAAACTGCTGACGAATTTAAATCAGGATCTTTGTTTGATTGATTGGTTAGTTGGTTTTCTGTTTTGTGGGGTTTGTGGCTTTTTGGTTTTGTTTGACTTGGTTGGATGGTTGTTTTTTTGTTTTGTTTTAGTGGCATTTAAATTTTTTTTTAATTTGGTTTTGTTTGTTTTGATTTTTGGAGGGTTTTTTGTTTATGTTGTTTTGGGGGCTGGGGGTTAGGTATTTGTTTGGTGGGTTTTTGTTGGGTTTTATTGTTTGTTTTCAATGGAATCATCCCAAGAGTTTTTACAGGCACAGCAGAGAGCTGCTTTGCTGTGGTTCTCCTCAATATCTGGTAGCAAATCCCTCTCTTGCAACCCTTCCACAAGCTTGAGGGTTGTACCTTGTTCTGGAGGACACAGAGCAAAAATTGATTCTATCCAGCTGCCTTTGTATTTTTCAAGGATGATACAAGTGGGGATTTTACAATACCATAAATTGATCGATATGAAGTTGATTTCATTAAATTTTATATTCTGTGAAATTGTTAGGCATTATGTACTTAAACATATGTGATACTTTAGATCGCCATTTCAGTGTGCTGATCCAGGAGCTGATCCACCTGCTGTGTTACAGTCATACCTCGCTAAGTTACGCTCCTGAATTCACTGTTTCAGACCCTTGCAGGTTTTTTTTCAGCAAAACTCCTCAATTCCTCACTGGGTTTTCCGGTCTGCACATGTGCACAGTGTTGCTGCGGCTCCGCAGGGTGGGACCAGCCCGCACTGGACAGCCATGCCCTGCAAAGGTGGGGGCTCGCTCGGGGTGTATTGTAAAGGTTATATGGTGTCAGCACTTTATGATGGCTGCTTGCCACTGGGCCGTGGCTCATCTCCCTTCATCAGGCACGGCTTGCCCTGGGTCCTCATGCTGTGCCGCAGCCACAGCTCACACTGATTCCATGGCCCCCATCCATCCCTCACTGATGCCCTGGCCCCCTGCACGGGGGTAAGCCTGGCCGCCTCCCTGGCCCACCTCCCCTTCCCCTCCCCACTGCAGGCATCTGCGCTTGCACCAGCCTGGCTTCTCATTCCTGCCCCTAGCCATGGCCGCCTCCCTGGCGGGGGCAGGAGGAAGCCAGGCTGTGGGGCTGCTGTGGCCAGGGTGATACCATGATGGCTGGAGGTGGCAGGGGTGGATGTGAGGGGCCTGTGCTTGGCTGGGGTTTGAGCTGCCGGAGAAAAAGAGAAGAAAAAAAAGCTCTCTTGCCTTGAATGGGGGAGCTCAGTCAATCAGAGCAACCCTAAGCACGGCATGTGGAGGGCATGGGCCACAGAGCCACAGCCCCTGTCCCCAGGCACACCTTGGCAGAGATGGGGCGGGCGGGGGCAGTGTGTGTGCTTGCATGTGTGTGGTTGTATGTCCCGAAGGCACTGTTTCCATAGGAACAGATGGGGGGAAGTGGTGGCAGAGGCCTCCCATCTCCCTTCTTCCCCCCCAGCCCTCCCCCAGTGCCCTCAGTGCCACACACACACACACACACACATACACACACATCCCGTCTCTGCCAAGGTGCACACTTCTTTCTATCCTTAGTGGATGTGGCTGTGAGCGCATGGACAGGGGTTGTCAGGGGGACACTGGCAAGTGCTCGGGATGATGGACATGACTTATTTGTAGATTAATGATGCACCTATCCTCACGGATTATGGGATTTATGGCAGAGGAGGAGATTCTAACCCCCACAAATTTCATGGTATTCCTGTAATGGCAAGTTCCAAAGCAAGATGCAGATCAGGTGTGACAAAGTGTAGGACTGTTAAGTATTAAGTAAGATTTAATTTTTATACAGTGACTTCTTTTTTTTCCATGAAAAGATAATACTTTTTGGATACACACACAATTCCTTTACAATGTTACTGAAAATGTTCTCTTCTATTTTGCATCTCAGGATGCAATGCCAGCTATTTTCTTTAGCGTTTTTCTTAATACCAGATATATTTTAATAAATGATTTCACCATATTTTGATTAGAATCAACTGACTGGAAATCATTTACTTTCAATGTTTCGTATTTCCTTAATCCTGGTGAACAAATGGATATTTGGATATTTGCAGTTCAGTGGCAGAAATCTTCTGTTCATCTATCTTTTATATTAATTTAATTGTGTGTAAATTCTGGTAGTACATCATGGTCTTGACTGAGACCTACCTAATGCTGTATAAACCAAAGGGTAGTCTCTACTCTAAAGAATGTATAAAGAACCTGATAAAACTGGATTTACTTTTCATTTTTCATTGCTTATGTTTCAGACTCCACTGTACTATGAAAAAACATTTTTATTTCTAGAGGGTTAGTATGAACTTATTCAGGTTGATTTAGTTCTGGGCCTTTCATAGGACCAAAGCTTCATAGTCAGACTTGCAGAAGGATTGAAATGTGGTTCTTTTTTTTCAAAGTGAGTTTCTGTTCCATGTGATTAGGGAGATCTTATTGGAAATTGTATTCTCAAAAGCAAGAACCCGAGGTTCAGCAACACCAACTGCTATACTGAGACCTAACTTATGATTTTTGAATGTTTGATGTTTGTAGCACTGAAGAAATACGCAATCTTAAAAATGACCTCTGCTAGAAACCTAAAGAATGGAATGCCTTCAGACAGAAGGCATTCTGGAGTACCAGTTTAATTTCATTTAATTAATCTGGAGTACCAGTTTAATTTCATTTCTTTCCAATGTTAAGGAAACTTCCAAGTCTGACCATTCATGAGACTCTCTGGTGGTCATGCTCACAAGGCCAGAGACTTTCACTGCTGGGACCAAAGCCCCTTCAGAACTGTCATCTCCAGGTCGCCTCTCAACTCCTACACATCCCATTCACACAGTCAGACCAGGTTTCCTTACTGGCTCAACCCCAGCTTTCCCATGGCAGAATCTTGGATGTCTCATTCCATAAAGCCGTTTATTCATGGTACAGTAAAAGAAATGTAACTCAAGTCGGTGCCTTTGAGCAGGGACCCTGAACAAAGGACTCAGTGGGATTTTATATCCTCATGGTCTCCCTGTGTGTGAGTCTTACCCTTCCTCCTGAGTCCTCCACTCCCTATGTCCACCCACTGGCCCCACTGATCTTCTTTTTTAATCAAAGGGTTGGCATTTCATAGCCTGTTGTCTGGTACTCCCATACAGAGCTCAATCTACATCTCAGTCTACATCTTACAAATTGAGTCACTTGACGTGTTCCTCAACATCAATATGCATCACCTTTGTCCGTAACAAAACTGTTAAAGCTGATAGTCCCTTGGACATTACAGGGGCTGTGGAAATCCTCCTGTTCTGTGCCTGGAGTGTTTGTAGATCTAATAATCATTTTTGGGGCGGGAGTGTGAAGAAAGGTGACAAAATTAGGTAGGGACCCCTAATATGAAAGAATGGCTTCTCAAGTGGAATGAATATTTTCTTGTTCCAGTTTTATTCCTGCACATTTCAGAATTGTTGGAACTCCTGTGTAGTGACATGACTATATGTCTTTGCATCTGCGCCATCTGTTGTGAGAGCTTTGAAGAGAAGTGGAGTACGGAGAATGGAGAACTTTAAGCTTGCTTTGTGCCTCTTGATGCCATCTGAGGAAAAGGTATTGCCCTACAAGAGACTATGTTCCAGAAAGAAAAGTTCATAGCTATTTATAGGAACAAATAATGAAAGAGAATATCAACTCTAGTTGGCAATGTCATATCTTCTCTGTTATTCTGAGAGTCATTTAACTTCCAGGATTTGTGAAAATCCAGCTCCAACATTAAAACGTAATTTCAAACTGTCACACTCCAAGGAGTGTTGCAGCTGATAAGGAATATAAAATAGTAACGTCTATGTTCAGTTGAGTTCAGGCTCTGGAATGGGATTCTGGCCTTGGAGATACACTGAAGATAACAACAAAAAATTGTTAGTTAATTAATTGATTGGTATGTAAGATTACTGACCTTGACTTCTTACCAAACTTTGAGACATCTTTTTATTTCCAAGGTCTACATAAACTGCATTAAAATAGCTTAATTCTTGTCTTCTCTCCATGAAATGCCTTTATGAGGCATGGAGGCCTTTTCCAAAGTGTGTGTGCTGCTCCATTTCTAGTGTTTATTCAGCACAGGCAGTTCTGATTTCTTGGTTTAGTTTCACAAGGATGGGAACTTGGTCACATGCAAGTCTTTGCAAGGAACATTTTTACATGGAGGTATTTTCTATCCCCTGAAGAAGTGATCAAAACTCCATGGGAGTCTGAGGCACACTGCTTATTATTAATGTGCTCCAGGCATTGCTTTCCAGACCTTCTGAATTAGAAGCAGGAGATGATACAAGCATTGTGGTGATGCAAGAGACCACACAGAAGTAAAGAATGCAGGTGCAGTTGGGGAAGGAAATTCAAGTTTGTGCAACATGTCAGTGAAAGGTCCTGTTTGTACAATGGAAAGCAAGGGACATTGATATTGAGCTGTGCAGTTGCAAAATTTTTCAAGTGTCTAAGAGATGGTTTTCTCCCTTTTTACAAACAGGCACTTGCTGGGAAAATACAATCAATTCCTAAATTCAGGCGAAACTTTATTTTGAATATTTGCACATTTAGCTCTTACAAACCTTTTTCCCCCTTTGTTTCTCTCTTGTACTACATTCTCTACCTTGCTGCTTCTCTTTTCTGCATCCACAGGGTCAGGCAGAGATCCTGGAACTGACTTTATTGAGCTGGGAATGGTACTGCAAGTAGCTCAGTGTCAGCAACCCAGCACTCCAGGCTGTCTCCCTCATTCTGCTGAGAGAAAAAGGCCTGTTCTTTACCTCCAAACAAGTGTTGATAACATAAAGCCTGAGGGACATGATCTGTCTCTGCAGGGTTCCTAGATCAGGCTCTGCTTGGTCTCTCACTTCCTCAACCACGTCCGCTCTCAGTCTCATATGCTCGCACCTTCTTTTTTTGTCTCTTTGGGGACATGCATGACAGTAGGGCTAAGAATACTTTTGGCCGAGAGCTTCAAAGCAACCGCGGGAGACAGATGCATCATTCTCATTGAAGTTCATGAGAGCTGAGTGTTTAAATTCTCTGCGCTGCTTGGAGAGTTTTTTGTCGTGGCTGATGTACCAATACCAGTGGAATACTGTGACCCAAGTAACATGCACAATCAACATTATCAAACTGATGAGCTGTTGATATTTCCCTGGGTACTTGTTTGACTCCTACTATGGGCTGCCCTGTGTAGCCTGGAATGGCCCAGCTTTGTGCTGTCCCTTGCCCTTCCTGTCCCTTGGCTCACCTGAGCTACCCTCCCTGGCCTGCTTGCCAGCTTCCGCTCTGGAGGAAGATCCTCCATTTGCTCAGCCAAGCCCCAGTGCAAAACTGCTATGCAAGGGGAGATCTACAGGGTCAGAGTATCCAAGGAGTGGAAAAGTTTTCTTGTGGCGATCGCATGTCCTTGAGATCAAGGGGGAATATCAGACCTTCTTGCAGTGCAGTCCCTGTCACTATGTCCCTAGATGATCTTGGTCTCACTAAAGAGAGGGACAGATTAATGGACAGATTCCTGCCTTGCTTGAAGGATATTGTGCAGATTGCCTTGCTTCTCCCAGAGTCTCAGTGGTGTTTGATGCCTTTTTTTGGTATAAGTAGGAGTTTAGAACAGTACTGTCAATCACTAGTCTGTATATAATTAAACTGTTTTCAGTTTTCTAACTGCTTTACCTGTGCATTAGTCATGCAGTCATTATGCCTAAAACAGCTGGAAGATGTATTTGTTAGCATCACTGATCCTTTATGGTTTTCAAAGACTCCATTTTATTGAGAATAATAAAAGTGGAATTAGGATGCAACTGTCTCTGGTCTCGGTTTTGTGCATGGATTTAGTGAACACTCTGTGCTGCTCTGTCTAAAACCCCATGTACCGTGATACTAAGAGTAATGCTAGTAGGAGAATTTAAAGGGAAAAGTCCCAATTTCCCCATTAATAATGTAAGTGGTAGTTGATCCGGCATGTCTCTTCTTTCAAGTAATCACCCTGTTTTAATTTTCATTCAGGCTTATTTTCACACACAAGAAAAGAGAAGTCCCAAGTTTTATGAAAACTGAATATAAAAATATCTGCTTTTTTTCTTTAGTGGTTCCTCTCCTGCCTCACCCCCTGCCTTCCTCAGTGAAATCTGCTATTGGAAACTAAAGGACAAATCTTTGTAATCTTTAGTGCTGGAAACCTGAAAATTAAATCAACTTTGATTTTCCGTTTTCCCACCTCTTTGTTTAATGCAATATCTTCTCTCTGGTTCAACAGCAATAAGAGAAAAAAACCCAGCTCATCTCCCAAAAGAGAGAATAACTTTTTGAGAAAACGATTTTTTTTAAACCTGTTTTCTAACTATAGAAAAGAGGGATGATTTTATTAATTTTTATTTCCCTCCATTTCCCCTGTTTGTTTCTTACCTAATTTAAAAGCTGCATAACTGGGAGCTCTTTGAATTGTCTTTTGTAAGAAGGTGACTGTAATTGCAGTGTGGTTGTGGAAGCCTTCCAGGTTTTGCTGAAGATGTGCTACTGCCAGCCCCCAGAACAACTGTTCCCAAGAGAATCACAGCTGTATCAACACGGCACTTACCTGCAAATGAGGCCTCAAATGCTGCACACATCGCAAAATACACTTATTTGCTTTCTAATGGCTTGTGCTCTGTTTTTAGATATGCAAAATAGCTGCAACAAACAGTTGTGGATTGATTAGTTAATGCTGAAATACTTCGAAACAAATGACTGTTTGGCTGCAGAGGGGAAAGGCTAGTTGGCTGTCCCAGGTGTGGGATAGACTTAAGATGACTTGAGTATATTGCCAATGAAAGAATAACATTTGACTACTCTGTAACTTTGAGGCAACAAACTTTTTAGCTTTTGATTATCTTGAGCTGGTTTCTTCTCTTCCCTGGAGGAAGATGCATGTACGGTGAACTACTCTTTATCATGGAAATACACCCAGTGAAAGTGTAGTGGCTGTAACTAAACCTGTTTATTCAGTAGCTGATTTACTGGAAAGCTGCTATATAAAATTATTGTTCTGGGAAGTGTCACTAGTGGTTTCTGGCTGAGACTAGTTTGTTTTGAGATTGGAATGGCTTGAGAAATCTGATCTACATTTGAAGTAGAGCTCTTGGAGCAGCAGGATAGACTAGGTGACGTCCAGAGGTCCATTCCAGCCTGAATTATTCTATGATTCTGTGGAAGTTTCCTCTATTTATTAAGGGACATTATCCTGTAAAGCCTCCATCTGGCTGTGTGTTAATCTTGAACTGCATGGGCCATCGGTCCCTTCCATGCTGAATCCAGCAGGGAAAGAGAGAAAACTTAGATGGACCACCCAGCACTTATATTTGACACATAAAATAGCAGAAAAATAATGACTTTGGAGCAAAACCTTTCCTCTCCAATCCTGAAAATCTGTACCCTCACAGCTTAAAGTAAAAACTGTGGGCTATAAAAATATCTTTCTCATATTTACTGGTTTGTGGTAAGGCATAGGGATCTTAGCTGCTGTTTAGTAGGTTTGACACAGCTGCATAACCCTGGAAAAAGTCATGTCCTGAACCTTCTTTTTTGACCATTAGATTTTTGGGTGAAAAAATACATAGTAGACAGGAGAAGAGCATCTGGCTAATTAGGCAGATTCACAGTCCCATTAGATCCTTTTCTGCTCAGCTGAATGCTTGGTATGTTGTAGCAGATTCTGAACAACAAAATGGGTCAGACTTTGAAGAGCAGTCCCTGAAGAGCTATTCAACAAATAAGGCACTAAAAGAGAAGCTTTAAAAACTAATGGGAGTTGTCTGCTTGTTTTCTTCAAATTGTTAATCAACATCATGTCTTTGTACTAATGGGCAATTGATAAAGACAATTTAAATTCCCAAGGGAAGGGGGCATCCAGTAACAGGCAGCAATAGGTATGCCATTGGAAAAACAAATAAAAAGATTTTTAGTCTGTGTGACCATTGTTACAAAGCATAAGTGACAGGGAAAATGCACGTTATAGTAAGAAAAGGAGGAATTCCTTTCAAAACTATGCCAACTGCCTTGATTTTTGTGATAAAATAATAATTATTTTTCTTTGATTAATAGGACTTAGAAAACTAAAAGGGTTAGAATAGGTCACAATCCAATCTCTGAGAAAACTTTAACTCGGCAAGAAAAAGATGAGCATGTGATGAAGATGAGAAACATGTTATTTGAGTGATAGAAATGAGACCAGGATGATTTATTGTGAGAAAGGAAGTTACAAGGAGAATTGAAAGGAGATTGATGATCAGGGTGTGGGAGATATTATCAAATATTGGAAGGGGTATAAAAGCGTGAAACCAGTGATAGGAGGAATTGAAGGACATTCTCTTTGGTTCATTTTAATTTTCTCAGTACTGAAAGTTTAAAAAAGCCCAAAGATTTCAAATTGGAATAAAACCCGCAAAATATTCCATGGAGTGGAAAATATTCTGTGGAGTTGATGCTGAATATGCTGGGTCCATTTTTAGCAGTCTTTACACATCAATATTTTCTCAACCTTGACTTAAGACTGGAGGTCAATTTGACTTTGGTTAGTGCAGGCTCTTGGAGATCCACTCTTTAATTCACTAGTGCAAGGAGTGTTTTCTTTTTATGAAGTAAATCTGTCTTCTGGGACCAGACGGCTTTGTTCTGAGCCTCTAAGCATAGCTGCAGGAAGGATAAAAATTACTTATTGCAGGGGAAAATAAGGTATTTCCGTGTCTGAAACAGGCTGGAGATCTTCTAGCACAATATGGAGAAAACAGCTATACGACGGACATATTAAAAATTAAAAAATTAGAGCACCATGTAAGATTGAGATGTTGTGACAGGATCTGTGGAAATTCAGTAAGACACCCATGGAAACTTCGTATGACATCCTAGTTTTAATTTTTTTTTTTCAGTGGTCCTATTTCATTCTCACTCTACTGGTTTTGCCCAGGTAATGTCATACAAGTGAGATAGCTAGGTAATGGAGTATAGTTGTACAGAGAATATTCCAGTGGTACATGCAGGTAAAGACAGTTTTGTGATACAATAGCTAATAAATAATAATGAATGTACTGTTTTCTAGAACTCTTCTGTGCAGGTGTATATGTTACAAACTGGCAGACAGTACATGATAAAAACATGCTGTACTTAATGTATATGTTTCTATGATTCATCTGTGTGCTTTCTGTACCATACAGCATTTTGAGACACTTTTATAAATTATGGCACTCAAACCCCTGTGTCATAGTATAGCTATACCTCCTTATTTGTGAGGAACGGGCCATTCCAGGGCTCTCATGGAACGTCAAATTTGCAAAGACATGCAGGTCATTAATATGCATACAGGCCACACCCATTGCTCCACTCCCAGCCACTCCGGAGCACTGTGGACACTTTTCCACTCCACCCCATGGGCTCTCTGAGCACAGGGGAGCAAAGGGAAGCATTTCTGAGCCGTTTCTGACTCAGGAGACCCCCCCGAGAATCCCTGGGCTTCTCTTTGGCAATGCTGCTGCTTCTGCTTCTGCCTTTGGCCAGGCTGCTGCGACCACGCATGCTTGTAGCCCAAACCCTGCATTGCTGCTCCCCCACCAGCCCCCCCTCTGGACCTGGTCCCCGTGCCTCCGGCATCCTGGCCCCACGCGGCATCCTGGCCCCATGCAGCGTGGGTGGGCAGCAGCTGTGGCAGCGGAGTAAGCATGTCGCACTGCTGCTCTGTCCCAGCACACAGCGCTTGCCCCACAACCGCTGTGGCCAGCCCCACTTTCCTGGGGCACTTCCCTTCCCCGCCTGTAGCCATGGAAACAGTAACACGTGCCTGCGGGGGTGTCAGTCCCTGGCTGTGCTTAGAGTAACAGGGGACAGCATGACTTGTGGCCCTCCCTGTGGGGCCGGGCCAGTCTTGCCCCACAGGGAGCTCTGGCGCCGCCTCTCAGTGGAGCAGAGGCACTGCACATGCATCAGCTGGGGAACATCGCAAATGGCTGAAGCACAATTGCTAGAAATTTTCCTCACAAAGCACAAAGGTAACAACAGAGGGGTCGCAATGCAGCAAAGATAGACTGTACTTACTATTCGCTCTTCTGTAGCATTACCTTGGGAATCCAGGGCCTATAATACTTCCTTTGGAGGAGAAATATTTACCAATTGCTGCATCTGCAGCAGACTTTGTAGCACATGAAGGGAATGTGTTAAAAAAAAAAAAAGAAACCTCCCCCCCTCCACCCCGCCAAGAAAGCAACCCAAAACCTCTGTCTGCTCAGACTTACACTGAAATGTTTGGTTTTACACTATATTTGGGACCGCCTGGCTGTCAGACAAGACAAAGCCTATCACAAATCCAAACACTAGGTGGAAAGATCATGTGACTGTTACTTTAATTTTTTTTTCCCCAAATGCTTCTTTTGTCAGTGCACCACTTGTATTGTGATACTAAGTGCACGGGAAATTACGTTAACTGCAATTTCTTCTGAAAATATGTATCAGGCTTAAATAAATAGTTTTTCTTCAGAAACTATCTATCAGAGACTGTTCTGTTAATAGAATATTTGGTATTTCCCCCATGACTAAACACTTTGTTTGTTACTGTGAAATGTCCTAGTGCTCTCATGGACGTAAGGTAGGACTCTTGTGCAGATTTTTGTTGCAACTCTGGGTCATTTGCTTTGTTTCTTGACATGGGAGTAGAAGTAATTCACAGGCACATTACCAAGACACCAGTTACAGACAGCAAGTTTTAGACACTAGGAGATAAGGAAATAAGAATCCGCAATGTTTGAAAGCCCTCCCTCCCCAAATGTGTAGTCAAATACTCTTCAATTAAATGAGGGGTTGCCATCCCTGGAGGTGTTTAAGAGAAGACTTGATGAGGAGCTTAATGATCTAGCTGGTGGGGTGTTGGACTGGATGGTCCTGGGGTTCCCTTCCGACTCGGAGTGGCCTGTGAGCCTGTGAGCCTGTGAGGGAACTAGTTTTATGTCCACAGCTCTAGGGTGTGGGGTCGGTCCCTGTATGGGCATTAGCTGGGGAGTTGGACTAGATGATCCTTGTGGGTCCCTTCCAACTCGTAATACTCTGTGATTCTGTGAGGGGTTTAACTATCCTGACTGGTTGGGGTGGATTTACTGTTTACCATAAGAGAGGGTGCCCGTCTGAGTTGGTATTTCTATCCCCAATATACTTCTCACCTTTTACAACATACTCACAACCTCTTACCTGGGAGCCTAGTTTCCAAGTTTCCCATGTGTTTACTCTATCTTCCCAGGCACTTTTCCATGCTCGACTTTCGGAGGGCTAACTTTGGGCTGTTTAGGAACTTGATTGAGAGGGTACCATGGGAAAAAGCCCTTAATGGCAGAGGGGTCCAGGGGGGTTGGACATACTTT
>WEKX01023437.1:60532-83875 GCA_013390025.1 Pitta sordida
GGGGAGGTTGCAGCCAGATGGGTGTGGACCTCTTCTTCCAGGCTGACGAAACCAGAACGAGAGGGCACGGCCTCAAGCTACGCCAGGGGAGGTTCAATCTTAACATTAGGAAGCGGTTTTTCACAGAGAGAGTAATTGCATATTGGAATGGGCTGCCCAGGGAGGTGGTGGAGTCGCCATCCCTGGAGGTGTTTAAGAGAAGACTGGACGAGGAGCTTAGTGACATGGTCTAGCCGGGGGGTGTAGGGCTGGATGACGTTGGACCCCTTCCGGCTCGGAGTGGCCTGCTAGACTGTGAGGGATCTAGGTTGGTGTTATGCTCTGCAATGTGCTCTCGGTCTCTTTACGGGTGTTAGATGGTGAGTTGGACTAGATGATCCTTGTGGGTCCCTTCCAACTCATAATATTCTGTGATTCTGTGATATGGTGTTCTGTGCTGTGCATGCATTAATGAATGGGTATATAACTTGCTCATAAGGGTTGAAACCTTAGCTAATCCATGCCTCTGAAAAAACTCAGATGTGGAATAAGTTACAGAAGTACTAATTCGTATCATCACTCAAGATGCGTACTACTCATAGAGCAAAGATAGAAGGGAAGAATGTCTTGAACTTCGCCTGGGAATATGCTGATTTTCTGTGGCATATAAATATGTATCTCCTCTTCTTCTCATGTGCACGCAATGTAGAAACTGGAGATGGTGGGGAAGAGTATTAGAAGACTAATTGTGGAGAAGTATGTATGTATGTAATTGCACTTATCATTTGGATGACTTTGGTATATTTTGCACTAAGATGTTTTACAGAAGTTTTTTCCAGGTTTAATGGGCTACGCTCTGGTTTTAAACACTTGGGAAAGGCAAGGGAGTTCTTGCACCAGCTTTCGGTGATGTCGTATTTTATGAAAGGCATAGAGGAAGATTTCTTCTGGAAGATTTGGGCCAAGAAAAGGCACTCTCCTACTTCAGTGTCTAGCCCAGATGATATTATTCTTCATCACCTGTATCCTGCTGGAGCTCTGAGTGCTATCCACAAGAACGCAGGGCTGTCAGCAAGCACTTCCTGACCTTTCTAAACTGCAGGTGAACGTACAGAGGAATGATCTTTGCTTAATACACCACCACCTTTCTTCCAGGGCCCCACCTCTGTGCCTACAGCCATCTCTGAGTAGAAGGCAGCAGCTGGTTTAAAGTGTGGAGGAACAGTACATGATTGTTTAGGACAGGAAGTTGCAATATCCACTTGCAAGAATGTAATTGCTTTTGAGCTGGAACAGAGCCAGGACGGTTGATTCCAGCTGGTAGGAACAGCTGCAGCTGTGAAGGCAGCCAAAACTGAGCCTGCTGCACGGAGAGGAAGGGGAGACATGGAGCTTGCCAGCAACCTTCTGAACCCAGAAGTGTGCAGGGGAGGACCCTGCCCAGATGCCTTATCCTCTGCACTTCTCTATGTGGCCCATGGGGAAGCCTGCATAGAAACTGGACAGAGGATGTAGCCAGCCACAGCCTGGAACTTCTGGGATTCAGAGGGCTCTACTGAGTTTTGCCTGGACTCCAGTTAGCCATTCTCTTTCTTGTTTATGTCCATCCTCCCATTCCCTTTTCTTTAGCTTCTTCAACTCTGAGTCACTCCACTCTTATCCCTTTGCCTACTGCATTTTACAGCAACTTTCTCCCTTTCATTGCCTAAATCTTCTTATCAAGTCCCCTCTCCAATGCCAACAAGCTACTGTTTTGTGTACACTGTGCTTTCCAAGGGCTTGTGTTTCCCACCACTAGGTCACTGTTTGGACAATAAACTTCTTCTGTGGAGCTAGTCTAATGTTCTCGTGGTGTGGCACCTTGAATAAGGCTCATTCTCTCCACTGGTTCTTAGGGCAAAAAGAAGATTATAAGTAATGAAGTTTGACTGCCTTGTGAAACTGTCTTGTGAATCCTACTGTAGATGGAGCATACTGGTTTATATACACATCAAACCCCAACCCTGTGGTCAAAGAATTTTGCTCTTTCTGAAAGAGGAGACTAAAGGTACCCTAGGACAATAACTGTCCAAATGAGTCCAGTATACCGATTAAGCAAAAATGATTAAGCAAAACTGTACAAACTGTTTTTATTTTTTTTAAACTTGAAATCCCTATTTGAAAGCCTTAAGAGAAAATTATTGTACTGAAATGGGTATCATGCCACTCTAACACAGCAATGCCTCGATACTGAGGCTGAACTGTGAAACTGCAGGTTTTGCACACTCAAAATGTTTCTGGGTTTTTTTCAGCTGCACTTAGATATGCCAGGGTTTGTTTTGCAAATGAAGAGAGGCGTGACTTCCGAAAGTGTTAGAAAGTATGTCAGGTCTGCCAAGATGTCTAATGCTGTGTGCCATGTGTAAGCATGAAAAATTAAAAAGCTTTTCCTTTAGAAAAATCTCCTGTATTTCCTGGAGGCTCCGTGCACTCAGGACTGCTTCCCACCACCTCCCTGTGTGTCAGAGTAGCTTATCTTCATAGGAATGCTTCTCCTTCTCTGCAGGCCCAAGTCTTCAGTCAGCTTGTGTAGTTTCTGTAAGGGCAGGTCCTGGGCAGGTCCTTTACCCTTTGACTGCCCTTAAGTATGTTGCAGAGCTGGATACATGATACAATTTCTTAGTACTTGTGTTATGTAATTCGCCAGTCTTGATGAAAAACACTTTGATCTTACACAGCTACCTTAGCCTGGTTTAAATTCAAGGAGAGTTTTGGGAAGACTGCCAGAAGAAGTATTTACAGCATCCAATATAAGAAACATAGTTACAAATGTTTATAAAGGAGGTAAGTGAAGAAATTACAGAAAAAGAACACTTAATCTAATCACAGCAAGCTCATATCTAACAGGATCTTTTGTGTTTCAGCTGACTTGTCATTGCCCAAAAAAACCTTGTAATGATGTCTAGGTTGTGACTGAGAGTAAGCATGGGGTTCATCAACATGGAGAGACATGGAGACACAAAGGCAATGAGACACTTAGCCACATCAAATTTAACCCTTAAAAAAAGCTCTAACATTTTGTTGTACTAAAATAAGAAATCAATCTTTTTTCTATCAAACAGGCTCTTTAGTGAGGTTTTTAATAAATGACAGACTGCATTTGAAGAGAGTTAATTTTCAATTGATGTATGAATGGACATCTGAAAGTACAAGGCTGAGTAAGATAAGGGACAACACTACAGTAGAGGTTGTGTTGTGTGTGGTTGATATAAATAAAGATATTCCTTTCATACTTGAGTGTCACCAAGTGATTCTGTGACAGTCTCAAACATGGAGGGACACAGTTCTGGTGCACACATGCTGACAAACTTGCTGTACCATCCTTAGGGTAAGGCACTTGATCATCCTGTCTGGTGCCATCAGACAGCTGCATTGAATACGTATTACGAAGTTAATAAAAAAGAGTATATATGACTTTTTTGTTTTTTAATCCTCTTTCCAAATCCACAGTCAAATTTAATAGTTTTACTGTTAGTTGAATATACCTAATAAATATGAATAAGTATAAGACATCAAGATAAAGAAAGAGCTTGTTTGGTTCATTGCTTTAATGTATATTCTGGGAGATATTTTTTTTTTTCCCCACTCTTCGAGTATTCAGTGAAAATGTCCATTGACCTCTTTGCCCAGATCTTCTCATGTTCATTGCCACATGTCCTGATACCTCACTCAGGAGCTGAGCCTGACCTTATGTGGTGGAAAGTTATGACTCCTTTTCCAAGTGCAAGACTGTAACTCTCTTGTGAGGTTTGAACATAAAATCTCTCTCAGTTGAAGTGAGGGTTTGTTCTACAGCTGTTGGCATTGACTGACTTCAGCTACTCATTTACAGAGGTTTGGAGTAATGACTTGGTAATATGCTGTGACCCATTAGGTATCTACAGCAGCACAGCTTTTGGAATGCAGAGCATTTATTTACATGGATGGAGCCTAATTTTTAAACCAAGAAGAGAGTTTGTGGGTGTTTTTTTGGTAAAACTTCGTTGTTCAAAGGAACATGAAAATACAGACACTCCAGAGGAAATTCATTTTGGTGTTGAATTATGTATGTGAAGTCCAACTAGTGCTTCTTCAAAGCATTGGCTATCACCATTTCTGCAGCTTCACACACTGCCGAGAAAGCAGCAGAGGGCTTACATTCCGTGGCCACATCCCCTCCTAGTCCCTTGCTGTGATTGCATGACATAGGCAAAAGTGGGAGCATGAAGGCAATTCACAACACTTCTCTTAGCTTGAAACAGTCAGTAATAATGAAATTGTATCTCAACCATTTACATGCAAATAAAAACTTGATGGTAGAACTTCATGACAGCAAACCATTTTCATTAAGTTCTTTCAACATCAAAGCCAAATTTCAGTTCAGCCTGCTGTGTATATTTAGCTTCAGGGATCAATGGGAGACTGCTGTGGTGAAAACTCATGTGAATGCGTGATACATTCATTTTCAAAATGACTGCAAAAGGCATATACTAGATTGCAGTCAGTGGTAATGTTTTGCGATTCATCTTACAATGGACATACAGAGTACCTGACTGGTTAGATAAAAGCCTTAACAATCCATGTTGTAACACTACAGCCTAAGCTTCAAAATTATCTATTTACAAATGTAATTCAAATTATTTCACAAATTATTTGGAGCTCAAACACTATTTGCTGAAGAAATTTTGCCCAAAATGTGAGTCAGCTTGTTCTGGTGGGGTACAAATGATCAAGGAATAGCAATAGAGGGTGTGGGGAATAAGCTGCTGGAGTGTGGTAGTCCAGTAATACCTCATTGCATTGTGACCCCTCCATTGCGACCTTGCTGGTTTGCAAGAAATTTTTCTCGCAAATCTGCCTTAGTGATTTCCGGAGCTTCCCGGACGACGCATGTGTGGTGCCTCTGCTTTGCCAGGGGGTGGTGCTGGTGCTCCCTGTGGGGTGGGATTAGCCTGGTCCTGTGGGGAGGACACGTGGTGCCTCTTGCTCCTGTGGTGTTTATGGTCCCACAGTGCTGTGCCCTGGTCCCTGCCCTGCTCTTGTGTGTCTCCATGCCAGGTCCCTACAGAGGAAGACTCACGCCGTGGTATGCTCTGGGTGGCCGCTGAGTCTCAGTGCAGCACCACCACAAGCCACACCATCCCCTGTTACTCCAAGCCCAGCCAGGGGACTGACCCCCGCTGGGCACGTGTTACTGTTTCCATGGCTACAGGTGGGGAAGGCGATGCGGTCTGTGCTCGGGGACTGCATGCCCTGTGCACCTGGTGATGATGTAGCCCCAGGGAAAGTACTCCACGAAAGTGGGGCTGGGATGGCCGCGGCGGTGGTGGGGTAAGCGCTGTGTGCTGGGATAGGGCAGCGGCAAGACATGCCCACAAGTTAAGAGGAAAATGCTCCCCAGCGCTCCTGATTGGCTGGGGCTGGAGCAATAGCTTTGGCCTGTATGCATATTAATGACCCGTATGTATTTGCGAATCAGACGTTTCATGAGACCCTGACATGACTTGTTTCTCCTGAGGGGTGAAGTTACTGTATTGTGAAAACTCACCCTCAGGGCACAGATAGAATATGGGTAGAGGAAGAAACAATATGTAACTCAATCATTGTGAAATGTGGATTATATATTATGCATATATTTTAAGAATCACTTTCTTTTGAGTACCATGCAATAATGTGATGGTGACTTACTGGCTTTAAACAAGATCTGTTTCAATCCAGTCTTTCAGAAATATGGGATGGAGACAGCTTCAGAACATACTGTAATAATGAACACCTAAAGCATATGAGTTTACTTGAGAAACACTTTCACTTTAAAGGACTTGTAAATATGTCTGTAACATTCCTAGGTTTTACCGAACATGTGCCCACAGAAAGTACAATAAAAGGTATTTTCTATGTAGGTTCTTTTGATTAAGGGAGAGTGCCATAAAATGTTGTTTTAGGTTTCATTGTCTAAGCAGAGTTGTTCCTTATTTATCTGTGAATATCTCTGAAATGCCTTTTTGTGAACATAATTAACTAAGGACTGACTTTCTACAGTTTCTAGGAGGAAAAAAGAAAAGACCAGTGTTAACAATTTGTTGTTTGCTATTCAACAGTTAGTTTTCTTCTAGTCTAAAACACATCAATTTCTCAGTCTGGGATAGAGTCTGTTGCCAATAGTGTTCTGTCAAGGGCTCTTACAACATGTGAGAGGAAACCTCTCTGGACAACAACGTTTGCTGCCCACCTATGGCTAGAAGGAAAACGGTTAAAGGAATAAATCTGTAAAAATCAGAGATTGCTTGTAAACAGATTCTCCAAAGTAATAAGGTCCAAATCCACCAAGAACCGTATTTAAAGGGGTAAGTATTTTGTTTGACTCTGTAACTGTGTGCAAGCCAGAAAGATAAATAGATGCTACTACCAGAAAAGCAAAATACAGTGAATCCTCCCTATATCGCGACTTCTCCTTCACAACCTCGCCCATTTGCGAAGCAATTTTTTCACAGTTCGACTTCCGGGGTCTGCGAACTTCCCCAGAGCACGCATGCTCAGTGCCTCTGCTTTGCCAAGGGGCGGTGCTGGCTCTCCCTGTGAGATGGGATGGGCCCACCCCCCGGGGTGGGCACGCAGGGANCAGCAGCCCGGAAAAGCCAACAGATTCTTGGGAGGGGGTCTCCCGAGTCAGAGGATCTCAGAAACTGTTCCCTTTGCTTCCCCGTGCTCAGCGAGTCCAAGGGGACCACCAGAAAAGTGCCCGAAGCCCGGCGGAGTTTCGGGGGGTGGTGCAATGGGCGTGGCCTGCATGCATATTAACGACCTGCGGTTCTTTGGGAAATTAATATTTCGCTAAGGCTGTCGCCTGTCCCCTTCCTCGCGATGGAGGAGGTATAACTGTATAACCAAAAGTTGTAGCTGGTGAGAAAAGAGGGAAGCTGGAAGCACTAGTTCCTGATATTATGCCTGGCAAGATATTTCACTCTCACAGCTCCTACTTCATGATTCTTTTGTGGGCTGTTGACTATTGCACAGACCGTCTGGTCCTCTGGGGAGATGTGAGTATCACTGACTGACAGAAGATGGTCTGGTGTCATCAGGTGCAAGCAGAGACCGGCAGAGGAGCCTTAGACATTGTAGCCTAACGACTCTAGCAGTATATGACCTAGTGTGCCTGAGGACATGCATGTCCTCTTGCCCAAAGGAAAGGCTTTGCCTCACCCTCTCATCTGTTCCAAGGAACGAACCTTCTGTGGCTGCTTTCTGAATTTGATGCTGCTGAGGGATGGGGTACCAGAACGCCTGTAATGTGCTTGAGATCTGAGCTGCCAAGGACTCAAGAGAGTTTACTTAATTGAAGACCAAAATCTGCTGCAGTCAATGGGAGACTTGCATTGTCTCTAGAGATTTTTGGATCAGGTTCCAAATGATTAATTCCTTATAAACAAAGGGGAAAAAAGAGATTCCAAGGAGTCAGGCCTGGAAGAATGACAAAATTTGGTCCTATAACTGCCATACTCTTTATAAACTGAGTTACATGGTTATACAGTTTCTAATTATCTTGTAATCTTCAGTGCTGTTTGAATATTAATATTTACATACTATCTGGACATGCACTATGATTGCTGTGTGCTACGGTTCTGTGAGTACTTGCCCTTCCAAGAAATGCCTGGTCAAGAGTGAAACAAAAAAACTCACATGGAATAATAAAGTTTAGCCTCTGGGAGCAACTTCCAAGTGCATTACTGAAATGCCAGAGTTGAGTATGATATAAACTGCAAAAACGCTGACTGGGATGGGAGGAAGGAAGGGAGAAGATGAGACGACAATGAAAAAGAAGATGAGAGTGGAGAAGGACAAGGACCTTTAGTTCAGATGCATTTATTTCAGCTATCAACTGAACATTTTTAACATAGTTAGGTTTAATTCTGTACTGCTAAAACAGTGAGGGCTCAGCCAGACAGAAGAAAGCCTAGTTGGTTTTCCCATTATGCAAACAGGTTTTCTCTCAAGCATCCTAGGGCCTTTATGCCTGTATTTTTCATTACACAATCAACATAGTCTTAATTCTTCATCATGCATTGATCCCAGATTTGTGAGATTCCTAGTAAGGGAAGCCAAGGTGCTCGCTCTTGTTGACTGTTGGTGAATGAGAGTTGGTGCCAGAAGCTTTTGTCTGCTGAGTGACACCAGCACTCTGCTGCAAGGGGTCTGCTCCCCTGGTGTGCAAAGCCAGTGTGCCAAGTGCATCCTGTCTATGTTTGAGGGACAGGTGTTACTTGCAGAGCAGCAGGATTGAACATAGCCTGAAATACGTGTTAATCATAGTCTGAGTTCTTGTGTATAACTTATCAGTGTAGCTCAATGATGGGCGAGAGAAACTCCCTTCTCCTCTCTTAGTCTTTCATTGAGCAGCAGTTGTATGAGCGTAAAAATACAAGGCAGAATTCTTCATAAGTAAATGAGTAGAGATCCAGCTGCCAACACAAGTGGAAAGTCATACAGATGTCATCACTGATTTTACATTTGGGATTTGAAACCCTTGAGTTGTTATAAATAGGAAACATGGCACTTTGTATGAGCATTAAATCCAGAGGAAATGGCAAGGGAAGAGACTTCCATGCAGACACGATGTTGCCTCTAAGACAGAGCTACAAGAACAAAGTTCACTGGGAAAGCTTCTTGTGGGAATCAGGTATCATTTTTCAGTAGAACAAGAGTTCTCAATGTCCAATTTTTTTGGCCACTAGAGGCCCAGAAACCTTTAATGGGTAATCAGCAAAGGGTTTTCAGCTGTGGCTGTTTGTGATGGAACTGGCAGATCATTAGTTTTGTGGTCTTCTCTATCCTCCCTGGAACTGGAGTAAATTAGAACTTCACCTGACCAACCAGGTTAGAACTGGCAGTCACCTGACAGTGGCAGTCATCTGGCAATGTCAGTTAACAATGAAATGTGTATTATATATACTGGACTTTGAATACAATTTAAAGTATTTCCAAGAAATAAAAAAAATTCTTATCTAGAAATCCATGGCTCATCTATCCGCCCTAGCATTCTTTAAAAGAAATGTTCAGAAATCCTGGGCTAAAGAGTTGAGCAGAGCAAGTGTACACTAAAGTGAGAAAAAAAGCTCAGGCTGAACACTGCCACATTACAAAATGTTTGTCTGGTATTTACCAGGTTAAAGGAGTTCTGACTGACCAATCTTAACAGGATAGAGACAGCAGTAATTTTACATGGTGAACTTGTGTAGAATTTGCACTATCAATCAGAAAAACACAGCTGAACAGAACAGGGCCAGTTCAGTTGCCTGCTGATTTGAAACTTTTCTACTTCCTTCTGAAGTGGGCTGAGTGCTCACATGGCAGTTATTTCATCTTAGCTAGGAATTGGTTAGGGACCGCTGGAACATGATTTACTCAGCTGAGCTATCTTGCAAGTCAGCCTGTGGTTTGCCACTGCACGTGAGCACCTTACAATTAACATAGCAGTTGAACAGAGAGCTTAAATAAGCCTCACAGGCCTGGCAGGCTTTGGGTTCCCTGGAAGGTGATAACTTTCTAAGGTGCCTAAAAACATAACCTTGCTCAAGGCAAGAGTTTAAGTGGTGAACAGTCACTGGGTCTGAGACCACAAAACTGTCCTCCTCCCAAGCCAGTGTGAACATGCCTTTATCAGCAGGGTTTGACAAGAATCCAGCACAGTCTCTGCTCCCTGGTCTGACTCCATGGAGTCTCTAGCATGGAAGCCTCAGCTGCAGAAAAGCAGACTGGGTAAAAGTGGTGGGCAAGTGCTCCCCTATTAGTAGATAACATTCTTGCTGTCTTCCCAGGTTCCTTTCTCTGTTCTCCCAGGTACATATCTGTGACAAGCAAAATAAACTATATAGACAGAATTTGAGTGGCTAATTCACACATAATAGTTGTGTTTAAAACAACATCTTCACTCAGGACACGCAGACTCTGGCTGACTGTGGACATGGCTGTATTTGTTTCAGTTACAGCACAGAGTATCCTAATTTTACAGTTACAAAGGAGGTAGGAGATCATGCTATGCTGGCCAATGTACGTGGAGTTCTATGCTGTAAATGTTTCCAATTGCAACACTGAATGTCTCTCATCCCCTCTCTGCCCTGGAAATATCTTCAGTGAAACTAACCTTGTCCAGTGCTGTCCTAAGCCTTCTAGAACCTCATGGCTGTGAACAAAACTCTAAGGCACAAGGGATGAGCACACTGGGGAGTGAAATCTTAGTGGGCAATGATCCCCTCTTGAAGGTGGTCTGGGGGTGTCTTTTGAAATGCAGTAGAGTTTTCTCCTTCTAAATGTTGCACTCCTGTTTTTTATCATTGGTAAAGGCATATTCATTTTTACCCTAGAGGGTAGACTTTCATTATTTTAATTGTAACAGATCATATGCTGCCCACAGTTTGATTTTTAACATATGTTCCCTGGTATACCAGTCAAAATGAATTACACTCCTTTTAAAAGTTGCTTAACTCAGTACAGGATATTTCTTTTTATACTAGTTGTTTGGAAATGTTAGCACTCAAATGATCATGAATATCCTTTGAAGTGAACCCTGGCCTGGAGATCGATTGCTGAAATTAGCACCTTGGTTGTTTTTGCTTTAGTCTGTCTGCTTGTGGTCTCTATAACATGTGAGTTGATTGTTTTACAATGCGGAGGTTATCTTTGACATCTAAAGGGGCAAAGCACTTCATTTTGTTCCCTTCTCAGTTGGGGTTTGGAAGTAAAGAAGGTCTCACTATTGAGAGCCTCCAAAATTTCCCTGTCTGACGAATTGAATTACTCATTTTTGATTCAAACAACAAGGACAGATATTTCAGTCTTGTGTAGGTGGTGAAAAATGGAGGAGTCTATGAAGAAGCAAGGTTATAGGTTATTTGACAGGCAGTATCACCAGTAGGTTGCAATAGAGGTTGATGTAAGGGAAAAGTCTGGTGAGATGGAGTGCCTCTCTATTAGATTGGCTAACAAAAGGCACCAGCAAGGCTGCTATTTTCAGGCAACACTTCACGCCCTGGAAATTAGACCCCTTTTTGGAGTCTCAAGCTACCTACAGTCATTATTCACTTAAAAAAAAATCCTCCTCTTGTTTGAATGAGGCTTAAAGGATACTGCAAGGCTATTTCCTTTCTTGCTCCTTGGTCCCAGAATAGAATATGCTCCTGAAGAGCTCAGTCTCATGGAAAAGCAAATCATTTGCTAGGTTGCAGATTGTTGCCCAGACAATTCATACAAACCTTTTGAGGAGGCCAAGAAGCAGTTTCACCTCCCTCAAACATTTTCCCCCTTTTGCTAATAATATTTGCAGATCTTGCCCAAGTTTGTAAAAAGAAGGATGACACATGCCTCAGTGTGATACAGTTATACCCCGTCCTTCATGAGGAACGGNTCACAGAAACTGCACACCCTCCCTGTGGGGTCTGCCCAGTCCCGTTACAAAGGGAGAGCCGGCACCGCCCCTCGGCAAAGCAGAATCACTGTGCATGCCCCAGCCAGGGCACCTCGCAAATGCCTGAAACCGCACTGTGGGAAATTTATATCGCAAATTGCCGGGGTCACGATGCACTGGGGACGTACTGTATATACATTAGGGAACTTAGAGTATGATTTATTTGGCAAAAATATTATACTATATTCCACAAGCTACATGCAGTATCTCACACTATGAGATGATGGCAACCTGTGATGTCAAAAAGATTCGAATAGATGTTTATTTGGAATGTAGCAATGAAGCAATATAGAATAGTTTTGTGAATGCAAAAGAAAAGCAACTTTGTGGCAAATACAAGGTATATCTCTCAAGAATAGCAACAATAAAACCTTTCCAGTACACAAATGGTGACATTTCTAAGGATATGTCCGAAATGCTTGAGGCAAAAAGAGGCTATGTCTAAATTTCTGACAAGTTAGCACTGTTAGAAAATCATTGCAAATCTTTCTTTGTGAGGTTCAAAGCTGAAAATAAAACCTGAAGAAGTGGATGTGGATGACTTTACGTAGTCTGAGATAGCAGGAGAGAGTTCACATTATTAATCTACAGTAGTCTGACAGGTTTTAATTTTCTGCTAAAGTTTCTGGACTTTATTGGTATTGACAGCAAATACTTTAGTTTTTCTGTGACTGTGTTGCATGTTGTCCTTGGCAACTATTAAGGAAAAAGAATTAATTACTTACTTGAAAGTTCTCATGAAGGGCTCTGTTAGAGCAAAACACTTTTTACTACAAATTAACACTTGGATTTTGGGTAAGGAATTTTTTGGAACTGCTTAGCTTCCTCTCCTCCTTGGCTCCAGGTGTATCTGGGAGAAAAAATGTAATTTTACTGATGTTAAAAAAAAGGGAAAAGTCCTGAACTGACGGTAATTTGACCAGCTTGGGCAAAGCTGGAAGTGTAAGGTCCTGGTCCAGGATGTATAATTAATCACTGGAACTCACTTCCTCAAGTTGTCATAGAAACAAAATAAACTGCGTAATCTGAAAAAATTGTATTAGTTGAGATTATATAGCAATTTCAAAAGGGAAATAAGGTCTCAAAAAGGGACATGGCAAGCCGTAAATGGATAAGAAAGAAGTTTTTCCCGTGATTGGGGTTTTGTAGAAAAGACTTTTTGCACTTGAATTGTGATTCTGGTCACCACTGGAAACAAGACTTGAGCAGGATGATTCACAGAGGAAAACCCTTACCTCATATGCTGTTCTGCTGTATTTATACATAGGCTATACATGATATAGTTGCAGTTTGGTCTTGTACAAAACTTTTGCACAGGACCCAGTTAGCTAGCACCAGACAAAAGCCTGAGGAATCTCTAAAAAGTCTCAGATTTCACATTTTCTGAACTGCTTTTTGATTCTTAGTTGACTTCAGGGGGACTAAAACCAGGCAAACATTCAGAACTTTTGCTGAATAAGGGTCTGAGGAATGTTAAACTACCAGCTGGTTCTAATTTGAATTACTGTCTTAATTAATCACTTGATTTTGACACATCTAAAACATGTTTTCTCTTGGAGTAAGCTTTCTTTTTCTTCTGACTTGCCTCTGTTTCTCAATCCTCCTCCACAATCTAACTTGTTCTTCAAACAGCACTATTAGCGCAAGAATGACGAGTGCTCTGCCCTTGTGAAGACTGAACTCTATATAATTTTTTCCTCCCCTCCTGAATCATCTGTTAGAAGGACGTGAATCTGGGAAGTTATTTTTAAAATATTATCTCTGTCGTGGAATATGGCATCTTTGATGTGGGGGACCCATTCAAAAAATACATTCTGCTGGTAAATTTTAAGCCTGTCATCAAAGTTTAATCATGACTCCATGATAAAATGCCATTTTATTTTAACTTAAATGTCATAGATTGTTTAGAGTTGGAAAAGTAGCTGACATTTCAATTGTCACATGTAACTGTTCACAGGTTATTCTGAGTTGGAAGGGACCCACAATGATCATCTAGTCCAACTCCCAAGTGAATGCCCACCCGGGGATCAGGCCCACAAACGCAGAATCATGGACACCACACTCCACCCATCCAAGCCCCCCACCAACTAGACCATGTCACTGAGCTCCTCATCAAGTCTTCTCTTAAACACCTCCAGGGATGGTGACTCCACCACCTCCCTGGACAGACCATTCCAATGAGCAATCACTCTCTCTGGGAAAAACCTCTTCCTAACATCCAGTCTAAACCTCCCCTGGCATAGTTAAAGGCTATGTCCTCTTGTTCTGGTGTCATCAGCCTGAGAGAAGAGATTCACACCCACCTGACTGCAACCTCCCCGCAGGTAGTTGTAAACAGCAATGAGGTCACCTCTGAGTCTCCTCTTCTCCAGGTTGAACTACCCTAGTTCCTGCAGTCGCTCCCCACAGGGCTTGTTCTCCAGTCCTTTCACCATCCTCGTCGCCCTTCTCTGGACCCTCTCGAGCAGCTCAACATCCTTCTTAAACTGGGGAGACCAGAACTGGACACAGTACTCAAGATTTGCTCTGGCCAGTACCTAGTACAGGGGAAGAGTAACTTCCCTAGTCCGACTGACCACACTGTTCCTAATACAGGCCAGGATGCCATTGGCCCTCTTAACCACCTGGGCACACTGCTGGCTCATGTTAAGTTTCCTGTCAATCATTACTCCTAAATCCCTCTCCATTTCACCACTCTCCAGCCACTCATCCCCGCTTCAATAGCGATGCATGGGGTTGTTATGTCCAAAGTGAAGAATAAAACTCCAATATTTTATTTTGCTATTCTGCAAGATTATGGTGTAACATCTATGTCCTGTTTCCCCCAAATTCTGCATGTACCCATTGTTCATGGGGCCAGCACAGGAAGTAGGTGTTTCCTCAGGATGGTAGAGTCTGCACCTTGTTATTTCTCTACCCCGATGAAAGCCCTATGTAATTCTTTCTGAACTTGTTTTCATTTTTTGTGACTTGTGAGCTCTTAAACCTAAGTAATGAAATGGATGTGATTTGTTCTGAATTTAGATGCAGCTATTCAGAGGACAAGGTATAGGAGACATGAAGCCAGGACCTAGCAGCTTTCCTAAACTGCGCCTAAAGAAATCATAGAATATCATGGACCTATCATATTTAACAAATTCGGGATGACCTGAATACATGAATTCCTGCTTAGCGTATCTCACAGAAGCATATAAATTTCTTTTGTCTCAAGCATGCAACTTCTGTCTCAACTCAAGTGTATGCATCTGAAGAACACCAGTGATAATCTTCAATTAGCATAGAATTCACTATTCCTACACGTATTGTTCAGAGGGTTCCTTATAATCGCTGTTTTGACTAAACTCCCATAGCTAATTTCAAGGAGGTATTTTTCTGTCAGTATGTGTGTATGAACAGTAGGCTGAGGAGATACTGGTTGAGTTTCCAATGTTGTGTGGTCTTTTCTGTATTGCCTAACCTGATAGACTGTTCTGACGTCACATTTTCACTTGCACTCAGTAAATCCTCTGGGTGAAATGTATGGTTACAATTCATTACTAGACTAACTTCAGACAAGTAAATGGAACTGCATGATGAATAAATTTTACCCATTGTTTAGTTTTTAAAAACCTCTATCCTCTTTTGATTAAGTTTAAAGTTCTCAAGGTTGCAGCAGCTCTAGAAAGAGCAGAGTGTGAGGACTCTTACATTGTCAAATGACTAGGATCCTGCAGTTGTGAAACAGCATGATAACATGTAGGTTTTCAAAAAATCCATTTGTAACTCGTTTATCATCAGTTGATCTCTACTCCAGTCTTAACTGAAACTCTTTCCTAATGTTTCCTTATCTCCATCAGCTTTGGACTTTTAGCCTATGTGGCCAAATTTAAACAGAGAGGCAAGAAAGGAAAATAGTTTAGTTAGTAGATTAAGCTAAGAAGGAAGAATAGGAGGAAGCTGTCATTTTATTTTCTATTTTTAATTTATAGCAATATGACTAAGAATAAAACCTGGGTTTCACCAAAAAACTCATCTGGAGTACACGTGTAAGCAGTTAAAAAATAAGCTGGACTTTGACAGTGCATCTGTCCTAAATAGTCAAGCAACAGACTAGAAGTTACTTTTTATTCCTTTCACTACAAAATATTTAACATGGGAGACTAAGGAGGAAACACCATCTCTCCCCCTGCCCCTAAACCAAACAACACAATCTCCAAAGTTTCTACCCATATAAACAAGTCAAATTTCTCTTGACACTTGTAGTCCCAAAAGGCAGAAAACCAGTCAGAATACAGATAACTTTAAACCCTTTTTTCCCTGCTGTCATAGTCACACCGTGATTTCAATAAAGGCACATTCAAATGCACCATTTGAAGTAAGACAGTGTTCACCAGGTACTTGAGTACTGAGACCTGCCTACAGAATTTCAGGGAAATTATGTGCCTTTTTTTCCAGATAAGTTCATTATTTTTATACACTTAAAAGAATAAAATGTGTTCAATCCTGGAATAAGAATGAATCCATTAGGGTAGACTAAGCACCCACATTGAAAGACAGTTTTGGTGAAATCAGATTGTGTTTCTTTTGACTTTTCTTACCCCAGTGGATTTTAAGTGACCTAAATCTGTACAAGCTGCAATGTGTTCTGATGGATTTTTAATTAAAAAATAGGTTTTTATGGAGACAATATATTCCTTCAAGATTACTGTTAATGCTTGGTAGTTAATGTTTTGTTCTTTCTACTAACCTTTCTAGAGTTTTTATAATATGTATTTTCTAAGCTGGCCTCAATTATGCATCCCTTAAGTAGGAGCTACAACAGGAATTTCTCTAGTTTGGGACACTGAAAGTTTTACTTTTTATATGATTTTAGAAACTTTTATCCATGGAAATGAAAAAAAATTACATGGAAAATAGGAAAAAGGAGCACATGAATTTCAAATGGAAATCATTCTCTAAAATATATATCAAACTGTTGATAAACTGGAGTCAGCCTCATATAAAAGCTGATTTAGGGACTGCGTGACCTCCCTGTGTCTCACTGAGACACTGATTTTCCCTTGTGCCTTCCTAGTCCCAGGCATGCCGCCATGTTTTCGTCATGGGAGGGACATTTTGGTGATTCTTCCATCCTAATTGTTTCTGAAGTCAGTTTTAAGTACAGGGATCTGAATATTCTGAATGCTCGAACCCAAGCAGCCTGTTGGGTCCCTGTGTTTGAAGATGAATTAGAAGAAAATCACTGTGTCTTTACCTTGTCCCTCATGATAAAGCAGAAGGTTGTCCCTGAGCTTCCCACGAGGTGGGGGAGGACAGGTACTCTTTGGAATGAAGCAGAAGTGTGTGACAAAACCATTAGAGCATGAAAACATGTGAAACAGCAGTTATGTCTTACTTTTTACCTGTGCTTAGTAAAATTTTAAAGACCTCAGCTTTAATGAATACTGACTTCATTGAATGTTTCCCTCTAACAGGTGCTCTGAGTTAGGGATGTCTTAGGAATGATTGTCATTAAAATCCTGATACCATGTTGTAAAGAACCGGGTATAATTTCGTAATATCTGGTAGCAGTCACCTAATCTCTGGTTACTGCTGATCGTTTGTGCCCACCAAGGAAATTTCTATCATAGACAGCTCCAGCATTTCTTCTCAAGACTGTGTACTCTGCAGGCCGTAGCAAGTAGCAAGTGGCTTAAAGATAGATAATTGCCCTTACACAGAAGGTATAGTATCTTTCCAGCCTCTACTGGCTCTACTCATGCTCAGCATCAAACAAATGGGAGTCTGTTGTGCATATTGCTACAAGTACGTGAACATTTTTGGACAGGATGCTTAACAGGAATGTATTTCTCAACGAGTTCTTTCTCTTTTGTTTTAGTTACAAGAAAACTGATGTTTATTTTTCGTCCCCCCTCGCCTCCGCCCCATTTTGTTTTGTTTTCTTTAATTTTTTTTTCTTTTAAACGGGACAAAACAACATGAGAAGTCACCCTTTGCAACATCTGCTTGTTTAGATAAACATCTCGGTGACTCAGGCTGCTTCTGCCCTGTCTGCTGGGCCTCTGCTGCCACCCACTGTGGGTTGTGGAGGAGAAGTTCCAGGTGTGTGGTCAGCTAGAATTCTTTTGTTATCTGTTATCCAGACGAATTGCAAAATGAATCACCAAACGATGTGATTTACTCAAAATGTAGAATTTTGGAATGGAATAATTGTTTTCCTATAAACAAGAAAGTATTCAAATCTTTTAAAGGCCCATTTCCATTCGAGTTTGCTGAGTATTGCTGCTTAAATCCTGCAGAAACAGAATTTGAAACCTCCTAGATTGAATTTGAATGATGATCTCTGGAAATACTGAGTAACTGAGGCCAGATTTTTCTTACATTAGTCTCTGAAATAGCATAGGCACATTTGAAATGTCATCCTGTGCTAAACTCCCATCTGTTTTCCTTGCTCCATGGAGAGCTGATGTATGTCACTTATTTGCTGTGATGGGACCCAGGAGTTTCCAACTTGAACCATCACAACTGGGTAATGTCTTAAAATCATTCATATCTGACAGTATGTGGATGAGTTCTTTACTCATTTAATTTTCACCCCATTGGTTTATCCCAGACAACTCCTCAAAAGCAGCACCCAGTTTGTTGCTGCTTGGTTTTGACTGCACCCAACAGAGGCAGAGGCAGCAGTCATCCTGCCCACAGTGAACCTGGGCAAGCTGCTGAGCTAGGGCTAGGCTGCAGCGCTGCTCCTGTGGCCACTGCTCTCATGAGCAGGTCTCTTCAGAGCTGTTCTCACAGCAGCTTTTTTCAAACAGTGAATTCCTTTGATATAAAACAGCACTGTGTAAATTTTATTATTGTATGTCACTAGTATGTGCCAAAACAGTCTTAGTAATGAATCAGTTAAGGAAATCCTTCCCTCCCGTCCCTTTAGCATCCCATCTTCCATGTAATGTTTGGGTTTATGGGCTTTTTAAGGGCTCCAGTGATAATTCTCATAAGCAAAGACTTCTATGCAGCCATAGATACGTGTAGGCAGGATGGGGTCACTGACATACTGGGAAAATCTTCTGCCTCCTCACAGAAGGCAGTCCAAAAATAGAAACCCAACTGGTCTGTATTAACTCTTAATGTCCTCATTGCTTTTTCTGTGCATGTTCTTGGACTAACTTTCATGAGCTGACATCCAATTTTCTCTTTAAATATGTCATAAATATGTGGTCTGTTGTCTCATGAATTTTAGAATGTTTAGTTGTGGATTGAAGTGTCATAGATGTTACTGGGAGAAGGCAGACTCTGAAACTCACGCTTGGAGTTCAAACACACTCTTCACATCAGCTGTGGTAAATGTTCTCCAATGCCCAGAAACAGAAAAAGGAGAGCAGAGCAGAGGAAAGCTAGGTAAAGGCTGGGCAACCTCCCTTGCCTTCCTGGTGTCTTTCATGCCTATAACTAGGACAAAAGAACAGCAGTTCAGCTGCACACCATAAGGGTGTGCTGGGAGGTGACAGAAAAGAAAAAATGTCCTTTGGTGGCCGTTTCATCTCCTTAATTTGACTGGGGGCAAATTTGTTTCTGGCATCAGGGAAAATAGCTGCCCCAGCCCATGGAAGACAGGAAAGTCACATTGCAGAGTTTTCTTAGGAGGATCAGCAGGCACATGATTCTACCCTGGGGTGCCTTGCTAGGCTACTCTGCAAATGCTAAATGACCTCCCTGAGGACCAGTCATAGGGGAAGTTCTTCAAATAAAGTGGACAAGATCTACACCTCAAGGCTATGCTACATCTAGATGACAGTTCTGGTGGCCCAAACCCGTGGCCAGCCTGTCTTTAACTTTCAGTATGAAAGTATTTTTCCATCAAAGATGCCTTCAAGAGAACCTACTTTTGAGCTGATAGAGTTTGATGAAAGCAAAACCTTTATTTCTGACTGCTTTGAGGATGTAGAGAAATAACAAGCTCTACAAAGAGTTGTGTCTTTTTAGATAAGATGTACTTGCTGCTTCCTCTTGTGAAACTCTCCCGTTTGACACTAGAATGACATTGGGATGAGAAGGTTCAGGTGGGGGCAGAGACTTTGGTTTGTAGGTGAAGGGATAGTAAACCTGAAGAATTGAAAGGTAAAATTTAGATTACAGATTAAAATTTCCTGCTGTAAGTTTTGGAAAACTTTACCAGTCATTCCAGCTGTACCACCTTCAGTCCCTACAGCACAAGGCAAGAAAAGGACATGATCCACATGAAAAGGATGTGATCATGCATTTCTCGAGTTGCTGCTAACAAGAGTTTTATTAAACAACAGATACGTCTTGAGCACAAGGCATTAATGTGCATGGTGAACTGAAAGTATGAAGGTCACTTATGTGAAAAATGTATAGTGAATACTTATTGATTAGTTGCAGTCGACCACAGCCAAGTGTGAAAAGCTTTATGTGCTACTAGCATAAAACAGAGTTTTCAATCCAATGACAGTGTTAACTCTTTTGAAACCCTACAGGGTCAATCCTGTAAGTGTGTCCTCACATGCCCAGGATTCATATGTCTCTCTCCATCTGGGTCTTATCTCAAAACAGTTTTATATTGTTCTACTGACTGCAATACATATATCACACTGCTCAGATTCCCAGGAGAGCACAGTCGAGTAAATGGAGTAAAGGATGGACATAGTGAAGTTTTGAGTGGTGGCAGGTGACAGGAAAGCATCTGAAAATGAGAATTTTAAGGGAATTAGGAGAAAAGTTTGGGCAAAGAAGAAAACATCAGGGCAGAAAAAAAAAGCATAGTTGTTTTGAGGATATAGAATTCAGTCAGTACAGAGAAATGTAAAATTACATCCTGCAAGATTGTGCAGGACATAAACCCAACTGCTTTCAGTTCTAAGTAGGGAAAGGGGAGAAGGGAAGTTATTTACCTAGGTTTGTTAATGGATTACTATCTGGGATCATAAAAATCTATTATTGATAATTTTTAAAGCTGAATGGGCTCTTTGAATATGTGTTAACCCAGAGATTTACTCCATATGAGTGGTATGTGAGTGACCGTTCGTTGATTCCAGTTCTAGCTGTGTGCACAACATCATCTGTCACTGGTTTTTCACCTTTGATACACTGGAACTGTTTGCCCTGGATTAAAATTTGGCTTAGAGTTTATGGAGAGTTTAAGACCTGTCACGTAACATGACAGCAGGAAATGGAAAGGGGCCTTAAAAGCTAGTGGAATCTATGTTATATAGGTATAATACACCTGGGAAACATTTGTATACAACTCTGTTGTACTGTGTCCGCATACATAGATAGATGTTTAAAAGCAAAGAACTTTTGAATGCATGAGACACCATCCCAAATCTGACTTAGAGCCAGAATCTTTTGTTTTCTTCTGGCTGAAACTCAGTTTTTGGGTCTTGAGGGCTAGATCACCAGCCATGACATTGCTATTTTGCCTGTGTGTGAGAAAACTTGGCATCACCAGAGAGTGATGTTCAAACCCTGAAGGACAGAGGATGTGGGCTTTGATATATTGGTGAAGGGCACTAGACTGTCCTTCCTTGAGAATTAAACTGCCACAAATCTAAGCAAGAATTGGTTTTCAACCAGATGGTTTATTAATAATCGGTGATAAGTGGTTAAGTGTGCTGTTTGTATTTCTCACCCAGTCTTTAGCTATCTGGTTTTAATGAAAGGATGCTTATCTTCTACCAGCCCTTTGGTGCCTGTCTACCGATTCCTCTTCTCCAGATGGTAAGGAGCCACTCACAAGTGTTGTATTACACTCTCTTTGTGTAAAGAGAGCACATCCAAAAAGAGATAGCACATCCCTGTCCCACAAAGAAATGCTTGTACATAGAAGGTGGACACAGGGCCATCACAATGCCACAGAAATGGACCCTCATATTTCTTCATCCTTTTTTTTTCTACTTGACTTCTGTAGCAGTGGTACTTGTGTTCTCACTGCCTCCCACTTGAGGATAGCAATTCTTGATCGGGTATAGCATCAGATTGCAGTGGGGTTAGCATGTGGTAACAAGAATGATGCTGGGGGGCCTGAAGGAGGGAGAGTGTTGCTCTAATTTTAAATCATTGAACTGGCACCTTCATCTTAGATCAGCTTACCCAGACTCAAAGCATATTGCTATGATCTATTTAACTGAAATTAACCTTCACTGATATGAGGTAATTACGTTCCAAAATCAGTGGCAAACTTCTGCTAATCAGTCCCCATGTGCCACCATCCCTACGTTTAGGATCATTACTTCCAGGCTACGAAAACTGATTTTTAAACCCAGCTTTGGGATTTCCTGAGTCTCAGCCAACTTGTAGGCAGCTGAGTGTGTGTGCTGCACAGGTTTTAATCAAATATATTCTGCCATGAGATAGTTTTGCAGAGCAAGCTGAGCCTGGCCTGCAAGTGAGCTCACCTGTCTCCAGAGCACTCTTGTCCTTATGTGGGAAAAGTAAGGTAATAAGCCTTCTTGCATGTCCTCTTCCTGGGCACAGTGAAATCACCAACCTCCCACAATCTCTTCCCTGCGTAGGGACAGCATTATCATGGCCCCCACCTTCCTGCTCTGAAAGAAAGCATCAGGAAGAGACTGGGAGAGACCAGTGTTAGGGACACCTATTTCTGGAAAAGAGCTGAATGAGCTGAAAAAGCAATTCATATTAATGGGTAGTGAAGGAGGACAGACATAGGAAGCCACCTTGTTTATGTCGTCATTTGGCAATGACTTATGGACCCAGGAGAGGAAACAGATATTGGGTGGCAACAGCAGATACCAAGTCATGCTGCTCTGCTGTCTGAATAGGTGAAACTCCATGGCTACCCTTACAGGGTAGTAGAGGGTCCTAGAGAAAGGGTATGTGGATGAGAAATGTAGGCAGCTCTTGTTTCCCCTCACTGTTCCCCATAAAACTCTGTGAAGTGAGCTTCCTAAGAAGCGAAACATGGACATGAAGATGTCTGGTTACCATGAAGAATCTTGTGGGTTTGAGGAATCAGCCATACTTATTGATATTTGAATATATCTAAGTGTACAGAAGGTTCACACTTAGGCAGTCATCTGGGGATAGAGGTAAGTCATGCATTAATGGCCACATGGCCTCTTGTTTTATTGTAATGATACTCCAGAGTTGCAGCTGTTCTGGAGATACTTTTGGATTGAAGCTATGTTTACCTTTATCAGTGCTGACCTTATTGTCATTATTTTCCTTTTTTTAATACCCTGTGACAATTTACAAACTGATAAGTTTTCTTCATGAGGTCTTAGAGCCTGCGTGGAGGACTTCTTATGTCTTGTTTTCTGATTCTCCTCAGTTGTGTTTGCTAAACTGTATTAGTGGAAGGCTTAGTGATATAGATTCTACTGTACAGTCAAGGAAAGACCTTGCATGACTATAAGGAAAGGTAAGTGAGAGAAGAAAAGGTTAAGTATTGGCAATTTAAATTTAAGCACAGCTGAGCTGCTAAGTCACCTTCAGTTCACCTCTATTCACTCCACTTCACTCTTCACATCAGACCTTACGTGTACCGGCGGTGGTGGTAAATGCCTCACGAGTTCTCTCTGAGTTGTTTCAAAACTCTTGATCTTCTATTTGAAGCTTCTTTGAAAGTCCTCCAATGAAGTGAGTCTGAACAAGTCTGCTTGTTCTTCTGTCATCCTGAGTCCAGTTTCAAACTGTGTCTAGAAGCAGCTCAACATTTTGTGTGCCTCAGCCCATATAAAGAGGAAAGCAGCTTACTGGAGTCAAGACAAATAGCCAGACCTCTTTATTTCTACTGAAATAGAAATGATGTGGGAAAAGATCAGGTTTTGTTTATTCAGGGTACAGAAAAAATCCTGTTATGGCTGAGGCATAAGGCAGCAGGATACACATATCTAAACGTAATGCTGCTAAGGTGCTTGTAGAAGCAC
>WEKX01023437.1:83917-101226 GCA_013390025.1 Pitta sordida
TGCATTCTAGTGTTTAAACTAAACAGAGTGGAAAAGGACTTCTGTACTTTAACGACCTTTCCTGGAGTCACATTCTAGTCCCATTCGTTTGTGGATTGAAATTTTTTTTCCTTTCTCCCTTGAGAAAATGTTTAAATGTAAAAGTTCGTCATGAGTCTTGGATGAATTTGTGTACTCTTCCCAGACGCCTCTGAAGCACTCCCAATCAACTCTCTGCTCCCTGTCTGCTGATGCGGACCTGCTGCATCCCTTACTTTGTATGCCTGGTTTCAGATGTCTGTTCACCATTAGAAAAAAGTTTTAAGAATCCCAAGAGCCTGGATAAACATAGTCAAACCATCGTTCTTGCAGGATGCAATTCCTGTGTTCTCAGCCCAGTTTGCTCATTGACTCCTTGGATGACCTTGGAGAAAGAGTACTGGAACAGCAGTTGACTTCATCAGGGTAGTGACTAACTCATCTCAGCTTTGTACTCATGAAAGAAGGGTTTCTGTGTCACAGAGAAACCCCCACCCAGGCTCTAATTCAACTCTTTTCATGTTTGTTGGGCTTTGCTCTGCGTTTTCCTTGACCAAAACAATGCCATCTTTTATGGAAGAGAGTAGTAGAGTTTGTCAGAACAGAGCGATATAATAGAGAGGCTTCCATTTGCCAAACATGCAATGGGAAAATCCGAACATGGCTCCTCCAAATGTTACTGATCCATATTGTAAAATTATTTGAAACCAGAAATATCTGCATGTTCATCTCCATGCTTGTTCATAAATTACTATGCCAAAAGCTCACTTCTCTTACTCTCAACAATGAAAGAAATATCTAGAAAGAAATTTCTATGCCATGTTTTGATAGTGAGCTTGGAGAGTGCTTGCATTGGAAAACTGCCCAGAGAGCATTTTATTGGTCACATTTAATTTTAAAATGGTTTATATCTCCCTAAACCCCAGGTTCACGGTATTTAATATTACTAATAGGATGGTGAGGTTGCCAAGCGTTTATCAGCATGGAGATACCAGAATGGAAACAGTAAAATGACACATTAATCTTCGAGCTCTCAATATGTCACCACAGAAACACCCGCTGCCCATTATCCAAGTGTTATGAAAATACCCAAATTCTTAATAACAGACACATTGTAAAAGAGGTAGAAGTATTGGGGAAAGAAAATTACTGTTGGCTCACTCCTCCTTTTCTTTGTTCATCTTCAGTCACAACCTGGAAACAGGTCGTTGCCGGATTGTTTTAAAGGAAAGCTAAGACATAGATTACATTGGTATTTTTTATTGGTGTGTTTTGGGGGTTTCTTGGTTTTTTAAAAAATAAAGTGACATTAAGTACTGTCATGCAGAACACTTGATCTGTGATGACAGCAGAGCTCCCACTGTCTTCACTAGCACCAGGCAAAAGTCTTGGAGACTTGACATTTATTGCAAACCAAGTTACAGTCTTAAGGATTATCAGCAAACCAAACTGCAAGCTGCTCAGGATTGGCAGGACTCAGATTTGGCAAATAGCACCACTTCTAGGTTTGTCCCTCACCTTGTTGCTCCAGGTCCTCACCATACCTATAGTCTAGTTGCAAGGGAAAGAATTAGAAAATTGAGAGACTGCACATTTGAGATTTCTGGCTGGTATTTTTATCTGATGAGAAGAGAGTTAGCATCAACAGCATTTGTATTTGCTGCCGCTCAAACTGCTTCCCACATGCTTTATTGAGTAAACAAAGGCTAGTTAACTGTCACCAGTTCCCTCAAACGACCGACTTCTCTCTGGGTAGTGAAGGAACTGGAACTGAGTAATACACGTGTGAAAGTGCTTCTGCCTTTTACTACAAGCAAAAGTAATTGCTCCCTTTGTAATAAACAAATACAAAGGAACATTTTTCCCTTATGACTGAGGAGGTGAAAAAATCGTCTGACACGATATCTTTTTTTATATATTGGGATGATAACCTTTCTTTAGAAAAAAGGCACCTCTGCTATGTTCTCTGACATACTCAGAAAGAGGTAGTCGGGCCTGAATATCTCAGCTGATTATGGCTCTGTTTATTCCTTCAGTGAAGGAATAGACCTTCAGCCTCTAGTGAAGAAGAAGAAACAACCATTTCCAGGCTGGGGTCAACTCACTGCCCTTGCTTGAATCAGAAATTGTGCTGAAAAGAATAGTGCACCATGCAGGCTCCGGACAGAAGCAGCATCTTATCCACAGATTACAGGTAGTACCAGTATTTTCCAAAGGCTCTTAATAAGCAATGGCACTGCTGCTTTATAACTTGTCCTTGTGCAGGTGGTGATGATTTTATTAGAGGAATAAGCAATGGGGTAAAACAGAGATTGTCTCTTTCAATCCAAATGTTCTAAGAAATAGAGAACAAAGGAAGCCATATGTGGGTTTTAGCTGCCTTAATATGCAGCTCTGCTTCTTTATGAGGAGTGCACACATGACCTTTCCCTCATGAACAAGGGATTTGATGTTAACTAGTACATATACAAGCTCACAGTTCTTTGGCATGTCTCTCTAATAGAACTGTTGGCCCATCTTCCAAAATCAGACCCCACACATAAAACGTGTGTTTAAGTCAAACTTTCTCTGTGAGACACTTATTTTAAGCTCCATAGAGGTTTTGCAGGTATGTTAGAAACAACTAGAGCTCACATAGCTGCAGGGAAAATAAAAAGCTCTGTTTATTCGCTTAGTGATCTGGCTGCTTGTGTCATCCACAATGTCAGACAAAATGTCAGCACCTCTGTTTAACTTATGTTTCTACTCTTCATAGACCTGGTATCCTGAAGTATAACTGATACCCACTATATATCTTATGAAGAGTCAGGAGAAAATTGCAGCAGCAGTTCTATAAGAGGTCAGTTGGTGTTTGTGTACTAACTTCATCAGCAAGAGGCTATCCTACACAGGCATGTGTTCAGACAGTAGTGAACCTTGGAGTGTATTTTAGAAGAAAAGCCCAACTACCAACCTTGCAGATTCTTTGATGTTACTTGCCCAGAGCATTTTATTCAACCAGAATAAACACTGTGCTCTTATGATGGCCTAGTGGAAAACACTGCAGGGGAAATCATTAATGTCCACTCATTTGTTCAGTTGGTCACCATGGCCTAATAATAAAAAGTCATCTGTGGTGATGAATGTGCATTTTGCAGGGATTAGCACATCTGTATATTTCCATTTTTTAATAAAATGTCAGCTACATGAGTGTTACAGCACTCGTGATGATTACTGTATTGTGCATCTACTAAAACTAATGATTCAAGGAATTTCCAAAGTTCAAACACTTTCTTCATTCCCTAAAGCTCAAGCTAGAACACTTCTGGGAACTGATTGCAAATTTCTGAATTGAATTAGGAGGAAAATTGAATTAGAAGGGTTTTTTTTTCATTTTATAAGAAATGAGAGTTGAATGTCCTACCACAGTACAATTGCACACAGGAGACCACACGGAGTAAAAATTCAGAGCTTGATCAATAAAAAGCTTGATTTGTATGTATTTTTGGATGTACAGAATGAGTTCGAGCCTCATTTTCTCACTGAAGTGAATGAATTTCTGTTTGGTTTTTTATACTGTGGATATGATACCTATTTTCCCTCAAACAATTCAATCCATTGTGTGTATATATGTGTGGTTTTGATTTTTTTCTTTTTCCAATAGAATGAAGATTAAACTTGCATTCTAAGCATGCACCACTGTCTAGACATGTCTGTAGGCAAGGGCTAGGCTACCCTTAGCCAGTCTGGTGATCCTGACCTGATCACCTTATGCAGCACCTGCAAAATAACCACGACATTAAACCTGGTCAGCACAGATTTAGGAGAGGTAGGTCCTACCTGACCAGCCTGATCTCCTTTTACGAACAGGTGACTCACCTGATTGATGATAGAAAGACCGTGGATGTTGTGTACTTGGACCTTAGCAAAGCCTTTGACACGGTTTCCCATGGTAAGCTTCAGGAGAAACTCTCAGAGCACGGATTGGATAGGAGCATCCTGTGTTGGGTTAGGAATTGGCTGGATAGACGAGCTCAGAGTCAGTTGGTCGGACTAGGGAAGTTACTCTTCCCCTGTGCTCGGTGCTGGTCAGACCACATCTTAAGTACTGTATAGAGTTCTGATCTCCCCAATTTAAGAAGGATGTTGAACTGCTTGAGAGGGTCCAGAGAAGGGCAACAAGGATGGTGAAAGGACTGGAGAACAAGCCCTGTGAGGAGAGACTACAGGAGCTGGGGTTGTTCAGCTTGGAGAAGAGGAGGCTCAGAGGTGACCTCGTTGCTGTTTACAACTACCTGAAGGGAGGTTGCAGTTGGGAGGGTGTGAATCTCTTCTCTCAGACTGACAACACCAGAACAAGAGGACATGGCCTCAAGCTATGCCCGGGGAGGTTTGAGCTGGATGTTAGGAAGAGGTTTTTTCCAGAGAGAGTGATCGTTCATTGGAATGGTCTGCCCAGGGAGGTGGTGGAGTCGCCATCCCTGGAGGTGTGTAAGAAAAGACTGGATGAGGAACTCAGTGACACAGTTTAGACGATGGGAGGCTTGGATGGGTGGAGCATGGTGCCCATGGCTCCAGGGTTGTGGGTTCGATCCCTGGGTAGGCGCTTGCTTGGGAGTTGGACTAGATGATATTTGTGGGTCCCTTCCAACTTGGAACAACCTGTGAACCTATGAACCTTTTCTAACATGAACGAACTGCTGAGGCTGACTGCAGCAAGACATCCATTTCAGCAGAGGGCTTGTCTAGGCAGGGAAGATACTGCATATTGATGTAGTGCGTGATTTTATTTCATTCCTGTTCTGCATTATCTGTCCATGGAAATGTGCTTAACAAGGAGATGGCATTGAGAGCAACTCTGCCCTGATAGTGCCAAACATCATCTGGCTTTGAAAGTGAAGGAATTTCCTTATGTTGACAACTGTACAATTGGAATACAGCTGTGTTTTTTTCTTGGTAAGGAAAAACTGGTTCCCTGTCCTGGCAGGGAGCTATGTCCGTGTGCAGATTAACCTTCCTGAGTCCTGTCTCCCCACCACGGCTTTGCTCTGCCTTGTTTTATAAAGCAACTTCTGAAGTCCTGGGACAGTTTGATAAGGAAATCAGGATTTTTAACACTTAAGTAGGACCCTTCATGGAGATTAGACATGTATTCTTCAACCTTGAAGGCATGGCTGCAGAAGCTTTGTTCTTCTAGATTTCCAAGCTTGTGGTGCACAAGTTTTTAATGGTGTAGGTTGCATTATAGGCTGCATGTCTGAAATGAGATGCCACCTGATATGTCCGACTGCATAACAACAGGCAGACGTGCCCCTGTTCCAAGGGGCATGTTGTCCTGTGTTTGGAGGTGGGTGCCATGTCTGCAGACCGCCTCAGCAGCAGGCTGCCACGTGGGCAGAACAGGTGGTTGTGGGTGGCAGTATCATTTACCCACTGCCATCAGGATGGAGTCACCACACCATGCAGTGAGCAGTGTAGCAGTTGTCTGTCCAAGATTATGATCCACTCAGGCATGGGGTTAGAACAGATTGCGGGTAGCATTCACCTGAGTGAGTACTTGGATATGTGTTGCTGTTTTGCTTTGTCTCCAAAAATATTTGTATTCAGTATGCTTCATTTAGCACAATGCAGTGGAATACAAATGGATAGTGATGAAGAAACCTAAGAAAAATGCTTTTAACAAGCTGTAGAGACATAGATCCTGAAAAAAAAAAATAGAAAAGATTTCAGGACCAGCAAAGATTGCTCTGCAAACATCTTTGAGGAGACAAAACCTGAACACATTTTCCATATAAAATTGTTTAAAAATCTTTCTCACAGGAGGGAGCTCTCTTCCCTGTATTTCACAAGAGTGCAATATTCTGTTGACTGCAGAAATAAAAGCAAAGCCAATGGCTCTGATATACCCAAGATCTGGAGCTGTGCTGGACAGGAATAGAGGTAGCTCAAGAGAAACTGACAGCAGGAAGAAACAGCTGCAGCTCCTTGGGGTGGGCATCACCACTGTTATTCCAGGACCACATAACCAGGGATTTTTGTGAGGCCAAAAATTCTGTTCATACAACTTCACAGAGGATCTTGAGTTAGCTAAACATGTAACTCATAAACTCATTATTCCATGTCTCAGAGTTCTGGGAATACTCTTTCAATTTGAATTCTGTAAACCGTAACTCATCAAGTAATCAGTGGGAAAATTCATATTTGAAAATCAACCTGTATATGTTTACTATAAAGATTGGCTTATGTCTTATAAGTGCAGCATATTGCAGTACCAACCTGCTTCTCCACAGGGTCCCTCCACCTTCTTTTCATCTTGGGTCTGACACTACGTTACTTTTTCATTAGGAGCCAGGGCACGAATCAGTCCTTTTAAAGTTTTAAATGGAATTTAAAGGTGTCTGTGTGCAAACAAGGCATAACTTTCACTGTCATTAAGTAGTACAGCAATGATTTCAATTCATACGTTTAACATAACTGATTTTCCTTGATGCTTTATGGAGAAACAACTTTGAAAGGTGAATTCAACTATGCTTCATTTCATGTTTATTAAGAGATCAGCAGTTGAAGTGATTTTCATAGGGCCTCAGTTTTACAAAGGGCTGCTGAATACTGTCAACTCTGTTATTTTAACCATAGGTTTCCAGCACATAGACAATACCTTGCAGAATTGAGCTCAAAATTATTCTTATCATGCATGTTGGCTCTGAATCTCTAAGTTATGTGATTTTTTTTTCTCTTAGTGAACAGAAGGTCCTCAGCACCTCCCAGTATTGAAATTCGGACCATGCTGTCAGAAATGTTTTACTAGTAAGTCTTTCTCTGTAAGAGGCCAGGGTTAATGAGTAAATCACAGAACTGGTCCTGAACATGGATTTACTTCATAGTGTCTTAAAGACATTGGTGACACTTAACAGCCTTGTTTACTGCAAAACCCACTTCAAATAAATATTTATCTAAACATATTAATTCCTGAAGGTCAAAGGAACAATATGTTAATTAATGATATCTCTCAGGTATGGTCTCGTCTGGATACTGTGCCTTGTACTAGTGGTCAAGAACAAGGGAAAACTTTTCAGAAGCAGTGAGTGGTCTAGCAGCCCCTGTCACCACTCTAGGACTGTGTGACTGGTTGCAAGTGCTGACACAGGCATCTGCAGAGATCCTCACAAGATTATGCCTTTGGATAAACAGTTTGAAAACCAAGACTGTGCAACAACCACTTGACATTTGGTAGTGTTTCCATGGTTAAGCGAAAAGATTATAGCTTATTTATTTGTCATAGGTAATAGAGCTTGAGGATAGCCCCGTTTGTCAGCAGAATGAACATGGCCATTTAAATGCCCTGTTTGGACTGGTATTTGCATTCTGATCCAGATGAAAAGCAGTCATGCTACTATCTCAATATTCATGGCTTAAGAGCAGCAGAAATGCAGGTAATGCACAAAAACCTGTTAGTAATGCCCTACATTGCAAGAGTTTTTGGCATTTTGAAGGCTTTGAGGATTCCTGAGAACTACCAAATGTGAATACAAAATACTACTGCTCTTTCTCTCTATTTATTGCATATGCAGAGGGTCAAATTCAGAACTGACCAAATTTTCCTGATCTTTAGGGATGTGGTAGAGATAAACTTTGCCCTTTTAACTCTTGTTTTTCTTTCCAAGCTGTGTTTAAATGCTTTGGGTCTGTGTAGTTTTTTATTACAAGGAAAACATACTTGCTCTAGCTTTTTTGTATCACTATTTTGACATACCAAGCCCTTCCTTTCTCTCCAGGCAGTCTCTGGAGAGCCTGGAAGAGTGTAACAGCTCATTGACTTGCAATGTGATTAATCCTTGGATTAGTCAAAATATGATGCAAACAGATCCTGACCCAGTGCTGAATGCTGTTCTTGCCTGTGCATGCAGTGTTAGGTACCTTACAACTGTCTCGAATTGATCAGGACATCCGGATTTTGTAACCTCATTTTATAACTGTTCCTCTCTCAAATTCCATCCTGTGAAGTTCTGAGGATATGTAACAAGAAGCCACCCAGTTACTATTCCTTGCATCTATCTGCCAGTGTCACCTGCTTCTCTGGCATCATCATGCAAGCATGCACTGTTACACTCCCTCCTGGAATCTCAACTCTCGAGTTGAGATTCACACCATCACTCAGCCTGACAAGAGTGTTGACTCCTGGAGCCAGAGCTGTGCTTGGGAGCACATAAAAGCACAAGAGTCCCCTACGTCTTGGCAGGACTTCAAGGACTATCCCAACGAAGAGATCTTGACAGCATAGTTGTAAACTCCACAGGCCCCAAGGGCTCAAACACCATGATATTTATGCTGCAGACTGTATTGCCAAGATAGTATCATTGTTATGCAGACATTAGTCCCCGAGTAAGAAGTAGCATTTCTCACACCTGTTAATTGGCATTTGAAAAAATTAAGGCTGACTGGAGTGGGCAGTGTGATTGAGAAAGACAATGCATACAAAGGCTGTATCCGGTGTTTCTTCTGTTCTCTGTTCAAAGGGACTTCAACTGCATGGCTACTACAAATAATTGTGACATCCACTGTTAGCTGAAGGAATTACATGCTGCATTACTAAGATTCCTGATATATTTAGCACTGTTGTTTTACACCCCTTTCAGTTTTTATTGCAACCTTCATCTTTGCAAAAAGATAGGAAGTCCAGAGCTGTTAAATTACAAAAGTATTTAGGAAGAACCTAATTGTATGACCAGCTACTGTGAGATTACATACAGGCTTCCAAATGAAGCATAATCCTTAATCCTTCCTCTACTGTACTCCTGATGGAAATAGTGTATCTAAAGTAGGTCTCCCATATTTCACCTGGTCTGATTGTAGTAGTAAGCCTAGGTTTTTTTATATCAGAAGACAGTATTTAGAACATTAAGGAGAAGAAGTGGAGCTGGAGACATTTTGGTAAGTAGTGTTTCTGGCACTTTAGTGTGAGGTAAGGGCAGCACCACTGAAGTCAGTTCATGAAGTCAGGTGTTGACAGCAGATTTCAGTCTCCACCTGTTCAAGTAAATAGGAAAATTAACACCTTTGAAAACTATTTTCTAACTTCATTTTTTAGGAAAACTCTTAAGAACTTCTGAAGACAAAACTGCATTACTCAGCTCTGATCCTCACTGTCTTTCCTGAGAGTTGCGAGAGTTATATAGGAACATAACATCTAAAAAAAGATTGGACCACAAAGGGTGTAATTATGTGACTGAGACAGATTCCCCCATAAACAGAATTACAGGATAGAATATTCAACATCCTGCTAATAAATTTTAACTCTATTTTTCCTGTCTAAAGGCATGCTTTTCTTTCTCAATAAATGAATTTTAATTTAGAACAACTCTTTTAATTTCCAAGAAATTATGATGAAAATATAAAGTCCATGTCAGTAATACAAGAATCTTGACTATGGGAAGTCAAACCCCAAACCATCTTGAAATTATTTTGCCTCAAGCAAAATAACTGGCAAGTTTTCTCATCTAGTAGCAACAACAACTCATTAGACCATCAGGAAAAATCTCTCCTTCATGAATGTAAGAAAAATTAGAAAAACTCACTAGTCCAGGTTGCTCAAAGCCCTGTGTAACTCAGCCTTGAACCTTTTCTGGGATGGAGCATCTGTAGCTTCTCTGGATAAGCTGTTCTAGGGCCTCATCACTCTCTGAGTATGAGTTTCTGCCTAACACCTATTCTAAATCTCTTGTCTTTTAGTTTAAGACCCTTAAGTCCTGTCATTTTCTGCCTGAATAAGAAGTTGTTCTCCATCCTCTTTTATAAGCCCCCTTTAAATACAGACAGGTCAGAGTGAGGTCTCCCAGGAGCTTTTTGTTCTTCAGGCGGAATAACACAGAACCTTTTATCATAGCAGAGGTGCTCCAGCCCCCTGTGCTAGAGACTCCAGAGCCGGATGCAGTAGTCCAGGGAGGGTCTTATGAGGTCAGAGCAGAGGAGCAGAATTAAATTCCTTGTCTTGCTTGTCACAGTTGCAAGTTGCAAGAATTCTGTAATAATATTCCTGCTCGTATTTTCTCCTAGTTTTGTCTATGTTTCTAATAAGAGTGGAGAAACAGCACTCTATGCTAAACTGCTGTTGTGCTTGTTCACCTCCCACTTCTCCCGCATTCCGCATGTGCCCTCGGACTTACTGCTACGTTTGGCTGCTTTATTTCAAGGTCTACCTTTCTACTTTTCTCATACTTTTATTTTTATTTGCTTTTTGGGGTTTTTTTCACATGGCTTTTCCCACCTCATGCAGCTGCCTGCGTATCGAAGGAGCGCCTGTAGCGCCTGAAACAGATCCTTCCCGTTAAGCAAAAGCGCTCAGGGGGCAGAGGGGACACTGAGGTGGGACCGGGCCGGAGGAGGAGCGCCCGAGCCCTGGCGGGGTCCGTGAGGCACCGGCCCCCTCTGGTGGCCACTGGCCCGGGACCCCTGGCCCGTCACCCGGAGCTGTCGGTTCGCACACGGCGGGTGCCCGCTGCCAGGCGGGACCAGTCCCGCAGGGGCACTGCGGAGCTTGCGTGCCTCGCTTTAACAATTTTCAGCTGTCGGACTCATTTTCCATTTCTTTGTGAAGTCCAGTGTACTTATCCTGCATTATATAAGAGGCATGAAAAAATGTTGGCTGTGTTAACGGCCAAGAGCCTGACATCAGAATTTAAAGTTCCAAAACGTTTGCATGATGCTAGCCTACTATTTCAGCCGGTGCTATTTTAAACTTACAAATCCCCACTTATTGACTGACTATTCTTGCCATAGCACACTTGTGTAGACTTTCACAGAGAGAGGAAGCACCAAGAAAGCCTCTGGTTGCACACTGTGCAACCCTAATTCTGAAGAGTGATATGAATGACAGCTCATGTCTTAAGAAATTGCTACAAGTTTGCACAAAACTTGGGTTACTGAACACTAAAAATGTTGACCTCGACCTGTATTTTTGCTCCTGAGATGCTTTTTCTAGTAATATGTTAACATGAAGGTTTTCAGCTTTCTCTGACAAGTGGAACCTCCCACTTTTAACTTAAACTCACTGGCAGCAGGCCCGCTTTCCTTAGTGGTGTTGCAATGAACTGAGAGTTTGAACTCCTGCACTTGCTGTGTATTGTAGAGGTGGCTCTTCTTGCTTCTCCATATATTTTTTGAATTTACAAGTTTTGATTACGAGTTTCAGCTTTATGCACTTTACATGTAATCTTTATGCACTTACATAATTGTGCATAATCGAGTTTCAGTTTCTTCCCAAGAACTATAAGAGAGCTTGTTCTTTCCATTCTTGGGTCAAATTTGTTAGCAAGAAGAGTCCTCTGCACAGGGCTCTAAGCAAGGACCTCACTATGTATTTGAATTCATCTCAGGGTTGCACATTAAATATTAATAGAGATTCCTTTAGCAATGTTGAAATAGCTTAAGTGAGCATATCTGATACTGACCGTGCATGTGATATTCCCAGCAACTGATTGACATGCCTTCAAAAGATCAAATTCAGCCTTCCTTGCATGATGGAAGATAAAAATCTGGCCTAGGATTTAACCATACCTGGTAATTAAGTTTAAAGAACAATAAGGTCTCACAAACCTCTCTGAGACTACAATGAGCATACTGGGATCTCAGTTGCCATTTCTGCAAACTGTTTACGATTCACATACCTCTGCAAATCCAATCCTGATCTCAAATTGCTGCTCATAAACAACATAGCAGAGATTTGAAGTATGAGAGCTTGTTCTGAATTCCCCTTTACTAGCAGTAGCATGGCTAACTTTTAGCATTAAAAACCCCTCTTATGTCTTGAATACGTCCCTCAGACAATTTATTTTTTCTTTTTGTGACTGGTGTCAAGAAGGCAGATACGACATGCTTTATTCTCCTTTTCTTTTGCTAGAACCTGTAAATGAGTGTTTTTGTATTTCAAGAGCAATTTAAAGGCAGGAGGACCGGAAGAGGAGGACTGGGGTACACAATGCTGAGGGAGGAATTGTTTAAGGTCAAGAACAGGAACAACTCTCCCTCATTTTACCTTATTCTATCAGTGTTTAACAGGTAAAGTTTAAGTTTTACGGGCTTATTGAAATCAGTCCATATCCTGAACTGGGATTGTTCCCAGTGGTCACTGATGCAATGGTAAGCTATTTCTAAGAGACAAAGCATGGGAGCCTTAAAAGAACCAGAGATACCACATATATATTCAGACAAGAATACTCAACATTAATGTACCCAGGTCTCAGGGCTGTTTGCAACTGAGCCTCTATTGTTGCATTGTGATACTCCCCAGGATGGGTTTGCTCTTGCTTGGGGCAGCCACTCGGCATAAGGACTGTTAGAAAAGAATGTGATAGAAAAGATTGCACAGAGGAACTCAGTTCAGTCTCCATAGCACCATTGTGCATATGTGAGCTCGTGCTCATTTCCAGGAGACTTTCAACACTGTTTTTCACAGTGTCAAAAGAATGTTGATCTATAAAAGAATGAGATTAAAGGTCCCTCATAGATTGATAACTGGTTACAGAAATATAGGGTAGATATAAAAATACATTTTCTCAGTCCCCTGAAGATTTGTCCTAAGACCTGTGCTGTCTGACATATTCAGAAATGGTGTAAAAAAAGAGAGTGAGAAGATGACAAATTTTGCATAAACACAAGAAATAGCTATGAGGGATTACATGCCCTGCAGAAAAATCTTGTGCTGTTGGTAGATCAGAGGATACAATAGCTAGTGAGATCCAGTGCTGCCAAACATGAAACAATGCATTTGAAGAAAATAATTACTAGGAAAGAAAGAGACATACCATAGTGCTACTACAGAAATTCATGGTGCGAGTGTATCCTGACCACTATTTCCAGCTCAGAACTGCTGTCACTAAGAGGACACAGCAGAATTTTTAAAAACCCAAAACATTTTGAAGGGTGGCAAAGATGAACCAAAACTTACAGCAGCATTGGTTCAAATGCTTCAGCTATGCAGACAAAAAAAAAAATACATCAAAGGGAGGAAAAGAATGAGCAATACAGAGAAACTATCTACAAAGAGTCCAATCTTTGGGGATAAACCTCTTAGCAGTTGTGATGGGACAAGAGGCAATGGTTTTTAACTAATAACAGTCTATCTAGATTAAATATAATAAAGATTTTTTTTTAAAAGAGTGTAATGAGACACTGGAACAGGTTGCTTAGGGATGTGGTGGATGTCCAATCTCTGAAAACATTCAAGGTCAGGTTGGATGGTACTCTGAGCAATTTGATCTAGTTGAGGATATCCCAGCTGACTGCAGAGGTGTTGGACATCCTTTCCAACTCCAACTACTGAATCATTCTATGATTCTCTTTCATAATATGTAATGTCAGAACTGTGAGATGTTAAATAAAACAAGGTCGGGACAGAATTGAGAGCAAAAGGAGATATTTCATCATAGGCACTGAAGTGTGGAAAACATTGGCATGCATTTGTGAAAGCCAGAATATAGCATGGGCATCAGCATGGATTTGTAAATGCCACAAATTAGAATGAATTAAAATATAGGATTGATTATCTGAATGGAAAAAATGCTGTTTAATACAAAGAGGAAGCTCAGAGCAGTTTCTGTGCCAGGAATGGCTGGAGACTGAGAAAGTACCCTAAGAAGGCCTGTAACTCTTGAGCTATTCCAGGACAGGAATGCTGAACTGGGTAAAACTACAGTGTGATCCACTTACATCCATACGGCTGGGAGAAGTAGGATTAGGAATGTATGGGCCTTTCAAGACCCTGGTAACATACTGAAGTTGTCAGCTCATGCTGATATCTGGGCTGTTCTACCTTCACCACCAAATGCAAGATCACAGCGAGCAGAGGAAATGCTTCACTTAGTGCATCTGTGCTGCCAGACTGCAATGGACAGAAAACACTTGCACTCTGGGAAACACACTCAAAGTAACAGATGACTTTTCTCCCAAACACTCGGGTGCAAGCACCTTTATGTTCCTCACAAAAATTCTGCTCAATGTTGTTCTTGTAGGATCCTCTTTCTCCGTGTATTGGTGTCTGGGAAACTGCGTATCCATTTTTCCACTAGATGTCCCACAAAGTCAGCAAGTGCAGTTGTTCTGCACTGTCATTTCTTTCAGCCACAGAAACATATCGTCTTTGAAGTAAAATGTTTTATAACATAAAATATTGATACATAAATATATACACACACATATATATACACATTTATATACAGATATATGCAATGACCCTGGACAAACAATGATACATTAATAGAATATACACTAATATTCTATACTATGGATTGATGATTAAATCTCCTTGTGGTATGCAACATGCAGTTCTATCCTTTTTCATTATCCACCATGTAAACCCTGGTTCCTGGGCAATGATAACTCCACGTGTGGGTCTGCCTGCACCTGAGGGAGAGGTAACCCAGGCAGTTTTCCCTAACAAACCTCTGACTTGNTGCAGCCTGATCCACCTGTTCGTTGTTTTGGTGCTCCTCATTAACCCTATTCTTGGGAACATGGACATCTATGTGATGGACTCTCACAGGGAGGCTTTTTACTCGAGCAGCAATATCTCTCCATTTAGTAGCAGCCCAAATTGGTTTTCCCCTATGNTGTAAGCAGTGTGTAAGAATGCAGATCGAGCTGGACCAGCTCTGTTGGTGGAACCTTGGGTTTAACTAACCAGGTGGCTTTCATTAGATGGTCCTCCCAATTTTTGAAAGTTCCTCTATCCAGTGCTTTCAAGGTGGTTTTTCAACAACCCATTGTACTGTTCTATTTTGCCTGCAGCTNTCCCACATTTCTCTTTCAGCAATGTCCAAGGTCAATTGAATGGCTTTGAGTTCAGCAAATTGGCTCGATCCACCTTCTCCTTCAGTAGCCTCTGCAACCCGTCATATAAGATTCCATACAGCTGCTTTCCACTTCTGTTTCATTCCCACTATACGACAAGAACTGTCAGTAAAGAGAGCACAGCGTGTTTCTTCAGCCAGCAATTGGTTGTACGGTGGAGCTTCTTCTGCACATGTCACTTGTTCTTCTTCATGACAGAGACTAAAATTTTCACCTTCAGGCCAATTTGTAATTATTTCTAAGATGCCAGGGTTATTTAGTCTGCTGATAAGGGCGCACTGTGTTATGGGGCAATCCACTTGCTCCATCTGGCATTGGTGGTGTGATGGGTAGAGGGAACCTTGGCTTTGAACATCCACCCCAGTACCGGCAGCTGGGGTGCCAGGAGGCTGCTGCCATCATGAGGTCACCTTGCCTCCGTGGCGGGGAAGGGGTGTCCCTGAGCTCTGATCAGAATTCTTGGAGCCTGGAAAATCTTAACTTTGCAACACTGCGACACCCCATGCTGCTTATGGTGGGGGGTGGGAGGGGGGTGTCGGTATTGGAGTTTCTTTTCCTTTAACATCCACCGGTCCTGGGAGAGGCAGCACTGCCCGGGCTTTGACTGGGCTTTGAGTAACAAGGAATAGCATGTCTTGTGCTGGTGCTGCGCTGGGTCTCAGTGGAGCGCACAGGAGACACACAGGACGGGATCGGGGACCAGGGCATGGTGCTGCAGGGCTCTAAACACCATCACAAGCTGGAGAAACCATGTGCCCTCCCCGCTCGCCCTCCCCCTGGGGCCGACTCCGCTCCAGAGGGAGAGCCAGCACCACCCCTCAGCGAAGCAGAGGAACTGCGCATGCATCAGCCGAGGAACCTTGCAAACGCCTGAAGCCGGACTGTGAGAAATTTTCCTCGCAAATGTGTGGAGTTGCAATGGCGAGGTCGCAATGCAGCAGGGACATACTGTACTTTCCTTTTTTGCCTTAGCCTCTTTTCTCCATTCCTTATGCCAGTGCTGCCCTTTATTTTACACTCTTTTTCTTTCTCTCATTTTTACCTTCAGAAAACACATAATCATAGAAATAGTTGTCTCAGCCATAATTCTCTTAATCCACACCTATAGGATGCATTCTTTTGTTTTTGTTTAAAAAAGGACTCTTGTTTCTACATTTTATATTTAAATCTAGTACATTCATAAATGTTTGAAAACCATTATTGGTTATCTATGAAATCACCATAACACATTTAAAACAAAATGAGTCTCTATATTGTAATTTTATTATGTATCTATAAACATTCTTGTTTGGTCAAAAAGAAAATGAAGTCTATCCCAAGCCTTTGTAAAGTAGATTTGAAACTGAAATATGTTAGTTTAAGGACAGCATTATTACCACTTGTTTTAATTTTCTGTTCAGATTTCTCTCTGCAGAAGTATTTTGCTTGTTGTTTTCCACTATAATGGATTGTCTATTTCCCATAGTATGTGAAAGACTTAAACTTCCATATTAGGAAGAAAAATTGCCTAATGGGTCAATTAGCCAACTACCACAGGTAGCGCACATTCTGCATTTCAGGAGAGCATAGCAGTTCCCTTTTTTTTCGCCCCACTGAGTTTATTTTAGAGTTTCAAAACACATTTTCTTCCAAGTATCTTGAGAAATAACACCCAAGTAAAAAGTGCCAGAAAGGCATCATGTTTGCAGAGTTAAAGGAGTTTTTTATCTTCTTTGGGTGATTTGTTGTCATTCTTGGAAAAGTCCTTTTGGGTTTATTTCTTTTGATGTAGAGATCTAGATGAAAAAAAAAGAGATGTATATTGGTGGTTTAATATGTACACTCAAACCTGATTCAATACACTGTGAAAGAAGATTTCCATTAGCTTTTATGGGCCTGATTTGATGCCCTTAAAATATTAGTATATCCTCCAGTGCAGCAACGGATAAACTGTTGCAATAGGATCCCACCAAGTTAATAATTTTGCACCAATATTCTTTTAAAAAGCTAAGTAAGAGAAACATTTGTGCATATTAGTTTTGTTTCTCAGCCTGTCTCGCAGTAGTATCTCTTTAAGAATGAGCTCATGAAGGCACAGGAGCAGGCGGTCCCAATGTGCCGAAAAGTGAGTCGAAGGGGCAGATGGCCAGTCTGGATGAGCAAAGAGCTCCTGAAGGAGCTGGGGGAGAAAAAGAGGATGTACAACCTTTGGAAAAAAGGGGAGGTGAGTCAGAGTCTGTTCAAGGAAGCTGTGAAGCGGTGCAGGAGGAAAACCAGAGAGGCGAAAGCCCAGACAGAGCTCAACCTAGCTGTCTCTGTCAAGGACAATAAGAAAAGTTTCTATAAGTACATTAACAGTAAAAAGAAAGGCGGTACCACCCTCCACTCCCTATTGGATACAGAGGGCAATATAGTAACCAAAGACGAGGAGAAAGCAGAAATACTTAATGCACACTTTGCCTCTGTTTTCAATAGCAAAACAAATTGTC
>WEKX01023437.1:105032-115675 GCA_013390025.1 Pitta sordida
TCAAAACTCTCAAAGTTCCTGCCTCACAGCTTCTCTACAGTATCACAGTATTAGCAAGGTTGGAAGAGACCTTGGAGATCATCAAGTCCAACCTGTAACCCAACACCAACCCATAGTCCAAACCACTGGCACTAATTGCCTCATCCAGCCTGCTCTTAAACACCTCCAGGGATGGCGACTCCACCACCTCCCTGGGCAGACCATTCCAATGAGGGATCACTCTCTCTGTGAAAAACCTTTTCCTAACATTCAGTCTAAACCTCCCCATGCGTAGCTTAAGGCCATGTCGTCTCATTCTGGTGTTGTCAGCTGCCTTTGTGCTCTACTTCTCTTTTGGCCTCTTAATGCCTTCCCCAGCCCATTGCTGTGATCAGCTACTGTCTTTTCCTCATCTCTCACAGAAGACTGACTTCTACAGGCTAAATCAGCATTGAAATGCATTAGAGAATGCCTTCTCAGCACAATATGAGGTTTACAGAAAAGAAAATTAAAATTCACAGTTCTTCTTCCTGTGTGTCTTCTCCTCTGAATGGGGGTGAACTTTGCATCTTATACAGGACTCTGCCACTCAACAGCTCTTAAGCCATTCAGGATTCATTGCTAGGATCCCTCGCTGACATACATGTTTTGCTTCTATGTCATAGCACAAGTTAAGATACAACTTTGCTGATCAAGCAGTGATAGTGAACAACAATAGCACTACACATCATCAGAAATATTTTTCCAAGCAGCAGTCTTGGCAGCACAATGCCTCCTGTCATCAGGCGATGCCCATGGATATGCAGAATACAAAGTCAGGCTGTGTGCATGAGCTGTTTAACAGAGCAGCACTATGCACTTTACCAACTATAGGCGACAGTGGAAATGGGACCAGGGCATGGAAAGTCAGACTGAGAACAAAACTTAGTTCTTAAACGCAGAGACCAAATGTCATAACAGCTAGGCTTGTCATGCAAAGACCCGTTCAGTGAGAGCAGTCCTCCCCTGAAAATGTATTACTGCAAGTGGTCTGACACAGAAAGAATATGTGTCTGTCCTATTTACCACATGCTAAACTGGATACAGCACAACTTTCAATCCTTCTGCCATAGGGAGGCCCTGTGCTATAAGAAAAAGAATCATCAAGTAATGTCTGTGCAGAAATTTCTGAGAAACCTCAGCTCTGGAGTGATGGAAGGCTATAGAGCTGCTCAGGATGCCTTTCTCAGCAAAGACGATGGATGTTTGGGATGCACTGGGGTAGAATATAATGTCCATATCTAATAATAATATTTCAACACAGTCTTTTGTCTCTATACAAATGCTATGTAAACTATGTGAGAAAGGAGATGTATTTGGCAGTCTCCTTGCTTTTTTTCTCTCTATCTGGGCAGAAGTCTGAGACTGAAGGTTTTGGAGTCACCATCCTTCACAAGAAATGCTACTAAATTCCTATTATTTTTTGACAGTTAGTTTTCACATGAGAATCATTCTAGTAGATCCCGTGTTTCTCTTGTTTCTGCCAAAGCTGGACTCGTTATCCAAAGGACCTAAGGTGGGAGGTGACATGCAGAGTGGTTGTTAGATATCTTCCTGGTTGATATCAGAGCATTAAGCTGGATGCAGCATGGGTTTCTCTGTCCTTCAAGGTTGGATTGCAGTGATGAGATGGTTATCCATCAATGGTTATCCTATCTCCTCTACTGGGAATAAATGAAACAAGCACCCACAGTGAGATAACCAAGATACTACAATTACACTCTGGTCAGTGATCCTCTTGGACCGACAAGCCTTTTTTACAGCCTGTGCCAGATAAGCCTATCCTAGGCTGCAAGTGTCCACAGAGAAATTTGCTCAAGCTTGGCTGAAGAGGGTCTGTGCATGGGCAAGTTTGGGCAGCAAGGGACCCATCTCTGGAGTCCTTCTGCAGTGAGTGTCTGCTCATCTGTAGCAGCTGGGCTCCTCTAGGCAGAACAGAAAAGACCAGGATCTCCCATATGTCCAACACCCAACCTGCACTCCTGATCTGTGAAAGAAACTTCCATTCCCATATGCTGGTCTTTGCACTTGGAATTGTCTTTGTTGCTCATCATTAACAGCACAGAAACAGCTGCACACAGCAACACATCCAGACTCCCAACATCTGTGTAAAGGAGGGCAGGAACATTCTGCTGCAGTACAGGAATGCACCCCCAGGCTCATGCCCTGTGTCTTTAGGAGAGCAGCTGAGAGAGAGGAAAGAGCAGATTTTTCCCCAAGTTCTGAAGCTGCTTTTCACATAATTTTTTTTTACAGTAGTAACAAAACTTGTCGGTTTAGTGTACTTAAACGAGGAGAAATTTTAAAAACACAAGAATGATACACTGACAAAAACACTGACCAAAGACAGGGTGAGTCAGCTGGAGCTAGTAGAAGTAGTGTGGGAAAGTACTTTCATCTTTTATTGCTATCATGCTGTTGTGTGTGTGTATGTGTGTCTGTGTTTTCACCAGCTTGTGTGTGAAATACAGCTAACTTTGTTCCCTTGATGAAAAATATTAAATGCCTGACAGCACGTGTCTGTTCAGCAACATATGTATTGCATTCCACATCTATTTTCTTTGCTTTTTAAATAATTTATACAACAACACCACCCACAGCTTTGTGGTCCTTTTGCACTACACAAAAATATTGTCTGGTTCACTGTATTATTTAATAAGCCAATGTATAGGGCTTCCATATGTCCAGAGGAGGTAGCTTGAAGCACTCACTCTAGCCTACCTTTTTTTCTAAATACTTCTCAAGAAAGCACTAGGAGCTTCTGCTGTCTATTGATGTTCCAGACTGCTGCAGTTATAGCTGCATTCCTCATGTATCTCATAACACTGATGTCTAACACATTTCAGCTTTATCTTTCTTCAAGACTGGCAATCACCTCCTTTCATTGAGTCTGATGTACTGCAGATTTTCTTGAGGGGAAAGGAATCCATGCTCCAGACAAACTCAGTCCCCTTGTGCCGGATGCAGAGCAGATACTAATCTTGCTAAGCTTAGAAGCTCACTCAGCTCTAATGTCGCATATGGTAAGTCAGTCTTATTCTGTTCCAGATTCATAGCTAAACATTTGGAATTTAACCTTACAAGACGGTTTTCATCCGGAGGAGCCACTTGTTTCAGCTGGGTACACTAAGGACATGGCTGAGGTGACCAAAACCAGCAAGATAAAGTCAGTAATGACTGTGTAGTAGGGACTGCACAAGGGCAGGGATATACATGTATACATAAATTAATGACTAACTCAGCCCTTCACAAATTACACTGTTCTGTGTCTCACCTCTTCATAGTCTTGTTCTAGCAAAGAGATGCAGGCAGCCATCACATTTGGCTTTCCAGCTGGCTCCAGTGTTGTGCCACGATCTACACCAGGCTTAGCCTACAGCACGAACAATATGTGCTCTTGCTCATTCCTCTGCTCTTTAGTTCCCTGTCCTCTAAAACTGAACTTGCTGATAGGAAATTACAGTCTATCTCTACTTATTATCCCCACCATGTGCTTCGCTGTCCGCTGCAGTCAAGAAACCAGTACTGATTCTCTGGTGGATGGGAGAATCCAGGTTCTCCCTAGCATAATATGTCACTTTCCTTCAGATATTATTCCACAAGCTTTGCACTGTTACGGCACAAAATCACAAATATGGACCTTAATTTGATTATTTTTTTGCAACTCTTTGATGTTGGTAGCCAAGTAGGAAATAAGACACTTACCCTGGAATACAGTAAAAAGCAAATGGAATTGCCAGTTGCTGCAGATACTCCAAGTTAGCTTCTCATTTTCTCAGAGAATGGGAGAGGGTTCATTTTTCAGGACTTTGTTGTCATCTGGCCCTGTGAATAAAAGCAGAGTCAGTTCAGCTGCATCTAGCTGTACAGGTGCAGACAGAGCACTCCAGCTCACAGGGCCATCTTGGATGAGCTCAGTACAGCACTAGGACATCCTGTTTCTTCATCACTCATACTCTGGTGGTTTATTGATAAAACAAACATCTCCTTGTGAAACCATAAAGCCTCTTGCTGTTAAAGCACTATGTTGTACAGGATAAGGGATTACAACTCTTGCACAAACTCTCACTTCCTGCCCCCCAGCTTCAAAGGGGTGTGCGGGAGTGTGTGTTCTCTTATGCCACCTTCTTTCCTTAAACTGAAAAAGTGGGGTAACCCCAGGAATATAAGTTTGTACATGTATGTCTGTTAAAAGAGAGGTGTTTTTAAGTAAGGCCTGTCTGTAGGGATGGAATAATGAGTAATGATTTTAAACTGAAAGATGGTCGATTAGGCTAGGTATGAGAAGGAAATTTTTTATGATGCAGGTGGTGAAACACTGGAACATGTTACCCAGAGAAGCTGTGGATACACTATCCCTGGAAAATTTAAGGTCAGGTTGGATGGTACTCTGAGAAAATTGGTCTAGTTGACCCCCCTCAGAGAAGGAGGCTGGACTAAATGACCTTTAAAGGTACCTTCCAACCAAAACCATTCTCTGATTCTGTTATTTTTATCAGGACAATTCTTTTAGAATATGTATTTTCTTGTTCCAATGTAAAACTCTTAATACTTATCTATATCATAGCAGGAGAGACTTCCACAGTCATCACTGAACTATGAGGAGCTATAAACAGGACTGGAGAGGTTTATTCTGACTCCTCGGAATTGCTGTCCTCAAAGTGGGACAAGGGAGGAAGGAGGACTGTGAATGTTCAGAAGTAATATTATTTACTTTAAAATTGTATAAAAAATACCCAGATGAATAAATGTCCTTCCCACTACGTAATTGCCTTCTGCAGTTGGATTCTTTAGGATTTGTGAAGAACACCTCTTTTTCTCTCCAGTTTAAACTACAGGCACTATGTGTTAAAATTAGCTCCTTAATCCTTCACATGGTCATGTAAATCCAGGAGTTGAAGTTTCATAGTGCACGAATTGTAATCCCAAATGTTTCCTGTAAAAATTCAGAGCTCCTATAGCTTTTCAATAGAACTGTAGTTCTGAGCTGTTCCCTTTACCTCTGTCTTTGACTTCCTATATTTGGCACTCTCTCTGCATTTGTTTCATGTCTGTGACCTTATGTATCCTGCATGCTTACATGCCTTGCTTTATTTTTTGCCCCCTGGATCCTGTTCTTCAACAATCCTACTCTCTGACCCTCACTGTTTCTTTTTGATACTTGTCAGTTCAAAGGGGAAAAGTTCAGATCTACTGTCTCATACCTAATCATCCTTTCTCTGCCCAGTTGCATGGGAGGAGCAGCAACCATGACAGAAGTAGTTTTGTGCCACAGACAGGGCCACTGAGCTGCAGTGGAGGTCAGGAAGGTCTGCACCACCTGTACCTACCAGATGGTGCCAGGTGGGAAGGGAGGGGCAGAACTGTAACCTTCCTAGTTTATTTACACAAATAAGAGTGAGTGGAAGTTTTCAGACCCTTTGTTTACAAGAACCGCTCTTGAAAAAAATGTCTCAGTTTCTTGCAGCTGTCCTTCAGTTTTGCTGATTATCCATGCGTGTTTTCCCTTTTTGTGTTAGTAATTTTCTGGTGCTTATTTCCTCACTTTTGCAGCCTTGGGTCCTCTCTTACATCTTCCAGGGTAGAGCCTCACTCACAGAATCACAAAGTTGTTAAAGTTGAAAAAGACCTTTAAGATCATCAAGTTCAACCATCAACATAACACCAGCACCATGTTCACTGTTAGCTATGTCCTCAAGTGCATATCCACATGTTTCTTGAAGACTTTCAGGGATGGTGACTCCACTACCTCTCCAAGCAGCCTGTATCAATGCTTAATCACCCCTTCCATGAAGAAGTTCTTGCAGACGTCCAACCTGAATGTACCTTGGCATAGCTAGAGGTTATATCCTCTTGTGCTGCCACTAGTTACCTGGGAGAAGTCGACCCTCACCAGGCTACATGCTCTTGGGTTACAACCTCTGCCCTATGAAGCTCCTTTTCTCCAGGCTAAAGACAACCAGCTCCCTCAGTCCCTTCTCCTTATAAGACTCATGCTCCAGACCGTTCACCCCTTCTCTAAACATACTCCAGCTCTTCAGTGCCTCTCTTTTATTGAGGGGTCCAGAACAGGATACAGGAATTGAGGTGTAGACTCACTAGTGCCCAGTACAGGGAGAAAAATCACTGCCCTGGTCCTGCTGGCCACACTGTTTCTGGTACAATCCAGGATGTCTTTGGCCTTCTTACCCCCCTGGACACACTGCTGGCTCATGTTAAGCCAGCTGTTGATCAGAACCCCCAGATCCTTTTCCACCAGGTAGCTTTCCAGCCACTCTTCTCCCAGCCTGTAGTATTGCTTGGGGTTGGTGTGGACCAAGTACAGGATTGGGCACTTTGCCTTGTTGAACCTAATACAATTGGCCTTGGCACATTGACCAAGCCTGTCCAGATCCCAATTGGCCCACCAAATCTAAGGCAAGAGAGCAGTCCCTTAGGGCTGGATTTTGAATTTCCAATTTAAGCTGGGATGAATGGGAGGAGCATCATCATCTTGGATGGGGGTCAAAGGGTAGACTTTAGCCTTACTTTTTGCCCACTCACTTGATCTGGAAAAGCTCATATCTCTAGCCTCTCCCCTGCCCTTTCACCATCAGTCCCTGACAGTGGCTGGCTTCCACAGGCTTCTCCATTCTATTGCTGCCAATTTCTTAAGCAAGTCACCACTTTGTTTCTTGTGGTATGAGGATAATAAAGGTCTTTTTATTTTATTCACCCACTAAGCTGGAGCAGTGTCAATTTAGTTCTCAGACAACATGTCACACTAACAAATAAATAAAAAAACAAACTCACAGGTTCACAGGTTATTCCAAGTTGGAAGGGACCCATTGGATCATCTAGTCCAACTCCCAAGCGAACACCCACCCAGGGATCGAACTCACAAGCATGGAACCACGAGCAACACACTCCTTCCATCCAAGCCTCTCATCATCTAGGCCAACTCCAGTGATCCCTTACAGTTTTCATAGTTTTGCACTCTTGCATTTGATTTCTGACACTTCCACTGTAGCTAATTGAAAAAGTCTGTTAACATTTTGTTTCTGAGAGCTCTGTATGACATTCAAACTGTCTTGTGTACACACAAGTGAGGCAGGGAATTTAAGTTTATAACATGCCTAGGTATTCATACAGGTTTAAAGAGCAATAGAGTCCCTGGACCCAAGTCCACAGTGCATGGTTGTATTTGTAAGTCTATTTTTTAATCCTTCTTATTCACATGAAGAAAATTAGGCAATCTTTTTACCACCTAAAACAATTTCTCTTTTTGTTTTTCTAGAGTTCATGAACAATGGGTTTGCAAATAGCAAGAGAAGTGGTTAGAGCATGTGATTATAACTAGCACCTGACCATGCTTCTAGGTTTGTCGCAGCCGTAGTGATAATAAGTCTGTTGCACTCAAATGTGACAGATGTGCCAGTTTGGTTCAGTCACAACAGCTCCAAAATTAGGCACCAATTGCAGAACAATTTACTATCATGAAGGTATGTTTGTGTGCAAGCTGCGTATTTTTTGGTGTGGGTTCTTGCCTTTAGTAGTAAGCGGTGCTGTAGTGCAGCTGTGAGTCACAGCCTGAAAGCCAGAGCATGAGAGCCAGAGAACTGCAGACACCTTCTTCCTGCTGTGTATTTTTGACTGTGCTGGGCAGAGAAAATAGTAGTTATTTAAGAATTAAAGTCTACATAAAGTTAGCATCAGATAATTAGAGAGAGGAAAGGTTATAGTTTTGGTTTTCATCAGTGCATATTAATGTGATCACTTTCAAAATGAAGGCGAAATCATTTTAGGCTCCTTATTATGTGACACATGAGCATCACAAAATGGATTTGATTAATCAAGATCTTGATGAGCTGATGGTCTACAGAACACAGAAATGTACAGAGTTTATTTGTCAGGGAAATTAAAAAAGGGAACCTGGAATAACTGCCATTTTACTGTGTGTAAAGAAGACAACATTACAGTCTTGCCTCTGCATTCACAGGTTATGGGTCTCATGGGGGTCTTGCCAATCTCCAAATCCTCAAGCATGAATATGCACATAGGCCACACTCATCTCCCCATCCCCCGCCACCCTGGACCACTGGGGAGCATTTTCAGCACCTCCCCATGGCCTCTCACAGTGCAGGGGAGCAAAGGGAAACATTTCTGAGCCCTCTCCAACTGCGGAGACCCCAAGAGAATCCCTGGGCTTCCCTTCGGCCATGCTGCTGCTTTCGCTACTGCCAGCAGGCCACTGCACATGATTCCATTGCCAGTGTGGTGGGGAAGCTCACTCTGGGGCTGTGATGGGGCAGGGGCTTNGCATATATGCAAGGTAGGTCCAAGTGTAGATAGGTCCAACTGGCTCTCTTAACAGCAAACAGCATGGCTTACTTCTGGGATTGGTACAAGAATAAAAAAAAATCAAAGAAAATTTTTTTCCAGGAAAGATACAGAGCAATATTCTTGAGGAAAAAAGTATGACACCGGCAGGGCAGCATTCAATATATTTTAAAGTGGCTTGATCCAAGAAGCAGCATGATGTTTCACAGAAGTGATACAATGGATACAAGGTTCCATTATATCTGTTAACAAATTGCATCTGGAAGACCCTAAAGATATGAAAAGTTTTTATGGGCATAAGTTTTCTCCTTTTTTTTTGTGGTTTTGTTTTGTTTTGTTTTTGTTTTGTTTTTATTTTTGTTTTTGTTTTTGTTTTTGTTTTTGAAAATATTTATTTCCCTGAAGGTAGCCAGAGGGAGAACAAACACATATGCTTTCACCATGTAAAATAAAAAGTAAAAATGGTTTGTAATGTTAAATATAATCTTGGAATATTTTAATTAATAGGAAGACTCAACCATCATTTGCTTCCTCCTGGATGAGTGAGAAAAACAGAGCNGGGCTTCCCTTCGGCCATGCTGCTGCTTTCGCTACTGCCAGCAGGCCACTGCACATGATTCCATTGCCAGTGTGGTGGGGAAGCTCACTCTGGGGCTGTGATGGGGCAGGGGCTTGGNACAAGGTTCCATTATATCTGTTAACAAATTGCATCTGGAAGACCCTAAAGATATGAAAAGTTTTTATGGGCATAAGTTTTCTCCTTTTTTTTTGTGGTTTTGTTTTGTTTTGTTTTTGTTTTGTTTTTATTTTTGTTTTTGTTTTTGTTTTTGTTTTTGAAAATATTTATTTCCCTGAAGGTAGCCAGAGGGAGAACAAACACATATGCTTTCACCATGTAAAATAAAAAGTAAAAATGGTTTGTAATGTTAAATATAATCTTGGAATATTTTAATTAATAGGAAGACTCAACCATCATTTGCTTCCTCCTGGATGAGTGAGAAAAACAGAGCTTTGATGAAGAGTTTAGAAAACACAAGTTACATCAACACTGGAGTATTATTCCTGTGGCTATGAAATGTGACTCTTTTGTATGGAAAATTTTTTGGTGAAAAAATAAAAATAAGTTTAATGTTGTCATACTTTTCAACTCAGGATCAGGGTCAAGACAGAGCAGGGATAAATAACTATAGATTAAGTGAAATGAACTCAGCTATTTTTCTATATTCTAGTTACTGATTCTGAGCTGAAAAATGCTAGTATAAATCCGGAATAGCTCTACTGATATGAATAGGTTACTCTGAGTATAAGCTGCTGTATTTTTACTTTCAAACGGTGTAAAGGTGAGTATTTATGTCCTTCTACAAGGAAGCTATTCAATGTAGTTAGAGCAACCATTATTCTGGTTTTCTTGTTCCGTTTGAAAATTTTGTCTGGACAGAATTTAAGAACTTTTGCACATATTTTTTGATCCCTGGGTGTCAGGCCTAATGAAGCATTGAAGATTTTATGACACTCATTAAGTATCCACATCCCATCTAGTACAAATCCTTTTTGTACTAGCAGAGCAGGCACTACACCATACACAGATAGATTCCTTTCTGAAAGGAAAACTTGGACATACCCACAGCTGTACTAATGAAATTATAATACAGTATATCCCTGCTGGATTGAGACCCCTCCATTGTGACCCTGCACATTTGCGAGGAAAATTTTTTTTTTCTCGCAGTTTTGCTTCAGCCACTTGCAAGTTTCCCCAGCCGACGCATGCGCAGTGCCTCTACTCCACTGAGGGACGGTGCCGGCCCTCCCCGTGGACCAGCACCGGCCCAGCCCCACAGGGAGGGTCAGGAATCACGCTGTCCCCTGTTACTCCAAGCACAGACGGGGACTGAACCCCCCTGGGTACTTGTTACTGTTTCCATGGCTACAGGCAGGGAAGGGAAGTGCCCCAGGGAAGTGGTGCTGGCCACGGTGGCCAGTGGGACATTGTCATGGGTTAACCCACATGGACGTGGACCTGGTTTTTATGAATTTTTTCCATTTTCTTCCAAGATGGGGGCAGGGCGGTGACACGGCTTCTTTTCCCCCCCCACCCCCGGCAGGGGCGCAGCCACGTGGGGTGGGNACGGGGCCAGGGCACAGCGGCGGGGCCAGGGCATAGCAGGCATGAGCACTGGGGCCGGGGGGCGGCTGGGACAGGGGAGCAGCGACACGGGGTTTGGGCTGCGAGCACGCAGTCTGGTTGCAGCAGCCTGGCAGCAGCTGCAGAAGCAACAGCATTGCCGAAGAGAAGCCAAGGGATTCTC
>WEKX01023437.1:115713-147508 GCA_013390025.1 Pitta sordida
CAGAGAGGGCTCAGAAATGCTTCCCTTTTCTCCCCTGTGCTGAGAGAGCCTGTGGGAAGCAGCAGAAAAGTGTCCGCAGTGCTCTGGAGTGCTGGGGGGTGGAGCAATGGGCATGGCCTGCATGCATATTAATAACCTGTGCAGCTATGTGAGTTTGACGTTCTGCAAGAGCCCTGGCATGACCCGTTCCTCACAAATCCGGGGGTATAACTGTATTACAGAGTACAGTAATTCAAAACAATTTTAAGAAGGTGTGTCATATAGTGAGGAAGTCTCTTAAAAATAGGAAGTTCTAAATTGTTATAATACAGAAGCTTCTTTATTTTTCCATTTGGGTCTTTATTTTCAATATTACAGATTATTTAGTTCAGTCTTAGCTTTACTATCTTTGTTACAGCCTATCTGCTGAGATTCTAAGACTATATAAGGAATCCTATTAGCACGTGCACCTGAAGAACTAGGGACAACAAGATGTCCATGAGCCAGCAGTATGTCTTTGTGGGCAAGATAGCCAATTGGTATCCTCAGATGCATTAGGAAGAGTATTGCCAGCGGGTCAAAGGAGGTGATCCTGCCCTTCTTTTCAGCCCTGGTAAAGCCACATCTGGAATCTGTGTCCAGTTCAGGGAACCTCAGAACAAGTGACATGCAGCTCCTGGAGCAGGTCCATCAGAGGGCAAGAAAATTGATTAAGGGACTGTAGCATCTCTCTTGTGAGGAAAGGCTGGGGGAGCCAGGCTTGTTCAGCCTCAAGGCAACTGAGAGGGGACCTCATCAATGTACATACAGTATCTGACGAAAGAGTGATAAGAGCATGGAGCCAGATTCTTCTTGATGGTGTCAAGCAATACGGCTGGAGAAACCAGAAACCTGAGCAGGGGAAATTCCATCTGAATATGAGAAAGAATTTAATTACTGCGTGGGTGGCTGAGCACTGGAACAGACTGCCCAGAGAGGTTGCAGAATCTCCTTCAATAGAGATATTCAAGAACCATCTGGATGCAATTCTGTGCTGTGTGCTCCTGGATGGCCATGCTTGAGCAGGGAGTTTGAAACTAATGACCCACCATTGTCCTTTCCAACATGATCCATTCGGTGATTCTACAATTCTAAGAAATCCTGAATAGGAATGTGTGGGAAATACCCTAGAAAATTATACCATCAACAGGAACTTTGTACCACACTGCAAAGTTAACAGATGAAGGTGTGGGAAGATGATGCCTATTATATTAAATAGGAAAACAATAAAGGATAGTCTTCAAAATCTCTTTTTTTGAAAACAGCAGAAGGACTAAAATGGGAAGCCAAATGTGAAGATGGTGCCCTGAACATCTCAGAGCATTGTGGATCATTCACTTTCCTTTATATCATCATCATAAACTGAAAAGACAGAAGAAAAGAAACCTATACATTATTTTCCCAACACCTCCCACATAAATACGTAATATTTGATGCAAGAAAACTTTGTGAATGTCTAAAGTGACCCTTAGGTTTGCAAAAGAGCTGATTTATTTTTTCTGCTTCCTTTCATTACATTTACTGTAGGTCCAAAGTCTGACAAGAACTGACTTGACAGAAGAAGAGTATGCTCTGTTAAATCACCAGGAATAAACTGGAAATTACTGACCTGTCTGAGTTGAAATGGTGTATAGCAATATACTCAGATTCTTAGGTGAGAATTTTTCTGAATTTAATTTGTTTAATTTAAATTTAATTTTAATTTTTTAATTTGTGCTTCTGCTGTTTCTTTGTGAGCTGAATAATGGACAATATAAATAACTCTCTGAGTTTGAAATTATGTTTTTTCCACCTTACCAAAACACAGACCAGGAAGATAAAAGGAGAAGGAAAACAAAGTTATTAAAACTGAAACCTACAAATCCACTAACAACTTTGACAGAAAGAATAACTCAATAGCTTTCTCATAAACAACAAGGGTAAAGATGTAACTCAAAAGCTAACACTCATGTTGCTAATCGTATTTCCAAGTGGCTCCTTGTGCTTGAGAGTCTTCCCTTCTTGAAGTTAAATTTACTCAGATAGAGTGGTCTTTGGAACCTGTCTTGGACATTTGGAGTATATTGGTACCAAAAAGCTGTCAAATTATTTGTTTTAAAAGTAAGAAAAAGCACTCTGTATTTACAAAAAGAAGCACGCAGGATTAAACTTTAGGATTTGAACACATAGGCCAAAACATCTATTTTGGAGCGTTGGCACAAATGAATGATTGTGCTCACCACTAACTACACTTACGTATTTTAAATTTTAAGCAAAGTGATAAAATTGGCCCACAAATAGAACACCAAATATTTATTCAGTGTACAGTTATACCTCCTCCATCATGAGGAAAGGGACAGGCCAAAGGCATCACAAAACATTAATCTCGCAAAGAACTGCAGGTCGTTAATATGCATGCAGGCCACGCCCATTGCTCCACCCCCTGGAACTCCGGAGCTCTGCGGACAATTCTCTGCTCCTTCCCCTTGTCTCCCTCGGCACAAGAGAGCAAAGGGAACCGTTTCTGAGTGGCTGCTGTGACCGTGTACTCCCAGCCCAAACCCCGCACTGCTGCTCCCCCAGTCCCCCCCAGCCCGGCCCGGCCCCACTGGTCGCGCTGTCCCGCGCGCACTCGCGCTGCCACCGTGGCGGGGAAGGGGTGTCCCTTAGCTCTGGTCAGCATTCTTGCAGCCTGGAAAAACCTTAACTTTGCAACATTGAGACACCCCGTGCGCTTATGGCGGGGCGGGGGCTTCGGTATTGAAGTTTCTTTCCCTTTAACATCCACCGGTGCNTCTATAAATTATACGTGCATACATACATTGTACATACGAATACATGGCATGTCTTGTGGCGGTGCTGCACTGGGTCTCAGTGGCCGCCTGGGACATAGTGCAGCGTGACCCTTCCACTGTAGGGACTGGGCACGGAGACACACAGGACCGGCTCAGGAGCCGGGCACGGGACTCAAGACTGTGCCGGAGAAACCCTGAACCCTCGCTCTGTCCCCTTCCTGGGGGAGCCGGGCTCGGCCTGTCCCGCCTCACAGGGAGAGCTGGCACCACCCCCTTGCAAAGCAGAAGCAGAGTGCATGCGCTGTCTATCAAATATCGCAGATCCCCAGAGCCGGACTGCGAAAAACTTGCTTCGCAAATGGGTGAGGTCATGAAGGAGAAGTCGCGATACAGAGAGGATTCACTGTAATCCTATTGTTTTAACACAATATCAGTTCTGGATTAATAGTTCTTAATTATAGATATACTGCAAAGTATCATTCTGTGACTCACAAAAATACGTAATATGTTAGGAAAAAGCATGATAGGTACTAAGGTGGCCTCATGCGAGTAGCGAAATAAGCAAAGATAGTGAACCCACTATGTAGTCACGCACCCACGCACCCTCCCCTAACAAGGTCTGGAGGAAGGTCCTGAGAGTGGGGCTTGTTTCAGATATCTGGCCGTGCTCCACCGAGGACAGGGCCGGTGTGGGGGGGGGGGGGGGACTGCCGGCGCGCCGGGGCAAGAGACCAGGACAGGGACGGGGACTGGTGCGGGTCTGCGGGGGGGAACACTGGCGTGGCGGAGCAAGCGACCTGGACAGGGATGGGGCCCGCGCCGCGGGGGGGAGTGCCAGCGTGCCGCACTGCGGCAAGCGACCAGGATGAGGACCGGCACGCAGCAGGGGCGGGGAGCGCTGGCGCGCCACAGCAAGTGAGTGGGACTGCGACGGATCAGGGTGGGGGTGCACCGCGAGCCCTGCAAGCGGGGTGGGGGGNCATTTACTTGTTGCATGCTCAAAATTTTTGGACACAAGAATTTCTATGTTTTCTGTTTATCTCTGTGTGTAGAACTATTAGTCTTGATGGAGGGTTCTGATAGAGTGTAAGTAACCAATGACATGTAATTAATACAACTACCTGAACTGTAGTAGGAAGCAAAGAGCTGGAAGGACTGAAAAATGGCCTGGAATAGAAAGAAGGAGGGAGGTTAGGAGGCAGAGCTGGCAGCATAAAGAATGAAGATTGTGAAGACTCTGCTGCAGTTGTGGTCAGTAGAGGCCCTTCTTTGTAGCACAGTTATTGCCTGCAGATACTCTCAGGCTATGCTATAGCCAATCCACATGAGAGACAATAGTGAGCAAAATGAATCTGAGATCTTGGAAAGTGTGATAGAATTAAAACTTTCAGTTTGGGGAATAAATAAATGGACAATATTTATTGATATGATAAGAAAAAACTGATTTTGCTTTGGTTTTTTTTTCAGAATTTAATGTGTGTAAATGTGTAGTATATTTTTGATGCATAGTTGTTTCTGTATTAAAATATGAGTATATGGCAGGCAGAGATTATTTTGGGTTTCTTCCGCCAAATGAATTAAATCAAGGCTCCATAGACTGTCTGATGGAAAACAGAGAGATGGCAAGAACCTTGAAGGCTCAGTTCAGATCCAGATCTAAAATAAGTAGATGGTGTCAGAAGCTAAGAATCTAATAGGATAAACTCATCCCTTTACCATTTCAAAGTAGTTTATATTTACATAACCTTTATGTATTTCCTAACAACCTAATTGCTGAATTTCCTGACCTGTTCAGATGTATGCTGACCATAGGATATCAGAAGCAGCTCTCTCTGAGGCACCCAGTTAATCCAGAGGAAAACAGGAAGTTTTTCTCTGTAACAGTACTACTTCATGTACAGGAAGAGTTCTGGCTTTAGATGACATATTGTCATATGCACTCTATGCACATATGTGGCATTTTGTAAGCGATAAATGAAATACTGAATTTACCATGGTTTGTTATTGCTACAAAATTAAGCATAACCAGCTAAATCAAAGTTTGCTGATTTTAACTGATACTACGTTTGTAAGGTTGGTATTTGAAAGCTAGTGAGTAATCACCCTTCTATTTTCCATAAATTTATGAAGTTACAAAAGTCAATAAAAAGATCCTCTCTTCAATGTAATTCTATCTATCACATATATACATACATTGGTATAACTCATGCTCAGTATCTCATGTTGGAATTAATATCATAATGGTAAAATAGGTAGAATGACCTTGGCATACTAAAAGGACCCTAGAAGGCCAAGAGTTTGTGCACTTCCTTCGAGAGGAACCTATGAGATGCCCCCAACAAAAATCTATAGTGGATGATGGACAAATTGACACAAACCTACACATTCAGAATTTGTATTTCAAAAAAAGTAGATATTAAAAAAGAAACCAAAACAAAACCCTGACAAAACGGGGAGAACAATTTTTGAGGCGTTAGTTCATGAGGAAAAAAGACATTCTTCCTAATTATGAAAATGTACATATTCATGTCTTAAACTGTCCCTTACACTGTCATTATAAAAAGAACTATAAAGGTGTGAAATTTCAACATAGATGTCTCCCTTTTTTATACTTCTACCTCAAAAGACTTCTCCACTGTTTTTCTTTTAATACTGTTCTGAACTATATCTGTCCAAATGGAGAGCAACTCTGGAAAATGTTATAAATTTACGTGTCTCTTGCAAGTGAAGACAAGACCCAGGGCAAAGACATGGCTTTTTTACCCCCATGAATCACAGTGGAAAAGCCTGCTAACCTCAACTGGCCAAACTCCTACTCTCTCCAGGCTCTCCATCTGCTCACTTAACTGCCCACAGAGAAAGGTTTTTTTACCAAATAGTTTTGGGATAAACATCCTGTTTTAGGTCCTTGCACAGCAAACTGCTTCCTCAGTTATTTATTGTTAAATTGAGTGTTGAAAATAAGTGTAGGGATCTATTTCTAACTAGGAATGAGTAACAGTCTAGATATCTGCTTTGTGTCTGATGTTCCAACTTTGAAATTTACCCCGAAAATTAAGTCCTGTAACACTGTAACAGGGGACCTCCAAAACCTGAAAGGGAGGTTATGGCCATTCTTGAACATTTGGTGCTTTACATTTATATCTATTTTTTATCTTTTTTTAAAAAAGGGGTGGCTCTTGATTTCAGCACTGCAAATCACATGTGATATACCAGGGTAATGAATGCAGTTGTAAGTTATATCAAGTCAATCCTTCTGGATGTAGGACTTTTGGAGAGGCATGGGTACACAGAAATGCAAGAGTGTTTCTCCTGCCTTCCGAGGACATCATTCTTTGCATACCTACTGCTGTATGTTTATGTTGCCTCTTAGAGAAGAGATACGAGGAAAAAATTCTGTGCTCTATATTGTGTCCTTCTGCTTCCCAGAGTAAGGAACTATGCGGAGTTCAATTCCCTCCTATTGCTACAGAATGAGAAAAAGGACAGAATATTTGCCCCGAACACAGATCTAGTACGTATATCCAAATTCATATGCTGGCTTAGGTAGCATCTTCCCTAATGGAGTACATACAGCAGATAATAATGGAAAAATGCCTCCATCATCACTGAACTCCTTGGTTTATGGATTTTCAAAAAATTGTGTCTCAGTCCTTATCAACAACTGTGTATTTACAACCAGAGGTGAACCCGGCACACAATGGATAGTTTCCAGAGCTACATATTCTCAATGGCAGAAAAAAATCTCATCACTAGCATAGAGATAGCTTCCAGGCTCCAGTCACAGACACTGCTTCAAGTCAAATTGAGACAAAGCGAGTTTCAGGTGAGGACAAGGAGAAGCAACTGGATGAATACACAGCCATGGTGTGACATTAGTAACTGTGCTTCTCTGGCTCAGCAGAGTCCTGCATGATAAAGGTTTTTTTTTCATCTGTAAGACGATGCTATATCTCACAAGCTGGCCTGGGACTGGCACATGAACCCCTCCCAAAACTCAGCATTGTCAGAAATACATGGCACACTTCACTCATCTATCCATCTTCTGGAACAACGAACAGCAAGGCATAAATTTATCTTTTAAACCTTATTCTAAGTTTTAATTCTAGATCTTCCACTAAAATGCTTCTCCCTCTGGAGAGAGGTTGCAATAACAAATGTGTGCCAAGCATTATAAATTTTAAACAGTATACTACTGGAAGACAATAGGGATTATACCAAGCAGGAGAGTGCAAATATCTTACCAGTGAGAAAGCCACTGGGATTCATGCTGTTATCTAGAGGCAATTGTGGTGGATTGCTGTTATTGGTAGGATTTTCAAGGAGAGCACCTTTCTGTACACCCAGAACTGAATACCCCTCTCCATCATAGCAGAAGGCAAATTTCTACAGCTTGCATGGCTGTAGAGATAATCTCCCCAAACTGGAATTAAAATTACAAAATCTCTCTGAATCTTGTAATTTCTTGAAACTTAGTGGTGTTAACTTCGGTGATCCAATCATTTGGCCCTAACTACAGCTATCACAGAGTACTTTTGGTAGACAGGCACATGTGAGAAGACAAACCACAGTGACCAATAAGTACTGCCAGAAAAGAGAGTCAAAGAAAAGGGAGATAGAGGTGTGAATGAAGGAAGGAAGAGATCAAGTAAAAAGAAAAGCAGAAATAATAACGCATTTGATGACAGCACCTTGTGGACAGCACTGTGTACAAATAACAATTGCTTGGTGTGCTATAAGGAAGAGGCTCTTCTTTTCTCCAACCTTTCCTATGATCTGGCTGCCATTTTTACTGGTATGTAAGCAGTCTCATGTGAATTTTAGGCAAGTAAGGAGTCCAGAGTTTGTTTTCTGCCCTGTGAACTGTAGTTTCACATCACACCCCATTTTCTGACCCCACCAGGAATTCCTGCCCTGAGTCATGAACTTCTCCCACATGTACTGCAATTCCTCCATCTCTGCAAATTCAGACAAATAAGGGTGTGAGACAGACATGCTACTGGCATCCCAATTATGATAAAACCCCTACTCTTCATTTCTAATTCCTGAAGTCTTGAGCGTACTCTCCTGGCAGTGATCACTCTGGAACTCCCGTGCTGCCCCAGATATTTGTCTCCTTTCCTTGTCCCTGAGGCAAGTAAAGGCTGGCCTCTTCACTGTTTCCTGTGAGGACTTTGATTCCCCTGTTAACTTCTTCATGAGGTACTTGAAATGCTTTTGCAGGGTTACAGCTCCAACTCCCTTCCCCTTATCGTCTATCCAAAAGGACTTAATCATCATTTCCTTTTCTCCTCTTGTACCCTGAAAGCATACAGATTTCTTTATTTTCCTATATCAGCATTGTTCTCACAGAGAGATAGCTTTACTTCTGATCTCTTCTTGGTTTTACTCTACGTGTCATAAAATTATAGCCTGGAACTCACTGAACAGAGTATCAGTGTTGTGAATTCAAAAAGAAACTGTATAAACATACATAATTTATATAGACATCAAATCCTGAAAATTAAAGTAAACAGCAAAATACACAAATGAAGTTGATTTCCAAACCAAAGTCCACACAAACCCTCAAGACAGCCCAACTCTGATGTTTCAGGATTTATGCAGATCTCTAACTAATCGAGTTTAGCATGAGACCTGAAGCAGAGGGCAGATAATCTCATGCCTGCTAATATGAAGTTTCTTGTACTTGTTTCTGTTTGTTAAATGTCAAAGATGTGATTCTAAAGCAAATGGATTTGGTCTTTTGTTCCACCAATTCTATATTCCTATGAAGGGGTGTTTTGGACTTCTTGCATATCTTTGGTTTTTTTGTGGGATGTTCAAACTCCAGAGCTTCACCTTACCTTGCTCCCTCAGACCTCCCCATCCCCTCTAATCTCCACAGGGGTTTCTATATTAGTCTGAGTGGCGGGAAAGGTCTCAGCCTCCATCTGGGGGGATTAAACTTAATTTATCCTCTTAATTCAGCAACAACTTCCTCACTAAATCCTCTTCTAGCTTTGCCTTCGCCACAGAACTTGGCTAGTACTTCAGCCCCGAACCTCCGGGGAAAAAAAAGACAGAAACCCGTGTCAATGCCAATGCTCCCTGGGGAGTGGAGCAGCCGAGCTGGGGTTCCGCAGGGCGGGACGGGGCCGAGGAAATCCCCTGGGGAGCGCAGGGATGGGCAGCCGTCCTAGCTGACGAAAGGGCGACAAACCTCCTCACGGTACTCAGGGGTGGGTCCTGAGTGTGCGCCCCGTGGGCAGGGCCGGCACGGCGGTGTCCCTGCAGGGGACGCCCCGACCGCCNGCGCTCGCACCGGCCGAGTTCCGCGTCCCGGTAGCGCTGGGGCTGCCCCGGGAGGGGACAGGCTGTAGCGGGACCGAGCGGGCCGCGATGGCGGGACAGTGTCTGGGGTCGGGCTCCCTCTGAGGGAGCGCGTCCGCCGCTCCTCGCCCTCCCCTGCGAGCCTCTGTCGTGTCCTCTCACGGGGAGGAGAGGATGCCCAGGTAGCGTTAGGGAGTGTGGGACTGGGAGCCGTGAAGTTGCGGCATAGGTGTACGATCTGTCTGCTCCGGCATCTTACACCCGATGCCGGTGGGTTTGCTCGAGTTACAGACAAGAATCAGACTGCAGCTACTGCAGGAGGAAGTGGCAAAGATTTTATCCCTTTCTCCCTGAATCCCATAACCTGCAGTGCTGCATGAGCAGAGTTAGGAGCCAGGTGAATGTCTGAGCCAGTCAGAGGTGACCTGTTGGCAAGGCTGTGCTGTGTCTGTGACATTTATAAGTGTGATAGCAAATAACATAAGACACAGAGCGGTAAATGTGAAAGGAAAACTACTAGCAAAGCAGTGATTTTGTGAAAAAATGTAGTTTTTCTATACCAAGCATGATACGGTCCTGGTCCTGCTTCTGGCTGAGCTCTGCCTGTGTCCTACAGGAGAGTTCCCACCACGGTCGAGGATGGGGAGGGAAAGGGGGATTGCATATTGATAAAGGAGGTCATTCACCATCCATAATGATTAAAAGTTAAAATTCGGAGTCTAAGAATATTTTGCAGCCCTTTTACAGTCTGCAGGGTATGAAACAGTAAGGTAAAATCTAAACAGTGAACTCGAACACAGTATATGGTGAAGTCTGACGTTCTGCATACTTTAAAAATTGTGGTGCTAGAAGATAATGGTGTTTGAGACTCTCAGGCACTGGGACTATTCTGGAGACTTTGAGGCCAGCTGCGATTTTTATCACTGAGTACACTGGGATCAGTTCTATTGAAAATATAGCAAGTTTATTAAATTCTGCCTCAGCTCACAAATGTTTTTAGCTTCAGATCCCTTTTGTGTATATTCCATAGACTTAAAAGTTTATATTGCTGGTTTTTAGAGTCACTATTGTATGTTCTCTTGCTCATGTGTGAAAAAACCCAAATGACGGTACAGTTGGAAACTTAATACTTAAATAAAGCCTGAGCTTAAAACCCTTGCTGGGCAGATGGCTAATTTTACTGGTCTGACCTTGTCTCTTAGGGATCTAGTCCCATGATCCTTGGTTGTCGTTGCTACCATTAAGTACTTGAGGAAATTAGGCAGACGGTCGTTTTGAATCAAGATGATTAGCAGCTTGTGTTAAAAATGCTGGACATGTGATGTTGGAGATGGAAATGTATAAATATTTTCAAATACGTATTCCACTACTGTAACATGCTGGTGTACTTCTTTCTCCTAGTCACGGCAGAATGACAGGCCTGGGGAAGATGTATTTCTGTACAATAAATTAACACAGTTTAAAGCTTGGAAACTAATTGTAGTGTTGTGGAAGAGACAAGTTATGTGCTAATATTGTGTTTACTTCTGTTAGCATGTATTTTATGTTAATTTTTAATAACATATTTCAGGCTCACTGACTGATTCAATCATTCCTTTTATACTTCTTTTGCTGTATAAGAAGTAACGAGTTTTATTTGGAACATTTTATTTTTTAAATCTGTGCAAACATTTGAATATTCACTTGTAGCAAGACTTGAAGAGGGAAATCCTGCCGACAGTTTGTGTGCAGTAGTATATGGTTTAAATCCCATCTGCATTCTGCCAAGGGCTATTGGAATTGTGGGCTTCCGAAAATCCATCTGGGTCCTCACTGTGAAATGTTACTCTCAAAACCCTGAGAAAACGTGTAGTTCCAGGTAACTCACATCTCTTCCTTCTTCTGCAGCATATCACATGCTGGATGGTTCAAAGTGTAAAGGAACTACCATTTACTCACATATACAAAATAACACATTCAATGGGTAAAGATGAGATAAGATAGTAAAAAGTCCTTTAAGATTTTTTAATAACAATAGAAGTGAGACTTGTACAGGAATTGTAACTGAGGTGAAAGTAAAAGGTTATATCAAGAGAGAAATCATAAACCCGGTTCATCTTCAGTAACAGGAGTTGATTGGGAGGTCCTGTGAGTTGAAAAAATCCACTTTAGTACAGTGGTGAGTGTCCCCGCCTCTCATGCGGGAGACCGGGGGTTTGATTCCCCCCAGGGAGGCAGTGGTGCCGTTTAAGAGTTGGACTCGATGATCCTTGTGGGTCCCTTCCAACTCAGAATGTTTTGTGATTCTGTGAAAGAAATAAAGGTAGTAAAATGCATCTCCATTTTCCTCAAGTTTTCGTTCAGAGCTCAGTTTACAGAGATGAATTTTGTGATCAAAAAAAAGCAGCAGATTGAAAAATCTGTTTGTGAAGTTAAAAATATATAGTAAAATGGCCATAAAAACAACTTCTTAAATTAATCTTCAGGGGAAAAGGCTGTTGTGCTCAAATATGAAGCATCCTGATGGCTGCTAAACTCATTTGAACGTTTATTTACAGTTACATAATAGTACATATGCTGGAGAAAATGAAACAGGATGAACGACTCCTTGGGAAGGGCTTAAAACAAATCCTTAGACACTGAGTGATGAATAGCATAGTTGGAACAGATTAGCCTGAGATCCTCTATGTGTTGTATTCTCAGAAGCTGGCACTCTTACTGCTGCTTTCACGTTGTTTTCTTGGCTTTTGCCTTCTGCAAAGACAAAGGTTTTTGCTATTTCTGTTTCGAGTTTCGAGTGGTTGAAGATTAGCGAGCCCAAAACTAACCCCCAATGTGTTACTTTGCTACTAACATAAACACAGTAATACTGAGTTTTACTAGTTCTATGATTTTAGACAATTACAGGGAAAGAGCTGACCAATTAGCTGATTTCCTCTGGATGTTAATGACATGAAGTTGTTGCACTATATTGCACTGATACTTTTCAGTAACAGAGTGTGAAGTTGCAATATTCTGTAGGATAATGAGACTGTTAAATTGGTCTATATGGATAATAAAAATAATTATATATGATGCTTAGGAATGCCTCTTGTTTTCTATATGTATTAAGCTTGCCAGCTAATATAAACAAAGAATTTGGTTTGTATCTATTTCCCAGATGTCCATAGCAGTAGACATTGCTGGCTTTGTGTGTAAATGCTGGAGGAATCACACTGGTTAAAGTCTGAAGACTTTACAAGAGAGTAGCACTCAATTTCAGGGCCAGATTTTGAAAAGAGCACAGATCCTTGGTCAGTACTACAGTAAATGACTTTTTTTCCCCAAGAACTTGGCACTGCAATACTTGAATTCTTCAGAAAATATGACTATAATAAGAGCTGTTGGATGTAGGACACTTGAAAGTCTAGCCATATTTAGGTATCAAAACAGGTCAAACTGACTTGAAATCACATCTACAGATATGAAAAATGTACCAATATTTGAGAAAGAAGGTACTAGTAATTGGAATTTTAAAATATTACTATTTTTTTTTGAAGAACAGTAGGATGAATTCACTGTCATAATAAATCCCTCATGTAAATCATGCAAGGGTAAGGTTGATTTGCTGCTAAATGTAAAGTGAGAAGAGGAATGAGTCTGAAGCTGAATGATTCCTAATGTGAGGGTTGCGGAGCTGTCAGAGATGGTGCATATCTGTGAGCTAAAACTAATAAAGAAGATATGAATAATTTATTTTGGGGAAGATTAATATCAATCTTCTATTGTCTCAGAAATATCTGATGTCTTCAACACCAATAAAATCAACCAAGTGCTAATTACATATATATTTGTTGTTTGTCACATTCGAGTCTAAGTTCCATCACAATGTTATGTGTCATTCTCATTTTTATTGGACTTGCTCTTGTACCTCTAGGATCCATACTCTGGTAAATCCTGCTAACTGATCAATCGCAGCACTACCTCATACGAATATGAGCATTCCCGTAACACTCTCCAAGGCAACAATGGGAATGTGGTGAATTAGTTCACTTGAGCATGTTACTTTGTATGTCACTGTTAAACAGTAATTTTGAGTTATGTTTTCTGAATTTGGTTAGTCTTACAGCAAAATATCTTGTTTCCTTTCCATTCTGAAATCACCATCTTCCCCTGTAAAACTTTTGGTGGAATTATACCTATACCAGATACTGGGGTTCCCTGTGATGCTTCGGAGAGGAGGGGGTCTTTTGGAGGAATTTTGGCACAATTTTAGTCTTTGTTGCTAGGCTTTAACTTAATGGTGATACACGATGAGTGCCTTTGTATCTTCCAGTGTGCCTTGCACAAAACCACATCGTTTGCTTTGGCATTTACACAGTGACACTGTACTACACAGAGCACAGCACTGTGTACCGTGTACAGGTCATTAGAAGTGAGCACATCCAACAATCAGATTCAATTTTTAAACTTAATATCAGAGATTCTGACTATCAGCTATCCAAAAGACACCCTGAGGAGCAGAACAGTACTTTGTTGTCTTAAAACACAGCATTTCAGTGAATGAGTTCCCACCAGTGCCCCTCAAACTCAAGGGTTAGTTGAGGATGGTGAAGGGGCTGGAGCACCAGCCCTAAGAAGAGCAGCTGAAGGGACTGGAATTGTTTAGCCTGGAGAAGAGGAGGCTGAGGGGAGACCTTATTGCTCTCTACAGCTCCCTGAAAAGAGGTTGTAGCCAGGTGGGTGTCGGTCTCTTCTCTCAGGCTGCCAGCACGAGAAAGAGAGGACATGGTCTTAAACTGCGCCAGGGGATGTTTAGACTGCATGTTAGGAAAATTTTTTTCACAGTGAGTGATTGGCCATTGGAATGGTCTGCCCAGGGAAGTGGTGGAGTCACCATCCCTGGTTGTGTTTAAGAGGAGATTGGATGAGGTACTTAGTGCCACGATTTAGATGATAAGGTAGTGTTAGGTAATAGGTTGGACTCAATGATCTCATGATCTCAATGGTCTTTTCCAACCTTGTTAATTCTGTGATTCTGTATACCTGGGAGTTTCCCATTCCTCAGACTATGCTCTCATTGGGACTCAAACTTTTGTCTAATTGTTTACAACCCTTCAATATGGTCTTACTGAAAATAAAAATTATTTTTAAAAGGTGACTAATGTTGTTGCTTCGTGTCCTAAAATAGGACTATTAGGACCTCATCACAATTTTTCCATCACAATGAAGTGAAACAATAAAATGGTCATAGAAAGTTTTTCATATTAAAATGTTATTAAAGGATATTAAAGATGCCTGTAAGCCAAGTAAATTGGCATGAATATGTCTTTGCAGAGTTTATTATTTCCTTATGATATGTACAGTTTGGTCATATTTATCGGTGAATGTGCACCGGTGGTCTGTGATCATATAAAAAGTTTCCAAACCACAAGCACACAGGAGACTATGTTACTTGTGGGATCTTGAATAAAATTTCATAATAGTTTCTATCCAAACAAATGATGTCTATAAAAATACCCCTTCACAAACCTAACAAACCCTAACACCTGTTCTTCATAACTAATTCCAACTGAAGGGAAATACTTTTAGGTAAGGCTAGGAAAGATTTGATTTCCTTTTCTTTCTTATTCTTAGTGAAGATGCTTATACAGGAAAATCAAATTAGTTATTTCATAAAATGTGAACATCCAAACCACAGGAAAAGATGAACATTATTTCTTCAGACTTTCTAGAGTCTCTGACCTGAGAACAAGCACAGCTGAGTTAACCTTTGAAACCAACTGCACCAGGAGAACATAAGCCCCTGAAAATTGGAGACTTAGAGGTGAAAATATGTATAACAACCAGGTACCTAAGTAATCTAGATAACGATATGATGTGTGATGATCCATGCAACTCTGCAGGTGAGAGGTGTATAATTTGAAATACGCTAAGTTCATGCCAGCTCTTCTATTGAGCACAATGTAACTACACCCAGGAGTAAAGACTACTTTTGAGGAAAGTCCCTCAGATATTGGCCTCAAATGAAAGAGGAATCCACACAATATTGACACAGGGAGCCATTTGTTCAAAAAGAAGAGGACAGCGATGGGGGTATGGGAGAAAGCCTTTGTTGTGTTGGTGGATTGCCCTATACCTGGATAGTTTTAGTTTTCTCTTATTCAAGCATTGCCAAAATTATCCTGGATAATCTTTAGAGATAGAAGGTACAAATTATATGCAGGTGTTCACATGTTCTAGACCTGACTTTCTGAGTGTATCCCCAAGTAGTGATAGGCTGTGTTTCCACTTATATATATTAACCTTATAGTTAATAAACACTTTTTAAGTAGCAGTGCAAATAGAAGTAATTTTAAGAGTAGTTCTTCTGAGAAAGCACTGAGTGGTTCCTAATTTCCCTGTGTCCTTGGCAGATAGTTAGTCCAGTTTAACTCATACAGAAAGATCTCTGAAGCTGGAAGAATCCCAAGCCAGGTAATTCTCCACACCTCTCTCAACTTTAAAAGTAATTTAAAATTGCTGGCACCTATGAAAATTATGATGGAGTCAAATATCAATGCGGGCACGGCCTCAAGCTACGCCAGGGGAGGTTCAATCTTAACATTAGGAAGCGGTTTTTCACAGAGAGAGTAATCGCATATTGGAATGGGCTGCCCAGAGAGGTAGTGGAGTCACCATCCCTGGAGGTGTTTAAGAGAAGACTGGACGAGGAGCTTAGTGACATGGTCTAGCCGGGAGGTGTAGGGCTGGATGACGTTGGGCCCCTTCCGGCTCGGAGTGGCCTGCTAGACTGTGAGGGATCCAGGTTGGTGTTATGCTCTGCGATGTGCTCTCGGTCTCCTTACGGGTGTTAGATGGTGAGTTGGACTAGATGATCCTTGTGGGTCCCTTCCAACTCATAATATTCTGTGATTCTGTGATTCTGTGATTCTGTGAATGCCTGTGTACATTTGAAACTTGCAGTTTGAATTGTCTTTCTAGAATGAGGGGAAATGAGTGCCTTGTGTATGTTGATCATGCTGCTTTCAAATACAGAAATCATTCTGATCCTTCTGATGTGTCAGAAGCACTGCTGCACATATAAAGTTTTAAATCAAGACTAGCTTTGTGTCCCTGGGCTCATAAATCTTCTAAAAAAATCCTAAAGGCAAAAATGATACAGTATTTCACTGAAGTTTAATGCTTTTATGCAAGAAAAAATTCAACTAGAATATCATTTTAGGAAAAAATTTGAACAAAACCTGTCAAACTGCAAATGATGGAAAGTAGATGTCTAGGCCCAAAACTTTTGTAGTTTAATTAGATAGCAGAAGCCAGACTTTTTCACTTTGAACCAAAATGTGAGCTCTCTTTCATATTTTGCTTTCTAGACAATTACAAGAGAAGGTAAAGTTTCTAAAAATAAGCAGTTTTATGAAGATGACTATTTACAGAGATGTTGACATTGCAGCTGGTACTCCAACTATGCATGGAGACCAGCATCCTGCTGGCATTTTTAGTTCCCATTCCCGTTTCATGACGTTTCATTTCTGTGTGAACTTGTTGCGTGCAGTTTGCTACTGTTCTCATCATAATGAACAGTCATAATGGCAGTGCTGTGCTGTGTTGACCTATGCAGCCAAGAACTGTGACTCTGTGTGTGTGTGTGTGCGCTAAACGACTCACTCAGTAGTGTGAGATGGGTGCCCTCCAGCCATTTATACCTCCAATGTACGAAGAAACCTGCAGAATTTAGGCAGTTTCTTTTAGGCACTTCTGGACAAAGGACTAGACAGCACCTAAAATGGATTTAAAGGGGAAAAAAAGTGAGTTGTTTAAACCAGCTGATGCCAAGAGAAGGGCATGGCTTGCATAAGGTAGGCCTGGTAGAGGTTTGGGACAAAGGGGTGGACTATGCCGGCTGCAGGAAACAACGTGTCAGTGGAGCAGGGAATGCTTTGAGAGGATTATGGAGCATTAGACACTAGCTTTGTGGGCATCATAACTGTGCCTAGGTCTTGTGCTATTTTTTTTCTTACATATTTGGTCTTTATACTGTGATACACATATTTCCATGTCTCATTGTCTCTCACAGAAAAGAAGGTTTTGTCCTTCCCTGCCATTCTACCAGCTTTCACATCCTGCTGCTTGTTACAAGTTCTTTGGATACACAGCCATGTCTCATACTAAATTAGTGCAGGGATTCAGTTTTAAAAAACCCATGTATTTCAATCACTTAGTAGAGACAAAGTATTTCCTCTGGTTTTTACTGGTAATGCTGGTGAATGGAGAGACTTGTTGACTGTAGAAGGTACTGAAATGATCCCATTTCTTATGGGGGAACTGAATTGGAAAAGAATTTCCTGCTCATTGAGAATATACCAGATTTCCTCCTGTCCTTCAGCATCCTTTAATAAAATCAAAGTTGCAATTCAGCAGGTTTCTCCTGTCAAGTTAGAGTCACTGTGCAGTGACATCCCTGGGGGATGTATGCTTGCAGAATCCCAGACTCCATTAGGAGGAGGTTGAGGGAGGTGATCCTGAGCATTCATCCTGAGATGTTGTGGAGTCTCTGTCCTTTGAGATATTCAAACCCCATTAGGCAAAGTCTTGGGCAACCTACTACAGCTGAGCCTGCTCAGAGCATGTTTTGGACTAGGTGACCTCTGGAAGTGCCTTCCAGCCTCATCCCCTCTGTGGTCTTGCAGTGTCACGAAGATCTCTTGAAAATATTTCTTTCATGTCTCATGTTTAGTTTCCTTTGAGCTGTCTTCCATCCTGTCATGAACCAAAACCATCAACTGGACCAACTGCTCTGCATTCTACAGGGAAATGAGTATTTGCTGGAGTTGTGATCAGTACAAAGATGTTTGGTGGGAGGTTGATACCCTTTGAGTTCTGTAGCTGTATGAGGCCTGTGCCAGAGCCCCAGGGATAATGAACCCACATATTTATTTTTATAATACTTTCTAGGGTGTGACCAGATTGTTTGTGTCCATGAATAATGAGCTTCAAAACAATCACTCAGGATTGGAGGGATTGTGGGAGCCCAGGATGCTGCATGTTCTGTTCTGTCCTCACCCTGCACATTTGTTGCTTGTCACATGACCAGCTTTGTCCTCTTTATACTTTAATCTTTTTACGCATGTGTCTGTAATGCATGTGTGGTTGTAATTTTTTCTATCTGACCACTTTTCAGGAAGCTCGTCTTCAATCTTGTTTCTGGTATCAAGTAAGCTATTTCTTCAAGAGTTGATGAGATGTAGTAGATAAGTCAAACTAATTAAGGGACATCAGGGAGAACATTTTTTCAAGTATCATGAACAATTTTGCCATTTTTTCCATTGAAGATAAGAAGCTTTGGATAGCAAAGCCCTGAAAATACACCCTTAAGTGATACTGCTTGATGGGAAAAGAAATTTTCAAGTTATTTACTTGGGATTTTTACAGTTTAAGTAGCCTTTTAAATTTATATATATTTATCTATATGTATTTATCTATATAATGAAACTGTGTTTTTGATAATAAGTAGAAATGTGATTAATTTATGTATTGTACCCAAGTTATAAATGCTCAGCAAATGCAGCAGACTGACTTCTTTATAATAGAATTTTATATGTAATTCCATTTCAGAACTGTAGTAGCCTGCTTGGTGGACTGTTTAGTTGGGTTTTTTTCTCAACAATGCCTAAGACTAAGTCATGAACTTTAGGCACTCTGTGATCAACTTTGTTAGTGTTTTCCTATTAGGTGATTCAAATCACTGCAAAAGGGAAGGGAGAAGCCCTAGGATAGAACAATTGGAAAGAAATACCTGGAGGATGAGGACTGGAGGATTGGGAAGGTGGCAAGAGGAAGGCATGGACTTTGCCCTTGCCACTGACGATGAGCAGCTGCTTTTGCTCCATGGTGAGATGAAGCTGCACATCTGGATGGCACAGTTTTCTTCGGATGCGGAGCTCACTGTGTCTACTTCAGCCCTAGCAGCCTCTGCAAACCCAGCAGGCTGTCTGCCTGGAAATCTGCTGATTTCTGCTGTCCCTCTGCTAAGTGGCTTTTTAGGTGATGGATGCTCATAGTGTGGTCCAGGTATAGAAAACCATGGACAGATGTGGGACTGGGGGGGATGCCAGGATGTGCTATTGGCATGCTAATTCTTAAGCAGTCTGTCCTACTGATTATTAAAGTCTATTGCGCAGATACAATGACATACTGTTGCTTGATTTCAGCTACCCTCTGATACTTCAGTTAAACCTTTAGGACACTTTTTAAAAAAAGACATTTGAAAACTAGTGAAGCAGCTGATAAGAAGACAGGTGGTGGCAGGGCAGGCAGGGTGCTGGCAGCAGGCAGGGCTAACTGAACACATCCACAGGGACAAGGCAGGTCAGAGCCCAGCCAGGAGATCCTAAGCTATGAAAAATGCTGAGCTTTGTATTCAGGCAGTCTGTAGGCTGGAGCAGGGAGAAATGAGACTTGAGTGCCACCCCTTCTCCAGGAATAGGAACTTGGTGATCATTTTCCTCTGCCAGGACAATGTGCTGCAGAGATGTCAGGAATTAGGGCAGCCATGCTCTAAGTCTGTTTTGGCAGCCCAAGCACAATCCTGGTTTTAGGGGAGCAAGCACTTGATTTTGACTCAGACTCTCAGAAAGGCACCTGAGGTTATGCAGGCTAAGTGTCTTGATGGGGCATTTTACAGGCATCTATACTGTATTTGCTCTGGAAGTAGAAAATGCCTTCATTAGGTGAAATATTTCATCAAGCTCTCTCAGATGCAGGTACAGTGTATGCAGGTGTGCACGTGTGCACTTGTGTTAGTCAAATTGGCCTCTGGTCGGTAATTATTAAAAATACAAGCCTAGAAGAGTTGCCCAGAGATTGCCCCATGTGGTCGTCTTGAAAAGGGTAGGACAGGTATAAGCTAGAGCTTTGCTCAGAGATATGATGTCCCCCTTTTTTTTATAACCTTCAGCACCAGGAATTCCCCAAAAGTGATTCCAGTGCGTAACTATCCACAACTATAAACTTTTCCTGTATCTGTCTCTTTTTTATTTTTTATTTTTTAAAAAGCAGTTCCTGCTTTTTCTTCTCACTGCTTGAGGTCACTGTGCAGAGCTCCCCTCCTCTCCTTCTCTTCTCTGCAGAGTTGGAGTCTTCCCAGGAGCAGAGCTTTGCTCTGGGGAGGAATGTGAGGGAACTGAGTCTTCCCACTGGGGCCTTTATATTCTGTCATCTGCAGGGCCACGGCAAAGCAGGAAGACCCGCAGCAAACTCACCAGTAACATTGTGTCTGCTCATTGTTAATGGGATTCACTCTGTTGCAGGGTAGCTTTGTCTCCTTTATTCCCCTTCCTTAGCCTGTAAAACCCCTGGTGACCGTCACCTCAGACGTACCTGGGTCAGATAACAGATGCTATATACGCGTCAGAAAAACATCACGTGGGTCCAAACCTGTTATTAAAATGTTGTAGGGGGGCTGGTAGGAGGGTGGGGAGTGTTCTGTTTTCTTTTGCAGTATTTTTAAGGGGTTAACAAAGGTCAGGTTAGTCTCTCCAAAGAGTTGCTCACCATGGTCTCTGTCAAAAACCATGATGCCTCTATGGGACCATGTTACCTGCTATCTCTGGTACCCAGATCTGTCAGGATCTGATGCAGTGGTTGTTGGCTCATTCAGAGCAACAACTCTCAAGGTTTCTCTTTCTGCACTCCCACCCCCTCTTCTTTTATGTGTGTTGCTACCCTGGGTGCAGAACCAGGAGAGACTGCTTGAGATTTTCCAGTTTCAAGTCGTTTTGGTAGTTTTTGTGGCTGTGAGATTCTTGCTCTCTTACATACTGCTCCTGGGCAGTGGGAGCTGGAAAAGTCTTCAAAGAAGTTTAAAGTTGGCACGTTTTTTTCATTTAGAATTTCCTGACCTTTTCAGTTTGTCATGCTTTCTTCCACTCTGGTGTTTGCATAACCTTGTTTCATCTGTAAAAAGAAGTGAAAGAAGAAAGAACCTTATCACTGTTTATTAGTTTATAAATAAGAATTTCACCAACACTATAGTGAGAGAGTGGAATGGGCCATAATGCACTTTGTTTCACCTCTAGGAATGGACAAGCCTTTTTCCTTGAAAACAGCTATGTATTACAATTATAAAATACGTACTGTTTCAATAAAACTCAGGAGTTTTTATGAATTGGTGAACACAAATAAAGAATGTTTCAAACAGAAGAAATTCAAAGATATTTCTGGAAAACATTTGGTTCTGAAAACTTAAATTTAAATTGATTTGAATTATTTTTCATGAGGTGTTTTGTTCCTATTTTCTCACGTTGTGACATGTTAGCAGTGACAGTTGGTATTTCACCAAGAAATTTCTGATTTCATGGAACAAAAATGGGAGACTCATCAAGCTGAAAAGTAAGGACTACTTCAGTCATTATGTCTTAGCTGTTTCCCACAAAGTACGTAAAATAGTGAAATACTCATCTCCTTTAATTGGTCTGTGCCTGTCACTAGTAGTAGTACAAAAAATGTAGTATAAAGATTTTGATTTTCCAAAAACTAGCATATTATGAAATGAACCATCTATTTTCCCTTAAATGTATTACCATATTATTACATATGCATTGTAGCAGTGATTTATTTGCATATTATTTCATGATGTGAAAATACCTGTGTTTACCTGCAGTCCTCAAAACCACAAATACTTCTAAAAAGAAAAGATGAAATGCAAAATGTAATTAAAATTCTAAAAGAAAAATTTTTAACACCAATCCTTTCAGATAGTCCATTCATCAGTACTTTTTACAAAAACTGTTTCCAGTCACTATTATTTTAATCTAATTTAAAATTGTAACCAGTTTTGAAGTTTACTTTAAAATAATAGTACTGGTAGTGCACCATAAAGCTTTATCTAACTCATCCAAAGCGCTTCAGATGTGAAGCTTGTAAACATTAGAAATGTACTTTTTTGAAAGTTAGGTTTCTTTTCTCATAATTGTTCATCACTGTAGTAAGACCTCCGGGTCAGTCCATGACTGGAAGGGAGGAGGGCCTGTGTCTGCATGAGCAGTTTCCTTGCAGTAGCTGAAGGAAAAGATAAAACTGAAGTGGTTGCTCCTGAGCCCTGCGTAAGGCCAGCATTGTTAACCTGGGAGCAGATTGTGGATTACATAATTTGAAGTGTTCCCTTTATGTACCCAAGGTAACTTTTCATAAAATCACAAGCTTAGATGTGGAACTGACTCTGGTGGATTCAGAGATGGCAAGGAGCATCCTGAGGCACTGCTACACAGAATCACAGAATGATACAATATTAATGGATTGGAAGGGACTTTAAGATCCTCTAGTCCCAATCCCCTCTGCCGTGTACAGGGATAGTTCCCACAAGACCAGATTGCTCAAGGCCTTATCCAGCTTGGCCTTGAACCCTGCCAGAGCTGGGGCATCCACAGCTTCTCTGGGTAACATGTTCCAGTTTTTCGCCACCCTCACAGTAAAGAATTTCATCATTTAATCAGAGTAAAGAATAGCATCATTGACTGGCCCAGGCTGGGGACCATTCCCAGGAGGCATTTGATCTGAGTCCACCCTGATGGTAGATGGTGGTTGATGGTTATTTAATATATATATAGGCAGAGGCTGTTGTATGTAGCAGAGGGAGTCACAATGGAAGCAATACCTGAATCAATGGGATAAGCTTTTTTAACATCTTTACTTTGTGTTGCTTTGGTGAAGCAAAAATTTTAGTAATATTCATTATTTTGAAATGGCAAAATCTACTCCATCACAGGCAAAAATTACTCCATCTCAGGGAGAGGGCTTATGTATTTTTCAGCTCACTTGGAGAGCTTGTTTGGTGACTTCCTTACTGATTTAGCAGTTTTTGCATATTTTTAAAAGTATAGAGCCAAAGACATGTATCAACAGGAAAGAAAATAGCTGTAAGCAGAAAAGTAAACACATCATTTTCAGCTCAACATTGTTTATCTACAGCCAAATCCTCCTTAACTTCTTGTATTTGATACATTGATTTTGCAATGTATAGTCATGGTATGTGTGAGAGTGCTCCCCTTTGATCAAGATTTCTTTGCATGGGGCTGGAGTCACTGCTTCCATTAGTAGCAAGGTATTTTGGACAATATTGAACTTTCTATGCCTGAGGGGCCAGAATGAAGAATGACTATCTTTGTACAAAATGTGTATAATTACAGTCGGCCCTCTTTGACTTCGCACCACCCCATATTGCAGCTTCACATCTTAGCGGCATGGTTTTGCAGTGATTAAGGAGGCCGTTTTTCACAACTGCGCATGTGTGACCTGACACCCATGAATATTCAATTAGGCAGTAATGAATATGCAAATCAACCTGCACAGCCGCTGTGGTGGCTCCCCCCACTCCCGGCACAGCCGTGGCAGCCCCTCCACTCCTGGCACGGTGGGTGGGGTGGGTGCAGTGATGGCTCCACTCCCGGCGCAGCAGGGTGCCTGCCTCACTCCAAGAGAGGAGGCTTTGTGCAGTTATGAAAGATTTACACACTCTCAGGTTAGACGTGCTGTCCAAGACTTTCTTAAATGACTCTCCAAGACATTCTCATCTACCCCAAGTATGAAGGGACCACATCTACCCATGTGGAAAGACACGGGGACAGTAGTGTGGGCTCCCCTGCACCATTGTCCCTGGCCAAGTGGAAAAGGGGTTTTTCCTGGNGAAGCTTGTAAACATTAGAAATGTACTTTTTTGAAAGTTAGGTTTCTTTTCTCATAATTGTTCATCACTGTAGTAAGACCTCCGGGTCAGTCCATGACTGGAAGGGAGGAGGGCCTGTGTCTGCATGAGCAGTTTCCTTGCAGTAGCTGAAGGAAAAGATAAAACTGAAGTGGTTGCTCCTGAGCCCTGCGTAAGGCCAGCATTGTTAACCTGGGAGCAGATTGTGGATTACATAATTTGAAGTGTTCCCTTTATGTACCCAAGGTAACTTTTCATAAAATCACAAGCTTAGATGTGGAACTGACTCTGGTGGATTCAGAGATGGCAAGGAGCATCCTGAGGCACTGCTACACAGAATCACAGAATGATACAATATTAATGGATTGGAAGGGACTTTAAGATCCTCTAGTCCCAATCCCCTCTGCCGTGTACAGGGATAGTTCCCACAAGACCAGATTGCTCAAGGCCTTATCCAGCTTGGCCTTGAACCCTGCCAGAGCTGGGGCATCCACAGCTTCTCTGGGTAACATGTTCCAGTTTTTCGCCACCCTCACAGTAAAGAATTTCATCATTTAATCAGAGTAAAGAATAGCATCATTGACTGGCCCAGGCTGGGGACCATTCCCAGGAGGCATTTGATCTGAGTCCACCCTGATGGTAGATGGTGGTTGATGGTTATTTAATATATATATAGGCAGAGGCTGTTGTATGTAGCAGAGGGAGTCACAATGGAAGCAATACCTGAATCAATGGGATAAGCTTTTTTAACATCTTTACTTTGTGTTGCTTTGGTGAAGCAAAAATTTTAGTAATATTCATTATTTTGAAATGGCAAAATCTACTCCATCACAGGCAAAAATTACTCCATCTCAGGGAGAGGGCTTATGTATTTTTCAGCTCACTTGGAGAGCTTGTTTGGTGACTTCCTTACTGATTTAGCAGTTTTTGCATATTTTTAAAAGTATAGAGCCAAAGACATGTATCAACAGGAAAGAAAATAGCTGTAAGCAGAAAAGTAAACACATCATTTTCAGCTCAACATTGTTTATCTACAGCCAAATCCTCCTTAACTTCTTGTATTTGATACATTGATTTTGCAATGTATAGTCATGGTATGTGTGAGAGTGCTCCCCTTTGATCAAGATTTCTTTGCATGGGGCTGGAGTCACTGCTTCCATTAGTAGCAAGGTATTTTGGACAATATTGAACTTTCTATGCCTGAGGGGCCAGAATGAAGAATGACTATCTTTGTACAAAATGTGTATAATTACAGTCGGCCCTCTTTGACTTCGCACCACCCCATATTGCAGCTTCACATCTTAGCGGCATGGTTTTGCAGTGATTAAGGAGGCCGTTTTTCACAACTGCGCATGTGTGACCTGACACCCATGAATATTCAATTAGGCAGTAATGAATATGCAAATCAACCTGCACAGCCGCTGTGGTGGCTCCCCCCACTCCCGGCACAGCCGTGGCAGCCCCTCCACTCCTGGCACGGTGGGTGGGGTGGGTGCAGTGATGGCTCCACTCCCGGCGCAGCAGGGTGCCTGCCTCACTCCAAGAGAGGAGNCCCCACTCCCGGCACAGCCGTGGCAGCCCCTCCACTCCTGGCACGGTGGGTGGGGTGGGTGCAGTGATGGCTCCACTCCCGGCGCAGCAGGGTGCCTGCCTCACTCCAAGAGAGGAGGCTTTGTGCAGTTATGAAAGATTTACACACTCTCAGGTTAGACGTGCTGTCCAAGACTTTCTTAAATGACTCTCCAAGACATTCTCATCTACCCCAAGTATGAAGGGACCACATCTACCCATGTGGAAAGACACGGGGACAGTAGTGTGGGCTCCCCTGCACCATTGTCCCTGGCCAAGTGGAAAAGGGGTTTTTCCTGGTGTGGGGTGGTCGTGGGCACTGGGAAACACTGACACGAACACCGACACACAGCAGAACAGTGCTAAAACAGCGCCGGAGCACTGGGGGGCAGTGTGAGAGTGCGGGGCAAATTTGCATATTAATGAGCTGCCAATCAACATGGAAGGCGGGCTGCGCAGGAGATGAACAAGACTGTGGTACCGTGGTACAAGAGACCCGACTGTATATATTTTTTAATATAAATTTGTTTCTTGTGCTTTACAATCAGAGCAAATCTCCATGCCTTCTGAGGTATTCACTGTACCCAAGTGTCCTGTAGAGGACAGTGGCAGGGGAGATCATCACTGATCTTCAGAGTACGTACAAGTAGTAGACACATCGCATCTCCCTTGTCTGCAGATTCCCAATCCAGTGGGCTGCAAAGGGGAGTAGGCTCTATTGTGGTTTTGCACTCTGCATGGTGCCACCAGATTTACAGAGATTTCAGGCTGAGTTTTGAGAAGTATTTCTGACCTGAATTGTAGCCAAAACTACAAATACCCAAAGAGCTTTACCCTTGAGAACTACTATTATTTTTGATAGTCTAAATATTACATTTGACATAAAGACATAAATATTTAGACCAGTTTTAAGATCTGTTTTTAGTGTGCCTAATACATGATGCTATGTAAAATTGTGCAAAATACATCAAACTCACATTTATCTCAAAACAGTTTGTCAGTAAAGCAGCGATATATGTTGCTGCTGTTGTGATCAGCTGACAAACTGCTTTGATGTGTTGCAGCACAGTTGTTCAAAAGTCATGACATCTCCTGCAGCTCAGTGCCATAAACATTGCTCCTGTCAGATCCTGCAGTCACTTTGCCATGGATGTGAAGAGAAAGTTCAGTCCAAAGATGAACATTTTTTACTTTCTGCCGGGTTGTGTGAAATTCAGACTCTGACAACCAGAAGTGACTCCGAATCCCCAGGCGCACATCACTGAGCTTTCAGGTTAGGAACGGTGACAGTAGATGACTGTGAGACTGCCACACTGCATGAGATACTCCTCTCTGCCTTGCCCCTTATCCTTCCTAAGAAATAGCTCAATGCATGGATCATGGCTGCTACAGACTTTCCTTTTCCTCCTGGCTGCTGGCTTGGGCATGAGGCAGCCTTGTCCCCAGCCACATGCCTGCCTATCACAGGGTTTTGCCACAGAGAGGGCAGGAGGCAGCAGTGCAGTAAGTGGGATTGTTCAGCCTGGAGAAGAGGAGGNAGCTTCATCTGAGCCTGCTTGCAAAGACAGGGCTAGGTGCTTACACCTGGTTCCCAAGCATGGTGCTTACACCCAGTTCCTGAGCACACATGCTCCCACTGTCCTTTTTGTGGTAGGGGAACGTCCCTAACTTCTGTGGAAAATTAAACAAGGATAGAAATACAGGCCTTTCTAGCTTCTTGATATTTTTTCCCCTGGCTTAGGCCAGGGCTTTGTATTTGCTCCTCCAATGACAATTTATAGGCCCAGGGCTTTGTATTTGCTCCTTCAATGACCAGTTAAGTGAAGTCAGTATTTGGCTCTCTGTGTCTGTTTCATCAGCTGCAACCTGGAGATAGTAGTGTTATCTAGGGCTGAGTGAATAATTCATGATGTGGCTCCTTATTAAGCAGATGTTGCCTCTCTGTTTACAGATAGTCTGCAAATGGATTTTTGTTCAAATTTATTTGTTGTCTCAAATTATTTGCCAAATACTTTCAGTAAATAACTTTATTGGCCTAAAGTGCATTCAGAATAACAATCTGAAACCTGCCTTACATGACTATTTGTCATTGCTGTTCAATTTTTTTTATTTCAGCAACTATGCCTTCCAGCAAACTTCTCTGATGAGATTTCCTAGAAAGTAATACAAGGATGACATGAATATGTTAAGAGTGAATGTAGTATTACATGAGATGTAATGCTAATCTGTCTCACTGCATATTATGATGATCAGAAGGCTGTTTCTTGAATGTGAAATGCTTCTTAAGTGGACAGTGATACCCCAGCCCTGGCTGCTCGTCCTGCCACTCCTTTCAGTAGCAGGTGGTACATAGTGGTGTATGGTTCCAGCTACTGCTGAGTGCAGAGCAGGAGGTGAACACAAGCGGTGGCACTCTGCTGGGCTCAGAGCCCCTGGACCAAGCAGGAATCCCTGGAACTAAACCTATGCTAATGAAGAAAATGGGGGAATGGGGTGGGGGGGCAGGGAACATGGCTTGGTTTGGCTGTCATCCATTCAGTTTAACTCCTTTCCTTCCTCAGAGATGTCCATACTGATGCGACTGTCCTGCAGACAGCCTTCATGGAAGACTTTCTCAGTAGGCTGAATCTGTGCCACAGACTCTGCAAGCAGTATGAATGTGTGAATGTCCCTGTCTTTGAGTCCTAGGGAGTATCCAGCATCTCAGGAACACATTTAAATGCTCATGGCTTGCTCCGTGGCATTGCTTGAAGCACGAGGTGCTTCTAAGCTGATCTGCAGTTTTTCCACTGAGAAGACAAGTTGTCACACTTTGCTCCCTCTTGCCTAATATTGCACTGCCACCTTGGAAAGCAGAGGCGGAAAGGGAAAAGGGGCACCCAAGTCAAACCTGGGTAGTGGTCTACATTTTATAGTCTGGGATGAGGGCAGCATAGGTCTGTTTTTCAAAGCCATACCTACCAGGTAGCTAAAGGAGAGGTCTATTTTCCCATGGCTTCTTTTACAATGCCATTTTGTTTTTAGCAGATAGGCTGGGGCCTCCTCTGGATATACTGCTGGATTCGCTGAACTGCACAGCTTTCAGCGTGCAATGGAAGATGCCAAAGCAGCATGCAAGCACCATCACAGGGTACACGGTGAGTGATCTTCCTGCTCCATGGCCTCAGACTACACATGTGGCACAGTCAAGAGTGTGGGAGAGCCTGTTCTCATAGCAAATACTGCTGTTGCCCAGAGAAGGGTCAGGGTACAGTGGGCTTGAATGAACTGAACTGTAACTTTAAGAAACAAGAAGTTCATGTTTTAGAAATAAGCTATGATGGGAATTTGGGTTGGATGCCAAGGTCTTGCAGTGGATGTAGATTGCTTTTGTGTTGTGGTTTTCCTGCAAGGGTCTCAGTGCTCTCTCCAGCTGATAAAACAGTAAAGTAGAGCAAAGCAGGTTGATATTGCACTGTGAAAGTAAAGGCCATTCAGATCCTTTGACTTGTACTTCCAGCCTGAGGATTTATTTAGCAGGAATATCTTTTTCACACTAAGCCTCCAAAACTTCCCAGACTGGCAGCAAGGTACAAGAAAAGGAGTGATTTCATGGTGTCTCTTCCCCTGATACTGTACTGCATAGCATCTCTAGGAGCATACAGCCTTACATATCAAAAGGGGTTTTGTTTTATCCCTCCCTACCTCAAAAGGGAGCTTCTGTTAAAGAAGCTGAGTTATTTTCCTGTTTTAACCAGCAGTTATACTGAGGAGTCTCTAACCCCCTTCAAGCCACCATGTTACACTTCTACCTATAGGGCAAAACAGAATGGCTGGCCTGAACTGATTACTGTGTTCTAGTGTGCTAGCAGATGAGCAATGAGGACTATATGCCATTCAATCTTTTCTGTTAGGTATTACTTTAACTCAAGTATTCCATGGCAATGAAATTCAGTGCCAAAATGGAAGTTAGTCAGTGGGAAATTAGCACCGAAGATGTGGGATGTTGACTAGAATGTGTTGTTTTCCCATTCAAGAAAAGCAAAACCCCAGCAGTAGTTTTTATTAGCATTTTCTGTGGAGTAATTTGAATTTTCTAGGAAAAAAATACCCAAAATTCAATTTTATATAGAAAGGTGGGAAGCAAAATACCCCCGACTATCCTTATTATTAATGTATACTAAAGGAGTGAGAAAATACTCTGCAAGAGATATTTCTGGTACATACTCTCCTTCATCCCGTGGTCTTGTAAATGACACCACTGCAGCCCAGCTGCAGGATTGTTTTTGTTGTTACGAAAATGCTTGCGGTCTAGAACTCAAGAAGCACTTGCTGTGGCCAGGATCTGCCTCAGCTGAGTTCTGCATCTAGTTGGGTCCATCCTTCTGTGTGAAAACCGGTGTGTAGTGACTAAGTGACTAAGTGACTAAGTCATAAACAGTTTGCACTGTTTGTGCAGTAGATCAAACATTTGACCTCCAGTTTCTTTTTCATCCTTGAACTTGTGTGTGGCATGATAATAAAACCAGCGACAAATAGCATTGATAGTGCTGTACCCAAACCAACTTCACTGTATTTGGTTTTGACTGTCTGGCATCTCAGGTGTCTCTGAACAGGAAATCATTCTCCCATTAGTCTCTGGTACATGACAACAGACATGGAGAGACATTTTATGATAGAGCATTTTTTATAATGTTATAATCGTGTAATCCTTTTATGAAGTAAGGTGTCTAACTTGTATAGTCTAGTCCTACAACTCTTTAGCTGTTCATGCGGACCACAGACAAATGATGCATAGTTAAAACCAGTTCAAATCTGTCCTAAAATCAAGGCTGTGTTTCATACTGTGTTTCAATTCAGTGTATACCCTACATGATAGTGTTCTTTTGTTGACAACTTACAGCCAATACAAAGGGACTGTTAAATGACTTTAGCTTTTTGTGCATTTGAAAAAGTAGTGGATTGTGGGGCTCAAATGCTGTCCACAATATGATAACAACGCACTCATTTTTAAAATCACTCTGAAGCACTGAGATATTACTTTAACTGGTTTGACCATATCTTCTTCCAAAGGTCTTTTACTCAGAAGTTGAAGGTGACAAAGCAGTTAAACAGCTCTCACATGATGTTCCCCTGAGTCTGGATAGGATTAACACGGTGAGTATTTCTTTCACCAACAGTCAGAGCACTACAGCAGAACGTACAAGTGGGAACTTGCATATGTCTCCTTGTTGTCTGACTATTTTATCATATGAAAGTATTGGAACTTGGTTGCATCTTCCTAGTACTGACCTTTGACATCTACTAAAACAGAAATTTTAATTTTGAATATGCATTTTATATGCATTTTCACACATAGAATTACATAAGTTGATAGATGGTTAGAGTTGCAATATCAGTGTATATATATTTCAGTGTTTTCACCCAGATGCTTGAATTAACACACAGAGTTTTCAGTGTGTTTTTGTCTCTGTGTGAAACTGTGGCCTCTTGAAATCTGACTGCTTTAGTTGCGCTTCTCCAAGTTTCATCTCCTAGAAGATTTCCCTTTTTCTCATTGCTGTCTTTTTTTTTTTTTAAGTTATGTTTTTCTTTGTATCTCTCCTTTGCATTCTTACTTTGAGGTTTGGTTGTTTGTTTTGGGGGTTTTTTCATTCTCCCCTTCTCTTTCCTCCTCCCCTTTTTCTGTCCCACTTCCTTCCTTTATTTAAAGGGTTTTCTCAAAACATGCCAGTGCTTCCTCACTGCAGAGAAGCTGCTCTTTGTTATCTAGGACGTTAGGAACAGAGCTTTTCTGGCCTCTGTTTGAGCAGAGAGTGAGAGTGTTGCAAGTTGGGTGCTGTAAGGGTAGCTGTTCCATGCCATACTCTGCAAAGGGCAGTCTGTCCAGGAGACAGCAGTGTTACTGGTGCATGCAACAAAGGCTTATAAGTGCTTACAGAGCAGCATTGCAAGTTTTCTTGTCTTTATTTGCAGGTCCTCCTTCACAATTAATTATTTTCCTCCTTCCCTTCTGCTCATAAAAGAACTAGCAGATGAACTCGCCAAGCCACTCTCCATTAGTTACCAACAGTCCTGGCTTACTGGTGTGCCACAAGACTGGAAATTGGCCAATGTGACACCCATCCACAAGAAGGGTAGGAAAGATGATCCTAACAACTACAGACCTGTCAGCCTGACCTCAGTCCCATGCAAAGTCATGGAAAGGATGGTCTTGTGTGCTATTAAGCAACAACTGCAAGACAACCATGACATTGGATCTAGTCAGCATGGATTTCGGAAAGGCAGGTCCTACCTGACTTACCTGATCTCCTTTTATGATCCAGTGACTTGACAAAAAGGCTGTGGATGTTGTGTACTTGGATCTTAGCAAAGCCTTTGACACGGTTTCCCACAATAAGCTTCAGGAGAAACTTGTGAAGCACGGACTGGAAGGGAACATTTTATGTTGGGTTACAAACTGGTTGGAAGGGCGAGCTCAGAGGGT
>WEKX01023439.1:0-15386 GCA_013390025.1 Pitta sordida
CCTTTCACCATCCTTGTCGCCCTTTTGTTGAACTTCTTGACTTTCTTGTTGGCCCATTTCTACAGTCTGTCAAGGTACCTCTGAATGAGTTGGTCAAATCTGTGCTGACTGCTGCTGATCACCTGTCTTTCAAGTGTCTGGAAACAGTTTCCAGGATTAGCTGCACCATCACCTTTCCAGGGATCAAGGTTAGATGACCTACCTGCAGTTGCCTGGATTCTTCTTACCTTTCTTGAAGATGGGAGTGACATGCTCTCTTCCAGTGCTCAGGAACCTCCCTTGACCACCATGACCTTTCTGAGATAATTGAGTGGCCTTACAAAGTCATCAGGCTTTGGTATATCCCCATGAGGTCCCATGGACTTGTGTCCGACCAGTTTGTTTAAATGTTCCCTAAACTACACCAAGTAGTTTCTAAACTACACTATACTTCCTTGTTCCAGACCTTCCCAGTAAAAAATGAGGCGAAGAAGACCTTGGCTTTTTTGGTGTCTTTTGTTACATGGGCTCTGTCCCACAGAGCACCAGGTCCCCATTTTTCCCAGTATGTCCCTAGCAGTTGATATGCCCTGTGCTACAGCAAAGCACGGCCCAGCATGCCATGGCACAGTATTTCTTCCAGCTACCTATGAACACTACTTATGGAAATAAACAGGACATGACAGAAGCCAGGGCTGAGCTCTGTGCTATCTTCTGCACCATGGGATTTCGAGTAGTGTGTGCAGAAGTGTACCAAGAGCTGCAGAGGCTGACTTTGAAAGTCCAGCTGTGAATTTAAAGTGATATGAGCTCCAGCTTAATGAAACTATATTTTCTCCTCTCTGACAGATACTTTACCTTTCCCTTTGTCTGCCCTATTGCTTGCCCTAAACTCAGCTTGCTCTGATGGGATGCATCCTCAGCCAGTCAGTCATTCCCTCAGGCAGGGTGAGCTTCTGTTGCTCCATTTCTGGCGAAATCTGCAGCACAGATTTCTAAATGTCTTGTATTGATTTTATTGCATTTTTTGTGTCTGTGCATGAAACCTTATGTTTGGTGGGTAAACATTTCTCATAAAGACTTTTTTTTAATAAACAGAGTAATTTTCTCAAATAGTTCCTTTCTTACTCTGCTTTGTAATATTCAGAGGAAATAGATGGTCTGTTTCAACATTGGGGAACTGGAAGGATAAGAATAGAGACAGCAGTGTGGAAGCAATGGGTCCCTCTTCTGCCCATATGGTTCAGGTTTGCATTTTGGCTGGCACGATAATGTGATTGCTGGCAGATCAAATGTTTAGTCTCCAGAGCAAATAGCAGCCAATGAGTTGGGGTGTAATGTACATGTGGAGATGTTCATAATATTCCACACAGGCTGAACCTACAGCAGGAGCGAATTCAGCTGCAGTGAAAACAGAGATGCTGCATGAATCCTTCTGTCAGCACAGCAATGGCATTTCCAGGCTTTTGCATTTGGGAAGAGGAGGAATGTGCCTCTGGGGATGGAGAATGCCACCACTCTCAGATTCTAGTGTGGCAGGAATTTCTAACTTGCCACCTAGAAGGTGATGTATCCTGATGAGCCTGAAAGTTACATTTCATCACTGCTTTATCACCCGATGAATCATTACAGCAGATGAATGTTAATTGTAGCTAAACAAATGGGCATGTCCTCTCTACCCCCAGACAGCTGCTACTGCTGTAAGACATTAGGCAGAGGGTGCAAAGTGCTTCTGAATGGAAGGGAAGTGCTACCCATGCCTCTGGAGCTACGTATCTGCAGTGTAATGAAATGCCAGGTGTGGAAGAGTGTTTGGATAGGAGCAATTTCCATTTGCTCTGTGGTTTGCACTGCTCTAGGGGACACACAGAGTGCAAAGTTTCCTTAAGTGGTTATTTGCTCACAGGCAGGATGATCTGCATAGGAACAGAGTTGGCTTAGTCATACACCATTGCACGGGTGTCCCTGGCACTGTAAGGGTGCGTGGTATCCCTGGATAAAGTGCCACTAGAATAGTGTGAGAGGCTGTTGAGCCTGGGCTGAGGGCAGAACAGTGCCAGCAACAGTCCTTGGTTTAAGGGGTTTTTACCCATGGAAAACAAACTGATAGGGCAGTTCTGGGTGTTTTCCTCTAGCAGTTGCCCCTCTTGACTAACCTAGTGACAAATATTCTGGAGCTAAGTGACAGAGGCCACAGGGTTTTCTGACAATGACTTTAATTATCATGCTGCTGTTATAAGAACCAAAGCAAAGTGTGTTGAGGTGCCCCATTTCACTGAGTTCCTCTTTCTCCTCAACAGGTAAGCAGTAACTTGCAAAGGTGACATTTCCATGCCATTTTTGATCCTTTGTCATGACAGTGTGTTTTAAGGACTGCAGTTGTATGGTAACAGAGAGGAGTAGTCATACCTAGATGGGAAGCTCTCAGACCTGCTCCTCTTGCAGGACACTTTAATATTTGTGAAGTTGCATGGCTGGAATAGAAGGAGACGGGTCATAAAAAGAAAATGCTAAAAGCTAGAAAGAGTTGTGGGTAAAATTAAGCCAACTGAAGGTTGCTGAAGAGCAAACATCTGTAGCTGGCCTTAAAATGGACAAAAGTATAAAATCTAGCTTTCATTCTGTAGCGTTGAAAGAGACTTCTGCCACATACAGAAGCACCTCACCTTCAATGTGGTTCAGATGGCAGCAAACACATAGAATATATCTCATTCTCAGCACATGGGCTTGTCCCCACAGGATTCCCCACCTGGAATGATTTCCTGGAGACCTTGGCTATGCTGTGGGGAGCTGTTCACTGCCTTGGAGCCCTCATCCGCCCGGCTTGGCTTGTCTAGCAGGTATCTCCTCATCTCAGCTGCTGATGGCAAGTGAGAGGAGGGGAACAAGGAAATCCTCCCAGACAGTTCAAACACAGTCTAAGAAGCATGTGTTGAAATGTCGTCAAAGTAGCAGGAATTCATTTTATTGAGGAATACATATAATAAAGATAGAACAAAGGGACTGAAATGGTGAACAGATGGGTGGGTGTTCTTCAGTGGCTCAGGAGCTGTGTGAACATGCTGGTTTATGCCCTCCCCCTCTTTCTGCCTTTCTTTTTTTTTTTCCCTTGGTTTGGTTTGCTTTAGTTTTGATGCATCAGGGTAGGATGTGAGATGATATGCCAGTATATGTCAGAAACTTGGGGAAAATAAAACCCCTTTTTTCTAACATCAAACTACTGCTATCAATAGGAACAGCAACTGTTCAAAATCTGTTTCAGAGCTGCCAAGAAGTGAACATTCATGGGAGAGAGAGAAAAGGAGAGAGAGAAGGGAAAAAAATATTTTTCCCTGCTGTTTGCAAGGTGGACACAAATGCAAGCGGTAGGAGGCTGACAACTTGACACATGTCTAATAAATCTAAAGCATGGAAAAAAAGTCAACAATTCACTGTACAAGAAAGCATTACTGGGATAAAAAAGTACAATCCAACAAACCTCTCACTTTAAAATATGTTTATTCCCAAATCGGTGAGGAACATATGTATTAGAGCCTCAATTTCTCTTTTCCATCCCTCTCAATGTTCCTTTTTCTGAATGTCTCTTTTTAAACCAGGGCCACACTAACTCCTGTGCTGAGGAAGCTGAGGTTTGCTGCATAATAAATGAATAAGGTGCAAAAGCTGAGTCCAGCGAGCAGATGTTGGGAGCCCAGCGTGCTGGTAACAAAGGGCTAGAGTGCAACAAGCTTCCATCACATGTCTGTTCTTCAGCACAGTGCAGGCAAGGTTTTAATTTGACAAGTTGGTTGGACGCAGAGAATTCACAGATCTCAGTGAAAGCCAAACAGATTTGGCCACCTACTGCATGGCCACATTCAGCTAAAAGGGTAGCAGTTGTGGAAATGTCTCCTGCTCCAGCCACCTGACACCACGCATACAACGGGGAGCCTCCAGGAGGCTTGTTTACCACAGGCGGCAAATTCCTTTAAAAGGGAAGAAGGGGAGAAAAAAGAAGTGTGATGCTTCTGCTATCAAAATAATTAAGTATTTTTATTTCAGGTAGCTGGTTGTTTATTTTTTAAAGCTCTTCATTCTCCTGTTTTTTAATAGTTGGTATGTTATGAAATGCAAGAATGAAAATGAATGCCAAAACTAATGGAAATTCTTCTACAAGCCTCATGTAAACAGAAACATCAGCATTAAAGTTATGAATCTTAATTTGTGCCAGTGAGCTAAAATTTGTATCTTACTGCATTAAAGGAATATAGACATACAGCACTGTGTAGTGTCTATGTGCAGTACAGAAAACTGACATGGTCTCTCCAATTTATGGGTAAATTGACATAATTTTGCAAAAAAAAAAAAAGAAAAAAGAAAACCCACTTGTGAACTGGATTTTGCATAATGGGATTAATTTGGTTGACTGTCACATCAACTGTGCTGCAGAATGCAAGTTAATCACAACATCGGTCTGATTTAAAAGAAAAATGAAAGAAAGAAAAGGAAAAGGGGGAAAAAAGAAAAAATGTATTTTCTTCCTTTTTTCAATTATTGTTTCATTTTAAAATGCATTTTTTTCTTTGTAGCTGTGGTAGCTCTGGCAAACAAGGCTTGTGTTTATTTGCAATGGCTACCTGAATGGTCTTTTTATCCCTCCCCCATGTACTCTCCACAGCAAATGGGAAAAAAAAGGCAATGGCTTTTATAAGCTCATGGAAAACTGCTTCCATGGCATGGCACAACTGTGTGTGTTTGATCAACACTTAAGCTGATCAAAAGACCCAAAGCAATTTTAAATATTTTGTCATATGGACCTCACTTACTGCCTTTCTTCTACTTACCACCCTCCCTGAAATAGCCATGGCATTTGGCTCACTACCAAACCAGCCTTGTCCTGTCTCCATCCCCACTCCCAGCAGTAGCAGCCCTGTTCCTCTGACAGCTCAGTGTAAGTTCAGAGAGAGAAGCAAGCATAAGTCAGTTATTCTGCGGCTGAATTCCGTCTTACTTTAAAGAGGGACGAAGGAATTAAATCAACCTTCATATAGGCTCTCACACTGTATTCTTGGCACAGGTACTGAAAACAGAGACAGCACATGTACATGACACATCACTTAAGTCCTCTGGTTTCTATGGTTGCAGTAGATTTTGCTTTCAGGGGGCATCCTAGGAAGGAGATAATGCTGCGCAGCACTTTGGGCACGGTGTGGTTGAGGAATTAGCTCTGGGAATTGATCGTACCGTGATAGCAGTGACAGAGAACAAGGAATCGGGGCTGCTGGGATGTCAGAGCAACTTGCGCTTCCAGGGGACGGTGTCGTGTCAGCGATTCCTGAAGGTCCTCGCACCACACCGCAGCCAGTGACTGCTCCTTCATCTCTGCCTCCCTCGCAACGAGCACACTCTTCTACCCAGTGCAGTGCGCTGACTAGGTTAAACAATTACACTACACTAATTGGCCTGTGTCGGTCCTGATGAGAAAGTAAACAAATACTGCAGAGAAAAGCTGAGACAAATTGTATCTAATTAAATTGATGAAAAAAAAGTGACAATATTTTTCTCCAGGAAAAAAAGTCAACTTACAACATGACAAATACTGCATGCTTGCAGCCATGTACCTCACCTGGTGAACTTCACACCTTCGCTTGGACATTTCTGTGACAAACAGGAGAGAACAGAAGTGCCATGTAGTCTCCATTAGTGCTGAAACTGCTGGGATGCCTCACCGGTCAGATGTTGCTTTTTGTGTGCAGGGAGATGATGGTCTCTATAAATAGTGTCCACTCTAGTTTTTCTGTGTATCACAACAACTCTTGGTACACTATCATAGCATGAAAGTCTGGGGAGACATAGGTGATTAGCAGGGAATATGTTAGAGATGAATAAAAATTGTCTTTTCATTAGTCAAAAGAGAAAAAGCCCAGAAAAATATCACACAGTCTAAGGCACTGCTGGATCCTCTCTTGCTATCCTCCATGCTAGTGGCCTCAGAGAAGCTAAAACCACAAAAAGTTACTAGTCACAGAATCACAGAATATTCTGAGTTGGAAGAGACCCACAGGGATCATAGAGTCCAACTCTTAAATGGCACCACTGCCTCCCCAGTGGGGAATTGAACCCTGGTCTCCCATGTGAGAGGCAGGGACACTCACCACTGTTTCCTACATTTATGATATATATGCATATCAAGCCAGGGCACAAACCGGGCAGAATTACAGGAGAAAAAAGCCATGACTCCATGTATCCCTGTTAAAATCAAGCCTGGAAAACTTTCCGCTTTGGTGAGTGGGTGCATATGAGGACAGCTCTTTGATTCACCTGTGAAAGGATTGTTTCAGCCTAATTACTTGGCAGGATGTTAATAAGTAGGCAACCTCTACTTTGGGGATTGTGAATACTCAACATGTGAAACCCAGAAAACAGTGGGTGTTAAAATCTCCTTCCTCTGAATCTTTGTGANAAAAAATAAATTCAGTGGAGAACATGATAGTAGCATGCCCATGAGTAGCTGAGTCACAGAGAGACAGGAATCTAAATTCCCAAAGGCAGGCAGGAAGCTAACTGAGGGGTGAGTACTTGCCCAAATCAGACAGAAAGTCAATAACAAGGCTTAACTTTGATCTCCTGACTTGCAATCATCTTACAATGCAACCATAAAAACAAGCCTTTCCCCAGGGCTTCTCAGAAAAGGTGAGTTACTTCTGCCCCTTAGCAGACACTTGTGCAGTTCACCTGGCTGGACATCAGAAAGTATCAGCACCTGCAGAATTCCTCAGCCCATGGGAGTCCAGGGGAGCCCTCCTTCGAAATTCACTTTGTGGGAAGGGTGGGTGAATTCTGTGTGAAAAACTGACTTGTTGCTAGGGAACAGTTGGAAGGCATGCTTTTGATCTCCCATATGCTTACTACTAATAAATAAACAAATAACAATAATTACAACAAACCCCAAGCCTGTTGTATCTCCAAGATTAATTAATGATGAAATACAACTGAAATTCTGTAAAAGAAAGCAGCAAGGTGGGTTAGATTTCATATTTTCCTGCTGCGTATGGAAATGATGGTTGAAATTAACATTTTTTTTCATCCTTAAAATTTACCTTAGCTGGATCATGTTAGTGGGAGGAGTGGGGGAGTATTCCCTCCACAGACAGAGGATGAGCAGGCAGACAGTAAATCTCTCCATGCCAATTTTACTCGCATCCAGTTTTTCCTGCCTAGTACAGTTAAGTTTTTTAGATACTTTACTTGCATTTCTAATTCAGTTATTCTTCTGAAATTTATTCAAAGGATTTATGCTTATGAAATTATAATATAATGCTGCCTATATGCCAATGAGCTGCAGGCAAAGAAAATAATTTTCTTCAATTTACAGTTATGAGGCTGGAAGAAAATGATGCCTTCTTATCACCTCTTTTTCTTTGTATGCCTTGGTGTTTTTTTAAGTCTTCAGAAGGCAGGAGCTGATGATGAATTCTTAAGCAGATCACACTGATAATTGTATTTCAGAACTGTCAACTCTGTGAAGACTGTCCACGGAGGTGTCTCAGTTCACTTGAGCTATTTGTGTCACTGCTTCTCCAGGAACTCAGCCCTCAATAAAACCCAAATCACTGGGGATATTGTTAAGTCTTGTGAAAGGATTATTAGATTGAAGGCAAATTTATGGATGACACTTTGTAACAATTAATCAGGAACTGTTGATGAAGTTAAGTTGGTTCTTTATTCTTGAACAGAAAACAAAAATATGCAGCCCCTGTAGAAATTGTCAAATGGCCTATTTTGTCACTCTGTTTGATTAATGGACTATTTGGAGTCCCCAAAAAGTCCTAGTACAAATAAAAAAGAATCATAAATATTGAATAAGCTCACAGCACGGTTAACCTTGACTATGTTTTGGAACATTCTTGGAGAAAACTTTCTATTCAGAAAATAAATTGCTAAGGGGATTAAAAAAAAATAAATAAAAAATCGGATATTTTTGAAAATGTCACCTACCCAACCTTGTCATCCTGATTACCCTGTCATGATAAATTAGCTTTAGTTAGCTTTGCAGTCAGGTCAGAAACTGCTGGTACAGTAGCACATTTTGCAAGTGGGGCTACACCTGGTCCACAAAAGAGGCAGAGGACGGCAAGGAAAATGCTCCTGCTTTTGGTGCTTTGTATGTCACACAATACTAGGCCTGCTAACAGGCTATTATCCTTTTGTACTGTAATTTATGGAAATGGAGCCCAAGGAGTGCTGAGAGCATGGGAGTCATGGTGCCATAAGGTTGTTTCTGAAAGGTTGGTCGAAAGATGTCCAGTGATCTGTGTATATGCAAATGACAAACTCAAAGCTGCAGAGAACACACACACACACACACACACANTCTAAATTCCCAAAGGCAGGCAGGAAGCTAACTGAGGGGTGAGTACTTGCCCAAATCAGACAGAAAGTCAATAACAAGGCTTAACTTTGATCTCCTGACTTGCAATCATCTTACAATGCAACCATAAAAACAAGCCTTTCCCCAGGGCTTCTCAGAAAAGGTGAGTTACTTCTGCCCCTTAGCAGACACTTGTGCAGTTCACCTGGCTGGACATCAGAAAGTATCAGCACCTGCAGAATTCCTCAGCCCATGGGAGTCCAGGGGAGCCCTCCTTCGAAATTCACTTTGTGGGAAGGGTGGGTGAATTCTGTGTGAAAAACTGACTTGTTGCTAGGGAACAGTTGGAAGGCATGCTTTTGATCTCCCATATGCTTACTACTAATAAATAAACAAATAACAATAATTACAACAAACCCCAAGCCTGTTGTATCTCCAAGATTAATTAATGATGAAATACAACTGAAATTCTGTAAAAGAAAGCAGCAAGGTGGGTTAGATTTCATATTTTCCTGCTGCGTATGGAAATGATGGTTGAAATTAACATTTTTTTTCATCCTTAAAATTTACCTTAGCTGGATCATGTTAGTGGGAGGAGTGGGGGAGTATTCCCTTCACAGACAGAGGATGAGCAGGCAGACAGTAAATCTCTCCATGCCAATTTTACTCGCATCCAGTTTTTCCTGCCTAGTACAGTTAAGTTTTTTAGATACTTTACTTGCATTTCTAATTCAGTTATTCTTCTGAAATTTATTCAAAGGATTTATGCTTATGAAATTATAATATAATGCTGCCTATATGCCAATGAGCTGCAGGCAAAGAAAATAATTTTCTTCAATTTACAGTTATGAGGCTGGAAGAAAATGATGCCTTCTTATCACCTCTTTTTCTTTGTATGCCTTGGTGTTTTTTTAAGTCTTCAGAAGGCAGGAGCTGATGATGAATTCTTAAGCAGATCACACTGATAATTGTATTTCAGAACTGTCAACTCTGTGAAGACTGTCCACGGAGGTGTCTCAGTTCACTTGAGCTATTTGTGTCACTGCTTCTCCAGGAACTCAGCCCTCAATAAAACCCAAATCACTGGGGATATTGTTAAGTCTTGTGAAAGGATTATTAGATTGAAGGCAAATTTATGGATGACACTTTGTAACAATTAATCAGGAACTGTTGATGAAGTTAAGTTGGTTCTTTATTCTTGAACAGAAAACAAAAATATGCAGCCCCTGTAGAAATTGTCAAATGGCCTATTTTGTCACTCTGTTTGATTAATGGACTATTTGGAGTCCCCAAAAAGTCCTAGTACAAATAAAAAAGAATCATAAATATTGAATAAGCTCACAGCACGGTTAACCTTGACTATGTTTTGGAACATTCTTGGAGAAAACTTTCTATTCAGAAAATAAATTGCTAAGGGGATTAAAAAAAAATAAATAAAAAATCGGATATTTTTGAAAATGTCACCTACCCAACCTTGTCATCCTGATTACCCTGTCATGATAAATTAGCTTTAGTTAGCTTTGCAGTCAGGTCAGAAACTGCTGGTACAGTAGCACATTTTGCAAGTGGGGCTACACCTGGTCCACAAAAGAGGCAGAGGACGGCAAGGAAAATGCTCCTGCTTTTGGTGCTTTGTATGTCACACAATACTAGGCCTGCTAACAGGCTATTATCCTTTTGTACTGTAATTTATGGAAATGGAGCCCAAGGAGTGCTGAGAGCATGGGAGTCATGGTGCCATAAGGTTGTTTCTGAAAGGTTGGTCGAAAGATGTCCAGTGATCTGTGTATATGCAAATGACAAACTCAAAGCTGCAGAGAACACACACACACACACACACACACACACACACACACACACACTCATGTGTATTCAGGGCACGCAGTTTCCATCTTTTCCTCCTGCTCCTGTCTCTCTATTTGCAACTCCGGCGCCCTTCTCCCCCCCAGACTCCCCCCCATTGCTTGATGCAGCTGTTTAGTCCTGACAGGTCTGACCAGTCATTTTTGCTAACCTCTGATAGCATCTAGGTCAGTATGATCCCAAACTGGCTTGCTTTTGTTCTCAGTGAAGAAGAAATACAATGCTCTTAGGCTGGGGTTCCACGAAGCATTTAAACTCCATGTGCTTCACTCCAAGAATGCATTTCCCCTCTGCTCCTTCAGCTGGGCACTTAGGTGCCTGATTAAAGTTAGGCACTTTCAGACATGTTTGGATTGAATCAGGCCCTCCCTGAAGAGAAATAGTGCCACTTTCCATTTTGTTTAATTGGCCACTTTTTCCAGCATGTATCATATGCCAGCTCCCTACCCCATCTAAGCTGGCATACATGCAATCATATACTTCAAAGCAAGGCACAGGAAGTGGGAGAGATGGAGAAATCTGTGCAGTTATTTCTGTGAGGAATGTAAGACAGCTGTACAGTAATAAATGCTAATTAGATTTTGTTGATTCTTTGAAAATAACACAGGAATTAAAACAGGGGAATTGTGTTTTTTGTCTCATCACATTCCATTTGGATCTATAAATATTACTTGTTATGTAATTCGTTTTTATCCCCATGATCACAGGTAGTCCTCTGCCTCCCATGGTAGAACAGCACAACAGGAACAGAGAAGGCTGGGCTAGAGGTGGGTTGGGCATATGTGCAGGGAAACCAAGGTGCTGCCTCCCATTGCTCCCTGCTGTCCTCCACATCCATTTGGTCAGTGATGGCCAAAGGGAAATGCTTTTCCTAGAAAGATTTACTTCAGGCAAGTGAGGACAGGGCAGGTGCGGACATGGTTCAGTCCATTTCCACACTTGTACCTAAAACTGGTCATACTGTATGTGAAAAAGAGCAAGGAAGCACAAAGCTTGCAAAGACTAAGTATTTCTTTGGGATGTACAACTGAAAATATTTTATGAAGTACTTTCATAACTATACAGTACTATGGCCAGTGGTTAAAAAATCCTATGGACAGTACCAGCCTGAACTGGGCTGGGATAGGGCAGGAGTTTCATGGGGAAGGTGACAGAGAGCTGAGGAGAGTGCAGGCCACCCAGCAGGCAGGACCTCCCTGCACTGCTCTGCTTTGCCAATACCACCTTCCTGGAGCAGCACTCCACTGAAGACACCTGCTTGCTGCTTTCCCAGCAAGATACAAAGCCACAGTCTTGACTGTCAGTGATTGTTAAGGATGGGAAGAGAACATGTCAAGGGGATGGAGCTAGGTTCTTCTCAGTGATGTCAAGTAGTAGGACAAAAGGCAATGGGCAGAATCACAGAATACTTAGGGTTGGAAGGGACCTTTGGAAATCGTCTAGTCCCAACCCCTAGCCAAGGCAAGGTCACCTGGTGCATGTTACATAGGAATGCATCCAGGTGGGTTTTGAATGTCTCCAGAGAGGAAGCCTGCACAACCTCCATGGGCAGACTGTTCCAGTGCTCTGTCACTCTCAATATAAAGAAGTGCTTCCTCATGTTGAGGGGAACTCCTTATGTTTTAAGTTATGGCCATTGGTCCTTGTCCTGTTGCTGGGCACCATTGAAAAGAGTCTGCCACCATTCTCCTGGCATCCACTTTTGAGATACTTAAATGCATTAATGAGGTCCCCTCTCGGTCTTCTCTTTTCTAGACTAAATAGGCTCAGTTGATGCAGTCTTTCAGGATCACAGCATCACAGGATATTCCGAGTTGGTAGAGACTCAAAGATCATCAAGTGCAATTCCTAAGCGACTCCCACACAGGGATCTAACCCACAACCCTGGAGGCATTGGCACCACCCTCCACCCATTATCTAGACCATGTCACTGAGTTCCTCATCCAGTCTTTTCTTAAATACCTCCAGGGATGGTGACTCCACACCACCCTGGGCAGATCATTCCAATGAGGGATCACTCTCTCTGTGAAAAAACTCTTCCTAACATCCAGTCTAAACCTCCCCTGGTAGCCTAAGGCCATGTCCTCTTGTTCTGGTGTCATCAGCCTGAGAGAAGAGATTTGCACCCACCTGACTGCAACCTCCCTCACCTCTGAGCCTCCTCTTCTCCAGGCTGAACAACCCCAGCTCCCGCAGTTGCTCCCCATAAGGCTTGTTCTCCAGTTCTTTCACCGTTCTTGTCACCCTTCTCTGGACCCTCTCAAGCAGTTCATCATCCTTCTTAAACTAGGGAGCCCAGAACTGGACACAGTATTCAAGATGTGGTCTGAGCAGTGCTAAGTACAGGGGAAGAATAACTTCCCTAGTCCTACTGGCCATACTGTTCCAGACCTCTAATCATCTTTGTGAGCCTCTGTTTGGAGCCTTTCCAGTAGCTCCTTGTCTTTCTTGTACTGAGGAGTCCAGAGCTGGGCACTATTTTCCAGATATGACCTCACTAGGGATGAGTACACATGAAGGATCACCTTCCTCAAACTACTGGCCATGCTCCTCCTGATGAACCACAGGATACCTTTAGGCTTTCTGGCTGCAATGGAACACTGTTGGCTCATGGTCAACTTGTCATCCACAAAGTCCTTCTCAGCAGAGCTGCTCTCTAGTAGGTCAGACCATAACCTGTACTGGTATTTGGGGTTATTTCTCCCCATGTGCAGGACCCTACATGCGTCCTTGCTGAACTACATTAGGTTTGTCTCTGCCCACCTTTCCAGCCTATCAAGGTCCCACTGAAGGCTGCACAAACTTCAGTTGTTATCAGCCACTGCCCCGAGCTTCATATCACCATCAAACCTGATGATGTTCTATCCCTTTGTCCAGGTCATTAATAAACCATTTGAGACCAGGGTTCGACTCCCACTGTGGAGGTAGTGGTGCTGTTTAAGAGTTGGACTCGGTGATCCTTGCGAGTCCATTCCAATTCAGAATATTTTGTGATTCTGTGATTCTGTAATTTGAATAAGGTCAGACACAGTACAGATCTCTAGGGAACATCACTGGCTTTCTACCAACAACTGGATTCTGCTCCTCTGATCCTGACTCTCTGAGCTCAGCCACCCAGACAGTTTTTGATCTACTTCATTGTCCATTCATATAAACCACATTTCCTGAGCTCACTCATGAGGATGTTATGGGACACTGTCAAAAGTATTGCTGAAGTCAAGGTAGACAACATCTACTGCTCTTCCCTCATTGACCCATACTGCCATGACATCATAGAAGGCTATCAGATTGGTCAAGCATGATTGCCCCTTGGTGAATCCATGCTGACTACTCCTGATGACCTTTTTTTTCTATGAACTGAAGCACAGGAAGTTCCAACTGAACATGAGGAAGAACTTCTTTACTGTGTAGGTGACCATGCACTGGAACAGATTGCCCAGAGATGTTGTTGAGTCTCCCTCACTGGAGATGTTCAAGAGCCAACTGGACTCGATTCTGTGCAAGGTTCTCTAGGGGACCATCCTTGAGCAGGGAGGTTGGACCAAATGGCCCACTGTGGTACCTTCGAACCTGACCCATTCTGTGATTCTGTAAATTTTCCCTGGAGATGGGTGTTAATTCTGGTTAGATTCCAGCCCTGGTAATTGCACTCTTCCTGAAAGAATTCCTGCTGATGATTGCCTGTGAAGGGCACAGTGTTGCCAGGCAAAGTCACTGAGCATTCTCAAAACAGGCTGCGTAACTGGCTTTGGGGTGGGACTCTTTCACAGGTTCTTGCTGATGTGTTTTGTGTGGGATTTAAAGACATTTACTAGGTTAAGGAGGCTGAGCAAACCCAAACAGATTGTTTAGCTTAGTTGTTGGCATGGTCACAGCAAAAAGACTTGTCATTTCCTGAGCCAGTTAAGTATCTGGAGCACATCTAGGACCCAGAGCCTGCTCTGGAAGGTGAATAATACCTTCTGTATCAAATGCAGGTACTAAGAGTGCTTGCTTCTGTAGGTGCTTTCAAACAGCAGTATCAGACTGGGAAATAGTGAAATCAAATTCCATGCTAATGGGACTCAGGCTGCAGAGCACCGCTGCTGCTCTTGGTGCAACAGAGATCCTAGAAAATAAAGTAATGCACAGGAAAGCATTGCAGCTAGTGAGAAAGAAAGTGACTTTAAGGTGTAGCAATTACAATGTCCAGTCAAGAATAGGGTGTCTGAGTTCTCCTGCTACATTTAACACAATTCATGTTAAGCAGAGCGGCTTCAAAAAAGGATATCCTTCTTAAAAAATAGTCCCTATATTTTTGTGGTTAGGACACTTCCAAAAAGTGTGCATTTAAATCAGCTTGGAAGATCTGAATTTAAGTCTATTCCCTGCCTGTATCTCAGATAGGTGCTTAGATCACTTTTTTTCCAGGGCTGGATTATTCGTACCACATGGACACCTATCCGAGTGGGTACTCCATGGTACCTGGGAGAAATATCTCATACAAATGCCAGCACAGCTTAAAGATAAACCAGGCACATAACATCTTTGCAGTACGTGCTTGATGGTAGGTGTGTGCCCTGCNTGAAAACATGGAGGAAGATTCAGTCACTTCAAGGGTGCAGATTTCATTATTATTGTTTGCCAGCCAAAGAACAGCAATACACAACAAAACACATATACTAAATAAAACTAATTGCCTTATAAAGAACACCAGCCATCCTATAAAAATTTGTTGCCTGAATGTGTCTGTAACAATTTATCAGGAAATGATCTTCAAGCAAAGGAGGCAAAGCAATTAGCTGGGGATTGGCTGAGCTCTGCACTCCTTTCACATAACCTGATTTTTACTTATTTATATTTTTTANCTCAGATAGGTGCTTAGATCACTTTTTTTCCAGGGCTGGATTATTCGTACCACATGGACACCTATCCGAGTGGGTACTCCATGGTACCTGGGAGAAATATCTCATACAAATGCCAGCACAGCTTAAAGATAAACCAGGCACATAACATCTTTGCAGTACGTGCTTGATGGTAGGTGTGTGCCCTGCAGAAAAGGGCACACACATGGACAATGCCTGGAGAACCTTACCACTGCTGGAAGAAAGGCAGAACCCTGGTGTCTCCTTGGTACTTTGCTGGTGAACAGAGGCTTGGAGATGTCTGAATTGATGGGGTTTCACTAACTATCCAAGGCATGCTTGCGTAGATA
>WEKX01023439.1:15538-36239 GCA_013390025.1 Pitta sordida
TTTGCAGTACGTGCTTGATGGTAGGTGTGTGCCCTGCTGAGCTCTGCACTCCTTTCACATAACCTGATTTTTACTTATTTATATTTTTTAAGTTCTTTGACCAACAGGTAACTAAAAACCTAGCTATGATAATGAAGTAACATTGACCTACACTACCCGTTTTGGGGGGATTTTTTTGTTTGCAGTCTTTTTGTTGAGTTTTTTTGTTTGGTTGGTTTGGTTTGTTTGTGGAGTTTTCTGGTGGTTTTAATTTAGGCTTTGATTTAATATAACCCTTACACCACCATTTCCTAACTGATTTTGAAGATACTGAAAAGAAGAGCAAATGGCAGGTATATGGTATTTTCTCTTTTAAGAGGTATTGTAACTTTATGCACTGGGATAACACCTGTGGATCCAGCCAAGTCTGAGCTTTGGATAACTGGAAGACTGGGAATATTGTGAAGATGTGACTATAGATTTGCTTGTACTTATCTTCTCTCAGAGAAAATGTATGTAAATTATAGTGGCTGCTTTGTATTTTTATAGGCTGGAACTCTGTTTTTCATGAGATGTGGAGTATAATGTTGATTTTGTGTTTCAATTCTTCATTAAATGCAGAGAAAGGAGAAAACAATTGGGCTCTTGCTCTTCACAGATAGTAAGATATGGTCTTTGATCTTAATGCTGAACCAGTAATCAAATGTTGGTTTCCTGGCTTTTAATGTGTGAATGAGTTGAAAGATGCTCTCAACTAGGCTAGCAAGCCACGTGTAGTGGGTGAATGATGCTTCATGTAGCTCATTCTTGACACATTCATGATATAAAACAAGTGTAGGAAGATCTTTTGATCTGTGAGTTAAGGCTGCCTGCATTCACAGAGACAAGGTTGGAGTATCTGGAGGCTTTGAAAAGCCATGCATGGTTGTACCTTTGCCTTTACCCTGTATTTGCTTATCTTTCTGTTTACTAACTACAGTGTTTTCTGTTAGAATAGTGTTAAGATTCATTTTGTGTGAGTCTTCACTTTCACTATTACACCTCCTCTGAGTGGAAATAGCATCGTGAAATCTTGTTAGACCTGTAGTATGTAAGTTTGAGCTTGGGAAAGGACAGGGCAGCTGTTATGACCATGCAGCTGCAGAAAACCTGCTTGTTTCTTCTTTGTCAATGAACAGCACTGAGTGCTTAAAGAAGTCAGCAGTTGCATTTTGCTTGGAATTATATGTGAAGGAGGACCCTCTTTCTTGTCATTTTATTTATCATTAACAGCCATTTTAATTTCTTCCCAGCGGCAATTACACTGATATCACCATATCTAAATCAGAAATTACACTGTAGTGGTTCTATTATGTTGACTGGCCTTCATCTAATTTTTAAGTGGCATTCTTGCCCCATCATTGTGATTATATGCCTTTCTAATAAGTAATACATATAAGAAAATATCTACTACAAGAAAAGATCTACATAATGGGAAAACATGCATATTAATATATTCCATGACAAACATGTTAACTTTACATATTAATCATGGTAAACAGAAGTCATGTTTTACATTTTTCCTCTTCAGTACATTGTTCTCTTGACAGCTTGCTTTCCCTCTGGTTTTGTTCTTTCCAACTCTGGTGTACATTGCACTGCCTCTGGTCACCCTGTTAGTCGCAGAAGGAGAAGACAGGTCACATCCGTCTGGTTACAATGAAAAAAGAAGAAAAACAATGTTAATGTAAAACTGCTGCTGTAATATTGCTCATTGCATTGAGGTCTGCATGAAGGCACTTGGATATGATATGTGCAATAAACATATGTGTGTGATAATGAGATTGTTGGTGGAAAGTCATCTTGAAAGGACATGGAGCAATTAAGCTTGCTTACTTATACAAGTTAGAATGACAAGATGCCAGTGCCGGCCCCACTCATCCATATAATAGGGTTCTCCTTCCCTGCTTAGCTTCACTGGGAGAAGCACTTTCTGTCAAACCTCTGCCATGACTCCACCATAAAGCAATCTGCCTTTCTCTCTTTTATACACCATTCATTCTCACACTCATGTCACTGTTCTGATTTCAACCGAGTGCCTGCTAGCAAGCACCTGTATTAGAATAATTTAGTGCCAAGCCTTCATATAACTGAGTATTTATTTGTAATGGTGTACTCTCTAGTCCAATTTTAATTGAATACTTAAAGATGTCAGTGGGGAGATGTGGTTGCTCACAAATGTTTAATAATGTGATGTGTGCAGTCAACAAATAAAGCACTTTTCTTTTGCTATCTTGAAGATTTAGATAGGATATCTTGGATGCTATTGACAAGGAGAGAAGTGTGGAACAATAGGAACATATGATAGCGTTAGATAACAATAGCTATCCTTATTCATCTTGAATTGAATGATGAAGCCATCAATTAGAGAAATAGCCCTCTGAGTATATATCATTGACAAGATGAATACCAGTACATTGCATTTCTGGATGGAGATCTCAGTGATCTGTAATTCAGAAAGGCAGTGAACAGTACATACAGTCAAACTAATTCTATTATTTTGAAAATCAGAAATTTTTGCCCTCTCCATGTTTCTTTGGTTTTGTTTTCATTTTTTGGGGTTTTTTATGTACAAGACTTTTTCAGATACTCTTTGGAATGTCTGATAGTTTCTATAAGAAAACTGCCTCTTCCAGATTTGGTGCTTTTGTTTTGGTTTGGGGTTTTTTCTTGTCGTGTTATGTTTATAGCAGAGAAGCAACAGACAATAGGCAAAAGCTAAAGAGATGTGAGTTGCATTACAACAAACAAAGAATTCTCAGTTCTTGCAGTTTCCAGTTAACCAATTTAATTTCTTCTACTTACATTTGAAGGTGAGTAAATACGTTCCATGTTGAGGGCCAAAATTTATTCTTGGATCTGTACACAGGTAACCAAATGCACAGCAGCAGTGTAACACAGTGAGAACGGCTCTGTAGGAGAATAAGAAAGAATATGTGGAAAGACTGTAACTAATGCAGTGCTCAACTAGTTATAAAACACAATTTAAGGAATGGAAGTAAGCATTCATGACCACTATCTGTATTATTATTATTTCTGGTTCAGGTGGGGTTTTTTACATGGACTCCTTTGTGAGAAATCAGACTTACGATCTAAATGTTTAAGTCCTCTTTATGTTTGTTTGTTTGTATGCAGAAAGTCGTTATATTAAAATCAGATCCTACAAGGGATGCCAGTGATTGTTGCAGTGTAGAATTTCTAGAGCCTTATGGGGGAAAAGCCAGTTACTGCCTTTCCCATAAATATCTGAAAGGGCTAATGAAGTTTGGTGGATCTCAAAGGTATTGACAATATATGACTTGACAAGTGCAAGAAAAAGCTCAGGTCTTTCAGGAAAACAGCAGGCAAAAGAAATTTCTGAAGCCCTCCCCCTTCTAAATCTAATCAAATGAAACCACCTACAGGCCAACAAGCTTCTTGAGTGCACTTTGCCCTGGAAATAGTGTATTATCACCCAAAACACAAATAATGCAATAAAAAAAAAATAGTTGACGTCTTCTTAATGAGCTATTGTTAAAGCACCCTTCGCTCTTATCTCCTTACAAAGCCTGATGCAAAGAGCAGCATCCAGTGGTCACAAGTGTATTTTGAGTGCTGCTAAGAAAGTGCAAATGAGAAAATAGACTTAATTACACTGCTTACTGCATCTAAAGGTCCGTGTGGTTTGACCGGCTGTGTTAGGACACCCTATAATTTGGAGGAATTCTCTGCACGCTTGCACAATAAATGTACTGCTGTCCAAAGAATGGTTAATAACTTGAAGTTGGCTGCTAACATTGCTGGAGTTGGTGTCTATAATTTCAGAGAGTGACCTGAATGACTCCGTAATGGAAGACTGAAATGTCATTTTCTTCCTGTACTTCGTTTGCCTTGAGCAAAAAGTGGTCCAGATTGTGTACATCCACTGAGGTCCAAATGGCAGAATAGTAGGAAACATGGGGAGGAGGGCACAGGTGAAAAACAAGATGGTCTCCTCCAGAGCAACTTCCACCATGGTTATCCTTTCCCATCTCTAAGCATGTAAAGGTGAGCCTGGCTATAGGCATCTGGCTCTCCTGTGGGGAGCCTGGCTATAGGGACTTGGTTCTCCCATGCTCTCTGGCTGCCAGCCACAAGAAATCAGACCTGAAGCCTGTGGCTAAAGGCAAAGCAAGTGGTTTCCATTATCCAGGTATTTATTTTGCACCTGCTGCTGTGACATCTGTGTAATAACAGTTACATATGAAAAAAGGTAGTCTGACCTGACTTTGAGTATTTCATTGCTTCTTTTCATGATGCTGAGAGAGCGAGCAAACAGATGACTGGTATTCTTCATGGAAGAAGGAATGTAGAATCACTTTGGTTGGAAAAGACCTTTAAGATCATCAAGGTGTCACAGATTATCCAGCTGAGACACCTGTGGAGTGGCAAGTGCAAAGACCTTTGCTGTCAGGAATCTTAAACCCTTGCTTCCATTGTGCCTCATTGGTACAGCTCAGATGCAGTAAAGGAGTAAAATACTATCAGTAAATTTCAGAAAGTTCAGTATTTGCATTTCATTTGGAAACCTATGACATTTTGGCGTATTTTCACTGGAAGGCCAGAGCAAGGCTGATTGAAGATCAGTGTCGGCATTAAAATATACAATGTATGGAGAGCTGGTGCACTTCAGAGCAAAGCGAGCCTGCCAGGCACACAAGCAGGGCAACCTTGGGACAAAAAAATAAGACTGTTAGGGGTGGTGCTTTTTTTTTTAAATACAGTGTTGAACAAAGAGATTAATTCACTCACAACACTCTTAAACTGTATCTTCTTGAAGTGACAGGTCCTTAACGCAAATACGCTTGTTTTCATACCTTTGTGCATGTTGCCTGATGTACAAGTGCCAAAACTTGGGGCTGTTCAACCTTTGGACTTACTGTGTGGCATGTAGGAAAGCACTGAAACAGTACTATTCTCTGTATTCCCTCCAGTACAGTATGGCTAATTTTCAAGGACCAAGAAACCTTTCCATCATTTGGATAAACGTGGATGTCAGTTGTTTGTCAAAATTTTGTTGGGAAGCTCCAACAAAATTTAAGCATGAATGACCAAGTTTATTCCCCTCCAGCCACCTTGAAGACAATATTAACATCTTGTTTACTGAAATCGTTAAGAGGTACTGCTGCCATTTATACATGACTGGTAAAGTTCTGACTCTGTTTCTGGAAACAATCACCTTCCCATATTGCATTTGTCTGTAATTAGTTGAAAATGTGGCATAATGCCGAGACGGCGAAAGAAAATCTAGAAAGCAAGGACACTAGGATTAGTGCTCACTGCAGTATATTTGTGAAGCACTTCTGCTAGATTTAAGACTGTATCTGATTTACATGTGAAGAAAAAAGCCTATTGCTACTTGTTGGACTCATCTGAGGCGAAGCACAGACTTGTTCAGTCACCTAGACACACCACGATCAATATCCTTTTTTGCTCTTGCTAGATATGTACAACCCTTGTTTCTACCACATCTTTTTGCCACAGCCCACTACTCACCTTTTAGGATTCTGGTTCATACCATGTGAACCACTGCTGAACAGTTTTGTACTGCTGCAATTTCAACTTTGTGGAAAAGGAGAAATATTTGGCTCTTTACTCTTCACACCATGATGTACGTTTTGTGAACGCTGAACATGTCAGCTTTTCACAAACAAGAAAGGAAGAAATGCAACAGAAGCTGACTCATCACATTAAATTGTACCATTAACAGAATGAAAGATACCACAAATTAAATCACACAGGTGGAAAGAGTCCTTGGTGGGTTGTTTTGGGGGTTTCCCTGCTTTGTAGCTCAAAAATATCTCCTACATTTAAAACAAAAATTATGTCTGTTTCTGTGGTAAAACGGAAACTGTATGTATTTGCCAAAAAACTACTCAATATTTTTTGTAGGGTCTATAGGTAAAACTATGTGCTTTGTTAGGTTTACACATGCTACAAGACAAGGATACTTGACCTCATCCACCCTGTGAAGGGAAAGGGAAGCTTGAAACACTTCCAGCAGCCACCCTCTCTATGATTTTTTCACCCTTTAATTTTTATTTGGAGTAGAGAGGGTGGCAGAGAGAAAAAGGGAGAAGGAAAGCGAGAAATATCTATCAAGTAAGTCAAGCTTGTGACTTACAGGAGTGATGGAAAAAGCTGAATTTTGAGACTAGGATGGACAATAATCTGTCCTTCACAGTCCAACTCATTTAGAGAAGAATAATATGTACTTGGGAACTGGAGGGTTGCCTTTTTAGCCGTTCCTCTGGAGCAAGGCTTGCTTTGCCGCCACCCATCATCAGAGAGATCAGAAATTGCAAAGCTGCTGCCACTGCCACCCTAGCTCTTACAACATCATTGTCTTGTTAACACACTGAATTTCCACAGACTTTGGGAGTTATCTGGAGGCCCTGGGAAATTTCACTAACTTGAGGTTAGGCAGGTCTGTGTTAGAACTGCTTTTTCCAGCAACAGGAATGCACACACAGAAATAAGAGCCAGGTTCTCCTCAGAGAGTGTTTTTGCACTGTTTCAAGAGCGTTGTTCTTGCTCCTCATTTACATTCCCAGGAGAGGAAACCGACTCAGTCTCTCTCTTATTTGTAGGCATTTGCGATAGCAGATTGAGGTTTCCCAGCTCAGTAAGAAGTCAAATGATCCAGTAACTGACTCTGCATCTTGATTACTGAGGATACAGGAAAAATAATGTATTTGATACATTTTCATCCGGCTACTCTTGCCACACCCTATGCAAGGAGGGAAGGTCCATTACACTGCTTGTGTGCAGGGTTCATTTTGAAAGTAACACAACCCAAGGAGAACCTCTCATTAGGACTTCAATGAGGGATGACACATAGGTGTCAAGGGGCAAATAAGCCAGGCATTTTCAGCGTTATTCTTGTTTAATGTTATGAAATGGCTTTCAAAACACTGGATGCAAATAAAACTTTTCGATAGGCTGCCAGGAACAGTCATGTCAATGTGAATGAAGTCAGAATGTTCTTCTTTGTAGCAATCAGACATGCCACACAATGCAATTCTGTGGAGTTCTCTTTCTTGGGTGGTTGAAATCACTTGGCTGGCGGCCTCATGCCTCCCAGCTCACCTGAGGCATGCTGTAATCAGCCAGAACTATGCTGCATGTCATGTCTTACTGCTTCCAGAAAATATACAAATCTCCTTTCCTTCTATTCCCTTTGTGAATGAGTCCCTTAGGGGTATGGTTTTAAGACAGCACACAAGAAGCCTGTGCACAGATCCTCGTAACGCATAATGAGATTTGTGTGCCTGCCTACTTTCTCTGAAAATGAACCCTAGGACAGCAGAAGTGACTTGGTCTGGCACTCACTTGGTCCTTCTGACCTCCCTCTTGTGATAGAAGAGAAAGACTTACCCCTCCTTCTCTTACAGAAAGCCAGGAGGGAAGGTTTCTATGATGTACTGTCCGGTCTTGCAGTAAACAGAGATACTTCTTGAGGTTTTTAGAGTCATCAGCTCCAGTTCTGAAGAAAGATACAGCTGTTTGACACTTCATAGGATAAACTTGTCTTAAGAGTACAGGTGCAATGAGTCTGCATGTCCTGTGACAGAAGGCTTGAAAGCTGAGGTTTTGCTTCAAAATGATGTCAGAAAATACTCCAAGTCCAGGAGAGCTAACTGCTTATGACAAGTAGAAAAGTCTCACCTGCAGAATAGGTGCCAAGAGCTCATGCTCTTTCCAACAGCACTATTCAGGGTTCAGTAAAGTTTCCCAGTGAAAACTCCCTTATGCAGACTCATGTGTGCTTCTTGTACACAGCTCATTTGTAATGTCTTTTGCAAGACCTACAAAAAAAAAAAAAAAGCCAGATGGAGAACATGCTATAAACCACCACCAAAACCTCTGGGCTGTTATGGATTCCAGGAAGGTTTCTTGCAGTCTGCCAGGATCCGTGCTGAGTGCCTGGGGAGCCGAAAACTGCTCTTGTCCTGTGATAAGGGCTTTACATGAAGCAGGCTCTGCTGGAGGCACAGCAACTTACAACTTGTGCTGAACCTGCCCTGCCAAAATGTCCCTTATAACCACCATCAATTGAAGTGATATAAAAAACCCTCCTGCCCGATAAACTAAGTAAAGAATGTGAGTTTAAGGGGGAAAAAATACACATTGGAAAGTACAACTGAGATCAAGGTATTGTGTGCCTAGGCCATGTACAGAGAATTCTGTTGTCTCTTGCTGAGAATCAGCAGTCTGTACCTCACAATTTCTTGGGTTTTGCCCTGGGCCTGATCTAGATGTACTTTTGTACAAGTAAAACACAGCAAGTGCAGTAAGTGTTTACCCTCATTGATATTACGATTTCATATGGTCTCATAAGATCCAGCTTTTTTTAATGTATATATCTGTGCTTACGAAAGGCAGGAACAACACACCATCTGGGGAGGAAAAAAGGAAAAAAAATATTCACAAGTACCTACCCAAGGAGTTAATGCGATGGGGCATATGTGAAGGGGTTAAAACACTACACAGGTACAGATCCTGTGGCAATTACAAATGTTATTGAAATAAAAACCAGAAACAGGAAGCCAAAAAACAGGTCCCTAAGGCAGGCATCTGTCTTAAATGATATCATTTGTCAAGTTTCCAGCATTTTGTGGTTGTGAACACAAAAAGAAGTTCTGTATTACACTAAGGACATTACATACTCATTAGTTGGAATGTTCCTGAAGTACATAATACAGGATTTTCATTTAATAAGAAGCAGCTACTTGCAACTGCGCTGCACATAAAATAAATTCTGGGCATGCTAATTGCCATTCAAGGATGTTCTACCTAATTTTTGACATGTTTTTCTTACCCTCCCCCCTTATACTACACTGTAAAAATTGTAAGCAGAATGTATTAATAAAGTTTTAAAATCTTTTGAGAATATTTTCTTATTTCTGAAATCTGGATTCCTGCAATGATGAATAATGAAGGCTTTAATGGAAATATTAAAGGAAGAAAAAAAAAAGAAAAAACCCTATAGGACTATTGTAGCAAAAACTGGACTAGTAAGAAACAGAATACATATACACACATATACATGCATGTCTCTTGGTACAACATCTCTTCAAGTCATAACCCTCCCCTTGAAAAACAAACCTAGCTCTAATTAATTGGTATAGTTCCTCTATCTGAACACTATTAGTGCATTAGTTTTAACTAATATATAAGCTTTCCCCTCGCTGCCCTGCCAATGACCTTAAGCTTCACATGGTAGGAAAGCCACTTGCTGTAGAATAGAAAAGTAATTTATCCTCCATGATTGTTCAGCCCTGGCCCCTCGCTAAAACAGCAACTGACAATTGTGCTGTGTTATGGATGGTACGTTTGTGGTACGTACAATAGTGTGCAGAGCATCAAACTCACTTCCCTGAACATTGCAGGCAGGGTTTGAAAAGTGATCGTAGAAAGAAGCAACCACTTCCTGAATGATGTCCCTCAGTTTCCACACCTTTTTTTTCCCCCCCGCCAAATAACTCTAATTTTTTTTTCTCAAAAGAAAGACCAGTATATTTTTCTCAGCTTAACTAAAAGCAGCATGCAGTTTTCCCGTCATAAAAAGTATGTCATCACAATAATAATTATTGAAAAAAAAAGGGTACTTTGCTTTAATTTTACCTGGGATTTCCCTGCTTCTTTCCACATTTCAGGATTTAGCATATTCCCTCAAAACACAATAAATTTCTATTCTGTAGCTTAAGGGATCCATCAGTTAAAATGTTAGTCTTTCATCTTTATTACCCTCCCATTAAAATGAAAGAAACCGGGACACACTTCAGTTTAGAAGAAGCAATTTAGTTGGTAATGTCCTTACTACTCAAGTCTTTACAAAGAGAGAAAGTGCATTATTGCTTATATTTCACACATCTATCTGCATAAGAAGCAACTAAAGCTTTCAGACACATACGATATTAAATTTAATAATATTCTTTGATTAGATTATTTTATTACAACATTTTTCCATTACGAGTCATTTCCCGTACACATTTACATTCATAAAACCTGCAGGTTTTTCTTTGTTTGTATGTGTTTATATGTATTCATAAAGCAAGGAAAAGATTTTCTGTTTTGCTACAGCTGTTAGATTCAAACAGAACAGATTAATAACTAGCCACCACGTAGGACTAGGTTTTCTTGTACACTGCACCAGTAACCCTTTGCTATAATGAGGACACAAAGAGGCTCACATCAGGCTGCTCCTCTTCTTCATAACTCAAAAGCATCACAGTGGCAATAGCCTCTAGTGCTATTTGTCTTTAGTGCAGTTGTGACACTTCGGCATGATCCATAATTTGGCAGCTATTTACCGTGACATTTCCCTTCAGTGCAGCCATAACATTCAGTGAAGCCATTATTTGGTTCCATTTACCATATAAATTGTATTGTCGTGCATGCATGCTAGCAGCTACATTAGGTACCTGCAAATGAGTAAATCTTGTAAAATAGATACTAACAGCTATTCAGCAGAGAAATTTCTTTACTCCTCAGACAGAACTAGGAATATATATAATATCTGCAAACACTACTGCAAACTTTTCCTTGAGAGACTGTAATTATTTGTATTTACATGACATAGCAGTTATTCTATTCACTTACTAAACATGTAAGTTACCTGTGTATACACATACACACACACACACACACATATATATGTATATATATATATGCACGCATACAAACATATAGAAAACTATTGCTTGGTAGAAGTCTAACTTAATTCAAAAAGGTATTAAGAGATTCCAGTACAGCAATTAAGTAGGAAGCATATCTGTAAAATGTGCTGAGGGTTGCAGGCCAGGAGAGTGAGTGAGTGAGCGAGTGAGTGAGTGAGTACGTGTGTGTCCGTGTGCGCGTGCGTATGCACACATGTGACAGACTCAGGAAAAAAGCCAGCTCTTCATCTAGTTCTTTGTTGTTTTTCCATGGAAGCATATGTGTGTGGGGAAGGGAAATTCAGTTATTAGCCTCAGCAAACAATGCCAGATTCCTCTGTAGCAAATTCATTTAGAAAGGTAAAATTAGGATGTAGCGCTAGCAACCACATCTCAATGAGCTGCTATTATTAATAGTATTATTATTTAAATCCCTGCTCTCTACATATAGTATACTTAGTACTTCCAAGGCAAATGTATTATTATTTTTAATCATTTAAGTCCCCACTGTGCACACAGCTTTTAATACACCTTTTTTGCAAGCATATTAAGTGTATTGTTATTAATCCCTTGCTGTGACTCTACAGTATTTCTTTTCCTAGTATGTTCAATGTCCTATCATCATTTAAACCTCTCAGTGTGAGCATGCCATATACATTTTCCTAGCCATCTAATATTTAAACATTATTTAAATCCATCATAGCTTACTTACTCAAAGTCAGCCCTACTCCCATCACTGTAAGTTTGCAGAATATACTTTTAAATAAAGAGTTGGGGTTTTTTTCTTTCCTCCCTGCAACTCAAAATTTATTATGAAATTCATCAGAAAAGCTTTATCTGCACATTTCAGAAATACTTTTCACTCTCTCTCCATTGATAATGCTCTCTTTCAGCAATTTAAAGGACAAAAATTGTATCTTTAAAACCAAAAATTACTTCTTCATTACAGATTCATTCATGGAAGAGCAATCCCATTTATTCTGAGTTACCCCTTCAGCTTAAAATAGGCATTTAATGAAAAGGATAAGTGCAATGACCACAGCCCAACCCATCGAAAGGGCTATGAAATTTGTACAGTGGCCACACAAGTTCTGCTTACAGCAAACATAAACCTTTTATTAATACTGCAATCAATATGAAAGTGCTAAACAATAATCCTGAAGCCAAAATTAAAACCAACAACACGTCATATCTGAATATATATGTGTGAAAGCCCCAAAGATTTCTCTCTTCCCTTATTTTGATCAGTGAAAGAGCCTGGGGCAGTTGCATTACGCAATGTTATATATGCAGCAACATATTAAAAATAAAGTAGAATGCTGTATGTCCAAACAGAATCCTGTTACGGGAATAAATTTTTAGGACAAAAACATGTGAAATTCACTGCCTCAGAAACACCAAATCTATTAAACTGACAGTGATCAACACATCTGAAAACTTGGCCACTTGGATGGATTTTGGCATTTGACTACAGGAGTTTAATTTGAAAAATTGTTACCCATGCAACTCTTCCGTATGTATTAGAGATGTAACTAATTTTATTATTTTTATTTTGCCATAGCACATCCCAAACAACACTTGGTTTAAGATGTATTAATTGAGAAAGGACATTACTTTGCCTCTGAACAAAAAAAGATACCATGTGCCTAGGAATTAAAGAGTTGAGAATTTTGCATGCTCTGATCTTGTATGGTACTTGAGTGTATGAGTTGGCATCTTTCTAGCATTCAGTTGGGAGGCAAATAAGTATGCAAAACACAAACCCAATGCAACATTTGTAATATTACAGATGAAAGACAAAGTATGTTTCTGACAGCAGATCTTCATGGAAAAAAAAATCATGGTGGTTTGATGCTTACCTTGAGTAAAGGAGAAATGGTAACAAAGACTCAAGCCATTCTGCCTTTCCCCAAAATCCGCCAAAGGGAAACTAAACCTACCAGTCAGGCATGGCTCCCCAAAGGGATAGTTCTCCTCTGTACACAATTCTTTATGAGGCTAATGACATGTCCACTAAAAATTACAGTAAAAATGCTATAAATCAAAATTAGAAATACTTTTTCAACTGTCTCTACTGCTGAATAAAATGTAAGTTTTCTTATGTTACTTTTAAAAATGTTGTGTGCAGTCAGTCCTGAATAATGCCCTAAAATTAAGCTTACTCTGGATTTTTTCCTTCAAAACCTAAACATTATCAGTCTATCGTTCTGTTTATTATGACGTGCATGATGAAATTTCCATCTCTCCAACTGCATATAAATGAATATAATTTCAAAAGATGTGGCAAAATTTGCCTTTAAGATATTAAATGTTTGCCATGGGAAAAAAAAAAAAAAAAAAGATGTAGAGCAAGCAGTTTCAAGTATTTTATTGTTCTGGAAAATATTATGTGTCAAGCTGGAATTTCCACTGTCTGTACCATTAATAGTATCTATTAAGTGAGGAAGAATTTTTAAAACTTTACAAAACCTTTCAACTGCACCCACTAGATAAATCTGTGACTGAGCATCAGTACGAGTACCAGGTACTGTGATCACAGATTTAAAATGGTCTTGCTGTCTGTAAAAGGGCTTCTGCAGAAGTAGTATTTGGTAAAAGTAGAAGTAGCAGCCTAATTATGAGAAGTCACTTCAAGAATGATCAGTCAAAGAACTCTACAAAGCAGTGAATATCTACAAAAGAGCCAGTCAGCAAGAAACATATAAATATGAATAAATGCCACGAATATTTATATAGCTTTTAAAACTTTATTTAATCTTCAAAAACTATACAGGACCTGAACACACACGAACATGGCTCAAAATTCCAACCCAACAGTCTTGCAATACTAAAGGGGAGACAGTAAACAGTAGCAGTAGAAAACAAAACATCAAGAAAATGAGACTATGTTGCAACTTGAATTAACACTTTAAAAGAAAATTGCAAAGTTGTTTATAGTTACAAAAGACATGATTAAAAAAAAAGTCACCTTGCTTAATATTACTGACATGTCAGCATTAGAGGATAAATTTCTGTGTGTAACCAGTGAAGGAATATTACTATGATCCATGATGCAACTGAATTATGATTATAAAGTTTGTGACAAAAATTTAAGAACATTTTTTACCGGAAACTCCATGAGATTAATAGAGCAACTTAAAGATACTACTCTTCACTTAGTCTCATTCTAACAATTTTATTTTTAAATCTAGGAATCAAAATTGCTGAATTTTTTTCTGAGCTGAACTATATATGAAGTCTTATCAAATCAGTCTGAGAGACTAAATCTGCCTCTGCATCAAGACTTACTTTGTCAAGAACAATGTTCTTGTCTCATGCTAACCTAAGTGACAGAATCAAACACAGTCCCATTAAGTTCGTGCTACAGCCTCTGATTTAAGCACTTCTAAGAAAAATACCCCAAACCCCCCAAAACTACTCTTTTTTATTAACACCTTAGTGCTGTTTTTTAATATAATATCCATTACTAAGCTTAAAAAAAGAAATTGTTTCTAGTAAATCTGAGGCATAAAGTGCCCATTTTCTCTCTTCTGATTTATATCATTGTTCTGTTTTTACAGCTTACTGTTGACAGAGTGAGGTAATTCAACTACAATTTTTCCAATGTTTTTTCCCATGTACATATAATCTACAGCACGGAATACAGACTCCAAGCCAGTGAACTTGCCCTCCGGAGACATGTCTCCAAAGTCCACCTCACAAACCAGGTCTCCTCTTTCATACATCTTGAGCAAATGCTTCAGAGCCATTTTGTATTCAGAAAGGTAATGGTTCAAGAAGAAACCCCGGATGCTGGCAGACTTCTTCAACAGTTTTGCTGGCAATAGGTCTGCTTTAATGGGCTGGATGCCAGTGGGGTTTTGGTATCCAGCGATAAACCCAATAACTATCAGGCGTCCTTTGATAGCCAAGGAATTGAGAGCCAAGTCAAACATCTTTCCCCCAACAGATTCATACACCACATCCACACCTTCAGGGTAGTCCTTCCTAAGCACAGATTCAACATTTTCAGTTTTATAGTTGATTGTACGGTCACAGCCAATGGATTTCAGAAAGCCACCCTTTTCATCACTGGAGTAGGTTCCAATTACATGGCATTTTGCCTTCTTTGCAAGCTGCACAGCGAACTGGCCTGTTCCTCCAGCCGCTGCTGTCACCAGAACCTTCTTGCCTTCAGACAGGTCTCCCAGTTCTTTCAAACTGAGGTATGCAGTAGCACCACTTACCATTAAAGTGAGAAACTCGGGTTTCACTGAGGGTAGAGGAACTGCATGTCTGGCAGGCACAACTGTGTATTCAGCAAAGGAACCTGCTTGCACATAGGCCACAGCTTGACCCACTGTATAATCTGCGCTAGCACTGAGTCCTAACGCTACCACATCACCGACACCTTCAAAACCTACATCAAATGGGGGTTTAACTGATGCATCATATCGACCAGCTGAGTAGTTTATGTCAGATGCATTAATGCCGACAAATCTAGAAGAAAACAAAAATGCATTAACGAGATTTACTCCTTACGAAGTTTTCATCATATGAGAAACCTTCAATTTAAATTTGCAGGATTAACATGAGATTTGTTCCAAGTATTGGTATATTTGAACAATGAGTACACTCCAGAGACTATTTTCATCAGACTTCTGTAGTTTCCATTCTGTTATTCTGCAATTACAGACAAATTTTCTAAACAAAAGTTAAAAAAAAAATCCCCCAAACCCAATCCCAAAACAAAACAAAATCCCTTATATTTTCCTTAGGTCCGTTTGACCAAGCTAAGCGAGCTAAAAATAGTTCTGCAAAAGAGTAAAGGATGAAAATTAATTGACCACTTTATACAAGATGTGAAAGCACTGAAGAATAAAACATGCAGAGCGGTAAATATGTGGATTCTGGCAACAAATTTACATTTTTGAATATAATAATACTGTTAATGACTAATGATCATATTAACTATCGATGTCATTTGCAAGGTCATGTTACTGTAGGCAAGTACTTTTTAATTGATGGAGTCACTACAGCAAATTTGCCTTTTGATGTAGCTAATGTCAACGTTAAAATATTTTTCTTTATATAAATTACTTGCAACACATCAAAACAACCTTGCACAAAAGGACTAAAACTGTAAAACTGAATATCAAGTCCTATTGACCTCTAACAGGTGAAAATGGAGAGCAATTTTTTTTTCTTCGAGAAAGATAGACATTCTCACAACTTGATTAAGCACTAAGAGATAACACCTAAAATAGAGTAATGAGCCAGCTTAAATGCAAAGAATATTTAAGTTTGGGGGTTTTTTTTATGTAACAGTATCTTTACACAGGCAAGGGAAGCCAGATTGGCAAAGGTTCTGTTAACTGGAAAATGCAAAAAAGAAACATACGCAACAACAAACGCCAGGACTGTTACTACAGGTGGATGTGACAACTCGAGAGGTGTACTTGACACCATGTAAAAGCTGCAGAAGCAGGCAAACAGAGCACTTTTAATTGTTACAGTTAGCAACAAGCTCACATCGTATGCGTGTGTAGTTTTAAATTGCTTGCACACAGAGCGAGGAGAACTAAAACCGCTTTGCTCTTTTTGATTTCCTTCATTCTTTACAGCATGGGGAGCCTCAAACTTTCACCAACATCACATATAAAAAGACACGTATGGGTAAACATATCCATGCAAAAAATAGGTGAAAGCGACTGTTGCTCGTGGAAATCCTTTTTGTTAACTCACTGCTCTGCGGCAACAAAAAATGAGCCTAAGTCTTGTCGGCAGATACAAAAAAAAAAAATCTTATTTTATCCTGCTTTAACGTGAGTCCCATACAGGACTGCTAAAAGATGTATAAAAATTGGTTACGGAGTTGCAGCTTCCGAGGCAAACCGTGTCCCTCGGGCGCCGGGCAGGAGGGTTTGGAGCACCACCGAGGTAAGACGTGCCGGCGCCGCACCGACCTTCTCGCCCCTTACACCCCAACTTCTGCGGGGGGCAGAGGAGCGGTGGCCGAGGGGCAGTGGGGAGCTCTACTCGTCCCCTGGCCCAGCCGGGGCTCTCGGTGGCTGCGGGGCCAAGCCCAGGGCGCTCACCGGCCCCGACACGCAAGGCAGGTCCTGGTTCCCCGCCGGGCTCAGCCTCTCTCCTCACGCTCCTGGAGCGCAGCAGCCGTGCCCTCGGCTGGGGCAGCGCACCACGAGAAAGGCAGGAGCTCACAGCACACAAGACGACCCCGTCTTTCCAGGAGCTTCCCCTTCTTGGCGCTGCGCGGCAGCGGGGAGAGCACAAAGGCAGGTAGAAGGAACAACCCTCCGAGGGCAAAAAAACTTTGCGTGCGGGAGAGGAGCAAGTCGTGCTGGGGGCCAGGCGCCTGCCGAGCGGGGCTTTTTGTTCCGCAGCCCGAGGGGATGCGAACCCGTCCCCGCCCGGGCCGGGCCGCACCGCAACTTGTACGTGCGGCTGCCGGGGACCCGCGGCGCCCAGCTGGGTGCTGCCCGGCCGGGCAGGGGGAGAGGAGAGGAGCGGCCCTGCCCGCTGTGACAGGGACCGGGACGGACAAAGCCGAGCTGCGCGGGGGCTCGTCCCTAACCCGCCCCCTGCAAACACAGGCGTTCACACACACACACGGGCACGCAGACAGACAGACACACACAGACACGCGTGCACACGCACCCGCGCCCTCCCCGTCTCTGCAGGGCTGCTGGGCCACGGGAAATGATCCTCCCTGGGCTCCTGGGTTCCTCATTATTATTCAACACAGCCTGCCGTCCAGCCCTCCCTCCCCCCCGAATTTCTTTAAACCTCTTTTTTATTGTGTGCAAACTCAAAACTCCTGTTCGCATTGTATGGGCTTTTTTTTTTTTTTTTAACAAGATTGTTTAGTCTCTTAGATTCCTCGCACATTAAAACGATCATACACACCGTCTGGATTAAAACACAGTGTTTAATTTGCCTTGTCATTCCAGCTGACAGAAGTGAGGTGGGTAGGATGTGCCTGCACTTTCTTAGATTATTTTGCTTTTAAAAGTAGGAAAAAGCATCAACTTGAAGATCAGTTTACTAACTTCTGAGGCTGAGGAAAGCAGAGAGCACAGTAGTAACAACTACTTGGGGTGCTGGTGGGTTTTAAGACCCCTTACAGATCTTTCATATTGCTTTGATTTCCTTTCTTACTTCAAATCTACTCCTTAATTTAGAAGTTTTTAAATGGGGTTTGCTCCTTACATTTCAAGATGCAAGCCTGAAAAGCAGGTGAAAAAATCTTGAGATCGGCTTTTCTCAAAATAATTAGGCACACTGACTTACCCAATCTATTTATACTCATCAGTGTTGAACCCCCTCATATTGTTTATTACAGAAAACAGGAGGACACCGCTGAGGGGAAGAAATGCTGCTTTTTGTACCACAACAAAGAGTGAGACACTGAAAACCAGCACCACAGCTTTAAACACAGACAAAACAAAGTCATCTAAACCAGTACTACGCAAGAAAAACATTATTTAAACCAAACACTCAGCAGGAATAGTCCTCCACTTTTCCCATTGTGATCCATTAGTCCCCTGGTTCAAAAAAACCCCCCAACTTTCTCAATCCCTCTTACTCCCTTTCCTATAAACTTTGTTTGCATCTTCCAGCCTAAAAGTAAATCCTTACAAGTATTTTGGAAATTAAACATGTCACATCCTCAAGACAACCCAGAAAATCCTCCAAAAACTTCAAGAAGGACCAAACCTCCACAGTTTTTGGGTTCTTCTGCAATAAAACTGAGAGTCCGTGCTACCAGACCTGCCTCCCCCCCACCCCCCAAACCCAGGACAAACGGACATAGGAAATGTAAATGGCTTCATTAGCAATTTTTTTATCATCTTCTCCCCTCCCCCCTTCCTCTCCTACACAAAATCAAAGTTAAAAAAACCCGCTTAGATGGATTTCTAGTTTTGAAGGACTTCTGAATAAAAGACAGATTTTTTTTTTTCTGCATAAATAAGGGTTGTTGGCATAGTTCTTTAAAGGAAAAGAAAGTTCCCCCTAACTGCATCTGATTTTAAAATATCTATCCGTACACAGATTTTAATCTCCCATTCCCATAAATCCCAAACCAGATTTCATTGTGGTGAATGAGGATTGTTTTGCATGAAAAGCTCAAAGCAATTAATACTATTCATGGGCGTGACTGGGACTAAAATGAACAAATCTGCAAATGCCCTCTTGGAACTCAAGTCCTTTATTGTTTTGTTTTTAATTGTATGCTTCTACCTATTAGAAAATGCATAGTTGTATTTAGGATTTGGGGGGGGTTAACCAAAAACAGTCAGGGACTCATCCTTTCAGGATGGGATAATGCTTCCCCAGATTGACAAGACAAGGGGAAACATTCAGAACTCGCTTCCTGCTGCAGCTTGTATACAGCAAGTGTTTTACAGTAACGTGATCCTGTGTCTTCTGTGATATTCTCCAGAAAATAACAGTAAATAGAGAAGAAACCACACAAATACGTAACACAAAATATAAAAACTCTATGTCTAGACTTCATTATTCACCTCTTCCACCCCTCCATTCCCACTCATGCATGTATGCCAGTACAGGAACATGTGTGTAAACAGGGTGATGTGTTAAAACCCAGTAACTGCCTGCCTAAATGCGGTTAGGATTCCTTTTACCATGAAGTGTGTATGTCCCCCAAACACCCAGGGAGCCCACTCAGCAAAGGGAGGGAGGAGAGGGAAAAGGGAAGAGTTACACTGCAAGATGTAAAAAAAAAAAATTTAAAAAATTTACAGGAGGGCGGGGGCGGGATGACAAGGACCCCATGTGCATATGAGGGGGGGAGGGGATCTGACAAACAAGGATGTTGCTCTGCCTTGCATTACCCGAGACTTGTTACTTCTATCTCAAGTCTTTCGACCTGTTCCACAAAAAGGAATTTAAGTCCAGCTGGATGGCTGTTACATGACATTAGTGTTTCATTGTCATTAGTGGATGCAGCAACACAGTGATTTAGACTTTGAGCTTTGGAGGGAGTTTTGGTCTCAGAAATCCTAGTGGGAGATGTCAGCATTGGATTAAAGTGCCACAGCAGCTTTCTCGACAGCTTGTGGAAGAGTTCCTGTTCTTCTTTCTGCTTACCCCTTGTTTACTACATATTTATGTGTTATACAGGGACACATACGTGTTTGCTACACATACACTCACACACTGCCTTAACAGAACTTGCAGCATTGTTCTCAAGGCAACTTAGCTTCTTCACATCTTTAAGCTCCCACAGAGAGCACGGCAAACTACGTGTTACTGCCATTTCCTTGCTTGACAAGGACCGCAAGAGTGCTGCTCTCTCCACTGCCAGCCACGCAGTCTGCTCCAGAGCTCCCAGAGTTTCAGCTTCCCCTCGTGAGCAGAGAAACCTCTGAACTTTGAAAGGCTTAGTTCCAGCGCAAGGAACGACAGCGTCTAGGAAGGAGCCACCGAGAACGAGCAGGTTTTATGGAGACAGCTGTGGTCAGCGCACGTTTTGTCCTCCGAGTCTTCATTTCACGGCGCGCTGCTCACCGCGCCGGCCGTGGGGCTTACGGCGCATTATGCTGAGCGAAATGTCACCTCGCTCTTCCCCCCGACCCGGCTCCACTCCAAAAGCCGCTGATAACCGCGGGGTTCCGTCCTGCCGAGGGAGGCCGAGGGCCGCCCCGGCCCCTCGCAGCGGCGGGCCCGGGCCTCGGCCGCCCCGGTGAGTCACGGCTGGACGGGGGCGAGCGCCGGGAGAGCGGCCAGTGCGGTCCGTGCGCGCCAGCGCTCCCGAGGGAATTGCAGCGGGTGCGCCGGGGACACGCTCACGCCGCGGGCACTACGTGCGTGTAACGAGCCCGAGCGGGGACTTGGGAGGGGCTCCGAGAGGCGCTTCCCGGCGCCTCTCACTCCCTGAACGTAGTACTTTCCTCTTCTCCCGCCCACCCTGGGGGTTTCTCTCCCTTCGGGCAGGCGCAGGCTGGGAGCAGCGCACACAGACAGACACACACCTCCTCCCC
>WEKX01023439.1:37463-39963 GCA_013390025.1 Pitta sordida
AGAAGTTGCAGCTAATCTCCTAATGTTGTTATTAGCCGCCGCCGAGGAGCCGCTGCCCGCGGGCGGACGCTCCGCCCCTTCCGTGCGAAACGTTTCACTTCCTCGCAAGGTGCTACGAATCAACCCCGAGACGGCGGCGGCTCCGCGCCCGCCGCGGGAGGGGATTTAAACGGCAGAAGCTCTTCCCGCTGCTGTCCTGCCGGCGGGGGAAGGGTAACAGGCTGCTGTCATTTTGTCTGGGTCGCAGGGGTTTCCCCCGCTCGCTGCTACCGCCAGAAAATCCTTCTGGTTTGGTCTTTATTTCTCCTTCATATGTATATTTGTATGTATATAGAACACATCTCGCTGAAGAATTACGTTCGGGTGAGGGAACCTGCGCAGGGAATCAGCTGCGTCAGGGGACCGAAGCCAATGTTGTGGTGCAGCTGAGGCAATGTAACAGAGATGTTGCACCGATGTCGCGTGTAGTTCCCAGGATTAACTCCGTCCTACCGGTATAAATCGCTCGATGCTTAGTTGGGCGGTATTAAGGGGAAAAAAAAGTCCCCTCCTGCCCGAAAAAGAACAAAACTTCAGTTCCAAGTGTTTTCCTTTAGGAATCAGCTGGCTAGTTTTTATTTGCTTTCTTGACTTAGAAAAAGAGAGGGAAGAACCCTTCTGTTCTCGCAGCTAACATTATATACATTCCCAAACACATACTGTGCGAAATGTATTAGCAGCATGTTTCATATGCTGCAGTTCTCGCTCTGCAATCTGTTGGTATTTTAAAGTAAGGATGAACTGTAATATCCCACAAATAATTTCGAATTCAATGCCGGGCAGACGTGTGCCACGGCGAGGTATCATCTCCTGACTGCCTCTTTTCCCCCCCCCCCCAAGTTTGCTGGAACAAGATCTCTGCTGAAGTTAAATCAGCACATGCGTCTTGCACAGCACTTTAGCAAGTGGATTATAATAACACCCCCCTCAACGCGTGTCTCACATGAGGAATCTTTTATGCCGTGCTGTATTGAGATTTTTTTTGTCATATTGTTTAGCTCTGGGAAAGGGAAAAAAATGAAAACAAAGCAATTAAAAAGATTGACAGGTATGGGTTTGTGTGAGACCTATTTGTAATTGTCAGGGTGACGTGGGCAAGAGGAGGAGGAGTAACAAACTGAAGCAGGAAAAGCAGCTCGATGTGTCTGTCTATCAGTTGAGACTGTCTGAGAGCCCTGGGATCCGAATGTGTGTTATATTTCAGTGAAAAGAGAAGAGAGGGAGAGTGGATCTCTTTCTCTCCCAGGAGTTTAGGGGGGGGGACAGTTCACGTTAATCTGTCCCACTCAGTGAATGTCTTTTCTTCCTACCCCCCCTCCCTCTTCGCACACACTCTCCGGGGTTTTTCTTGGTTTTGGCAAATTTTTTTTGTGTGTGTGTTGTTGGTTTTTTTCTTTTTTTTTTTCTTTTCTTCTGTTGCAGATCAAGATCAACCAAAAAAAAATCCATGGTAAAAAAAATGTGTTTGCATTGTATTTAGTAGGAGAAGAAGCTTCGATTTGTGGAAGAGAAAAAAAAGGGGAGAGCAAGAGAGAAAAGTAGTCCTCTCCGGTGGTGACACTGTTTGATCTGTGACTGTTTGGAAGGTGGAGGAGTGACTGACATTTCCCATCCGGTGTATATGTATGTATGGAGGCTTTACTCCTTTTTATGATTTGCTTCCTTGCTCTTAGTCTAAGTGCTGGGAGGAGGAGAGACTGGATCGACCTCGGGTTTTGCACAATGAACAAACTATTATCAACGCAATAAAAAAAAAAACCAAACAAACTAAAAAAACCCCAACAACAACAGCAACAACAACACACAAATCCACGAGCTTGAAACGAGCCAGCGAGCGAGCGAGCGAGAAAGTTGCGCTTTGAGACTCTTTGATCTCGGAGAAAGCCTGAGAGTGGGGGAGTGACTGAATTTACCGTCTCATCGCCGCAGCTTACACGGCTCTCCACCGCGAAGAAGGAGGAGAAGAAGACGAAGAAGTGATTAAAGAAAGGAGGGGAAGAAGGGAAGAGAGGAAAAGGAGTAAAAAAAAAAAAAAAAGAAGGAACGAAAGAAAGATAATGGATTTGGGCTACAGATTGAACTGATCAAATCTTATTTATTTTGCACATCTCCACTGGCATCTTCCCTGCTGCTGCTGCCGAGAGGACTGAAGAGCTTTGTCTTATAAGGAACTTAAAAGAGAGAGAAAGAGAGAGAGAGTGTGTGAGAGAGAGAGGGAGGAAAATTAACCTTGTAAATGAAAACATTTCCTAAGCAAGTTTTTGGAGTGGCGGCGGAAATTGGCATCCCTGTCACCAGTCTGTGGCTTGCCTCATCCCACACCCCACCTTCCCCCCCGCCCCGCGCACCCCGTTCGCCGCGCCGGGAGAAGAGGCAGGGGTTGTAGTTTTTGTACTTCTTTGTACGCAGGAGCTGGAGGGATCGGCGTAGTTCCTGAGGTGTGTCACGCCGAGCCTGACAG
>WEKX01023439.1:49963-73620 GCA_013390025.1 Pitta sordida
ACTTAGTACAGTATAACTTTGAGCTGGCCTTATATGCTATAAAGTCTCTGGTTAAAAAACCAATTTTAAAGACTGTTTTCAATTCTCTTCTACTTTTAAAATCAAATAAAGTCAAGGCATGGCTTTTCTAAGTAATGTATTCAGGTTGCAATTTCTTTGTTTAAAAAAGTTCGTGAACCTGCTCGTTTCTCACTGTGATGCTGATGCTTTGCAAAGTCCATGTCTTGCTGCATTTGAAATATGCTTTGCACTGCATGCAATTGCATATTACATTACATGATTCTACTATACAGTCTTCTTCTCTGATGGTGCCAGCTTATACTCCAAATCTTAATTTCACTGGAGGTATTTGCATAGATCCCACTGACTTCAAATGTAAGAGTAAAAGCTGCAGAGGAGTCATGTTAATGCCAGAAGATTTGTGCAGAATATGATACATCGCCAGCATGTTTTCTTCATGTTTCCTTTCTTTTTTGCCCTCAAAGAGGCACCTGCTCCTCCAAAGGGACACTGCAATAGCTTCCAGACCAGGAATATTCATTTTCTGTGCTTGCTTCTCTACCTAGAAGTCACTACTGAAAAGCCTTTCTGAAATTAAAAAAATAAACACAAGAATAATATTTGACGGTAATTTTTTTTTTGCCTTAGCAGCTGGTAGGTGAAAGGAAAAATGGCTATGCATTTTCAAAACAAAATGAACGAAGAACCTTTTCTGTTTTGTATTTTAAATGGCTTTTTTTCAGGGGGAGGGAATTCCCTAGCCTCCGTTTATCTTTACCAGAATATCAGTAGCTCATGTGTAGCCTTATGTTTCTTCCTTTTTGTTTTGGCAGTGTTTTCCAGTTGAAAAGAATAGTGAACTCCCAGTACTCTGCCTTTTCCAAACCTCTAGTTTGTAGTTGTACTTATCATCAATATTGCAGGCCCTGACACTCTGCAGCACTGTCACTGTATATACTGTGAAGGCAGTAAAAATGAGCACTAATCAATCTTTCAGGGAGAAGCAATGAGCATTAGAAGGCCACTATCCTGTGACTAAACACACCCCTTTTATGGAGTGTTGGTGCTAATAAAGGACAGCTTATTACTGAGGCAGAGACCAAAGCTTGGGTGAGGTCAACCATGACTGGCAGTCATCAGTCATTCTTAATGATACTTTTTCCCGTGCTTTCTAAGGGATTCTGAGCAGAGTGCAAATCATTCGGGGTCATCCATAGTTCATGTACCCACAGATGGCAAAGGTTTTGAAAGACTTTAGTTTAAACTTGGATGTCTTTTTCCTTTTTTTTTTTTTAAATGTTACTCAAGTAGGCAAAAACCCCCTCAAACAAAACAGATTTTTGCTCATTTGGAATGTTGTATCTTCTTTCACTCTAATAGATGTTTTACACACTAGAGTGCTTGTGCATTATAAAGAACGACATAAATTTATTTTTATGACGTCTGTCTTCTTTAATTATTACCTTTGATGTCTATTGGTGACTAAAGAGAGCTTAACAGGATTTCTCTCCCTTCTTAAATTTCGCAAAGTGAAACTCAGCCAGTCCCTGACAGATGTCTGTTCCTCACCTTCAGGATTATTTTATAAATCCCTTTCTGATGAGCGGAAGTGTCAAATCAAGGACAGGTCATAAAGTAAAAGTATAAACCTTTTAAAGGGAGACCTTGGTAATATATAAACATTTTGCACACTATCTGAAATTTTATGGACTTTAAAAATTATATTTTAGCAATAGGAAGGCAAAAGTTTAAAACACCAGGCTGTGTGCACATGTTTTTAAATACACACCATTCCCTTGCTCCTTATCTCTCTTTCTATAGTCATATTTTACATGTTTTGAGAAAATAGCTGTACTCTCTCTGGGGGCTGTCACTAAAGTTTGTGTTTCAAAGGGTCTCCCTATTTCATTTACTTTGAAATTTGTGCTCTTTTCAGACGTTGTTTCTAAATTCCTCAATTAAGCACTCTCTGCACCACCTTGAAGTTGGTGAGTGGATTTATTGCTGCTGTGATCTAGACAACTGCTGTCATTTTGAGATGGTTGAGATTATCTGAGATTTTACTTGAGTGAAACTGTTAGTTTACTTCTAAAACATGAGGTAAACTGGATTGTTTTTCAGGTCTATTCGGTAAAGAATCATGTAAAGAATGTAAAGAATTATTTTAATTTACAGTACTATATTGCTTTGTAATGTAAAATCCTGGCGGCAGGTTGGAGGGCAAGGGAATGTATGTGGTTTAATGTACCTACATACATGCATGTGAGAGTGTAGAGACTTCAAAAATTGAGCATAACTTGTGATGTAATCTTTACAGTTACGGATTATTTGCATTTTATTTTTCTCTTTATACTGTTAAAAAAGCCAAGCATGTGCAGCATATGTAAACTGAGGAATGCATTTTCCCTTGATCAACATTAAAAGCTCATTTGTTTCCTGGTGTGTCTGTGCAGCACTGAGAAGTGTAGGACCCTGTCCCATGTTGAAACCTTTAAAAGTTTCCATATTTTGTATGTAGTATAAAGTTGTAACATACTGAGGGGAAGGGGAACAAGGTAATTTTTTTTTTTAAAGTTCAGGTTTTTTCTGCAGTGTTTTTAGGCTAGGAAAATTGTCCGATAAAGTCCTTCATTGTTGATGATGTGAATGCTTACCTTCCTCATTGGAATTCACGTCTTTTTTGTGTTCTGCTTAAAATCTCAAGTTAGTTGTGCAATACTCCATTAGCACACCATGTCTGAAGCTTCAGCAGAGTTAACCAAGTCATTGATGAACCGGTGTGATTGGTACATCACTAGAAATGGTGTAAAGCATATGGGAATTACTGATTGAGAAACAAACATTTTTACAGTTTTCCAGCTGACAGCAGTACTCATTAAGGCCTGAATCAGAAAGGGGCTGTTGCACTTCTGTGAGCCCCTGTCCCAGTGATGCTCTCCAGTAATTACTGCTGAAAATACAACCGGTGCTAGAAGGCAGCTTACCTGGCAGGAAAACCCTGAGCCAGCAGCTGGCTTTGTGCAGTCACAGGGGTGCGCCCATGTACAACCCATTCCTAGATCAGGACCTGAGGCTACCATTCATCCAAGAAATACTTCCATTCAAGGCTGTACATATCACACGAAACCTTTAATTTTCAGTTAGGCAGAGTTCTGGATGGAACTCTGAATAAGGAGGAGGTGTGAGAGAATCTACGCAGGTAAGAAGATGGTTAAACTCGCATCCTGTCATCATTGGCTTGAGGGCCTGCAGAAAACCTAGGCTAGCGTTGTAGGGCAGCTGAACATGTAGGTGTGATATTTTAGTGCTATGTGGTGCTAGTTCTCTCTCTGGTCAGGGAGTGAAAGTCACCTTTGGGTACAGTGCCCGTCATGTTCCCCTGCAAATAGAGTATAAACAAAGAAACAGAGCCATTCTGTGCTTGCATCTCAACAAGGTGATGTGTGAGTTCAGCCGTTCACACAGGCTTTAATGTTGGAGTTTACATACTGCACCCCTACACCTCTCTCCTCCTGCCCCGTATTTTTAGATCTTTAGGTTTTTTCTTTCTATCTGAAATCCTTTATTTTGTCTTTACTGTCTGGTTGAATAGGAATCGTTTCGTTTATGCAGCTTTATGCTTTTTCTCTACAGCTTGTATCTGCATGAATGTGTTGCAGTGCAGCCTGATGCGAGTTCATTCGATTAAATAAAATGCTTAAATTGTAATCCGTGCAAAACGATCATATTTGAAACACTTGATGTCTCGGTGAGAATCCATTTAATAGTGATCAGATTTAAATGATTTAACACAGTGGTGGTGGTGGGAGGTGGTGGGGGGAGGGAAATACAGTTTTGAGACATTCCTGTATATAAAAAAAAAGATTAAACAAAATTCAGATATGTCTCTCCCCCTTCTCTGTCTGTCTGTCTCTCTCTCTCTCTCTTTAAGCAGTCAAAAGATATACTGTATCCCCAGTGAAAGGGTGCTTTCAATCCAGTTATCCACTTTACCCAGTCTCAGTTTCCAGAACCTTCCACACCCCCCCTGGTTAAACCACTAAGCCTTTGATTCCTTCCTGATTACACTATGCAAGACATCTATCAAACACTGTCTTATCTGTTTGTAAGGCAGCTCAGGCCTCAGATTTAAGTCATGGGTTTTGGCTACAAGTTGGAGTGTGATTAATAATTGACTAATGTAGCTTTTATTTATCACAGGCTAGCACATTTCACCATTACCGAGTTAATTTATGTTAAGTGTAAGCTGTCGCTCAATCTGTTTTTCAACTTTTTTTTTCTTTTTTTTTTTTTTTTAAATCCTAAGTCTATCTTTCACTTATGAGAAACAAAATCCTTACACAGGGCACAGTCTTATTTGGTGCCAAAAAGTTGATTTCCTTTTCAGCGGAGCCATACATCACCGGCCCTCCCAGCTGCAGTGTCAGCCCCTGACAGAATGACATGTGTCATTTATCAAAGGGGCCAGGCCGGGCCTTGGGAAACGCACACGACAAAGCCTGAGAGAGTTCATTTCGCAGTCCCCTCCTACCCTCTGCGAGCCTCTTGCCAGGAAAGCCTGTGATGTTTCTGTCTTCGCAGCATTACTGTAAGTCCTTCAACCTTCACAGAATTAACCCTCGCTGCTGCCACTGCTGCCGCCAGCCCTGCCCAGCGCCGCTGGACCTCCCCCTGGGAGCTGCGATGCCCAAGTGCTGTGCCAGCCGGCCAGTGTGCAGAAGTAACATGCATGGGGCTGCTCCCTCATCTGTTTCCTCACCCCTCCTGGAAAAGACTCTTTTTTATTTTTTCTTTTTTTTTTTTTTAAATCCCATATATTGTGTGCTATAAGAATTAAAGTCCTGTGGTTTTCTACAGCAGGACAAGGTCAAAGATATAAAGAATAAGGTAATAAAGCATTTCAGTCGTGACAAAAGGGTAGCCACTGTCCTATGCACAGGTAGAGATTTGCGCTTCATGTAAAGCAGCGAGTCAGATGGTCAGGGCGTCTTCTTCCACCTTCCTGTTTAAATTCTCTTTCTGGTTCTTCTGAAACTGTGTGCTGAAATAAATGCATGGGTAGTTTCTCTGTGTGCCACTCCATGACATCCGAGCTGCATAGCACCTGCATAGATGAACTGAGCTGGTAGGACTCAACCACACTGCTCCTGAAACTCGTGTATCAGCTAGAGAGGGCAAGGTGAGGAGAAAGAAAAGTTGATGGCATTTAACAGGGGAAAAAATTAATCTCCAAACCTCAAGGTGTCGCTTGCACTGAATAGTTTAATTTCTGCAATGTAGTTGCCTCAGTCCTGCAGCCCAGGAGATGACAAAGGAGTTAAAGCAGAAAATAATCTTATGTCAAACAAAGAAGAGCGTATTTTCAAAATATAACAGTGTTTACTGAAACAAAACTTTTGTTTGCATGTGTGTGTGCAAATGTGTTTTAAGTGGCTGAATTTTACATCTCGATCATGTACAAAGAATGTGAGAAAGTTATTGTCTCCTCCCCTTCCCCCACCAAATCACTCTTTGTACTTTGCATAGTTCCTACCACACTGAAGTTATTTACAGCATCAGATATCATTTAAAGAGATAGCTAAGGAGACTGTAGCTTCAGCTAGGAACTTTCCAGAAAGAAGTCTTATAAATTAGCCATTGCTCAGGAGTGGCTGTTTTCTAGTCAGGGCTGGTCCTTTCATTTGTCTACATAAGGCTAATTTATTTTTGCAGCCAGATGTGGGCTGACAGCCATCACTCAGAGCTTCCTTCCCCCACCGTTAGGAGGTCGGGAAAACAGTCACGTTTCCCATTTTACAGAATCCCCATCAACATTATTGAAGATGGATGTATCTTTAAAGCAAAGATTGATTGTGGATATCGGAGTTATGGTGTCATTTATCATAGTGAATATTATTTAGACTTGGATTGTACAAGGCTGTAACTTGAGACACAGCCAGGGGAGGGACAATCTGGAAACGAGGATCCATGAACTTTAATGGATGGATGCTTTTTCAAAGCTCCACTCACTATAGCATGATTTACTTTTCTTACAGAAAGGAAACAAGCATTTCAGTTTTAAAGGGCCAGCATGCTGTCTTGTCCTCTTTAGTGGGTCCTTCACGGAGGCATCCAGGACTTAAAAGCTGAGACAACAAAGAGCAGTTGTGTCTGAATGCTATTTCTATATAAGTGCTTTTATGTTAAACATTTCTAGGTGCACTTGAGAGTCTTGTTTTTGTGAATTATACTGGTTAGGTTCTCAGCTGAAGGAGTACTGTGGCTGAGTAATGCAAAATATTGATTATAGGATGGTGTAATCTGAAATTTCAGAAGATCCAAGTAACTTGCATTGCAACTATCATTGTTAGTTTGCTATGATCATTTTGGGAGAGACAAAAAGCATCGGGAGAAGTGAGTCCACCATTAGCAAATTCGCAGATGATACCAAGTTGGGGGCAAATATTGAACTGCCAGAGAGTAGAAGGGCCCTTCAGATGCATCTTGACAGGCTAGAGAGATGGGCAGATTCTAATAGTATGAGATTTAGCAAGTCCAAGTGCTGGGATCTTCACTTTGGACATAACAACCCCATGCATCACTATCAGCTGGGGGATGAGTGGCTGGAGAGTGTTGAAATGGAGGGGGATTTGGGAGTAATGATTGACAGGAGACTCAATATGAGGCAGCAGTGTGCCCAGGTGGCTAAGAAGGCCAATGGCATCCTGGCCTTTATCAGGAACAGTGTGGCCGGTTGGATTAGTGAAGTTATTCTTCTCCTGTACTTGACGCTGGTCAGACCTCATCTTGAGTACTGTGTCCAGTTCTGGGCTCCCCAGTTTAAGAAAGGTGTTGAACTGTTTGAGAGGGTCCAGAGAAGGGCGACAAGGATGGTGGGAGGACTGGAGAACAAGCCCTATGGGGAGCGACTGCAGGAGCTGGCGTTGTTCAGCCTGGAGAAGAGGAGGCTCAGAGGTGACCTCATTGCTGTTTACAACTATCTGAATGGAGGTTGTAGCTGGGTGGGTGTAAGTCTCTTCTCTCAGTCTGACAGCACCAGAACAAGAGAAGACATGGACTTAGGCTATGCCTGGGGAGGTTTAGACTGGATGTTAGGAAGAACTTTTTTGCAGAAAGAGTGATTTCTCAGTGGAATGGTCTTCCCAGGGAGGTGGTGGAGTCACCATCCCTGGAGGTGTTTAAGAAAAGTTTGGATGAGGAACTCACCAACATGGTTCAGATAATGGGATAATGGGATGGGGAGTTAGGTAAAAAAGACCCCGAGATTAGGTGGTTAAAGCACAGTGCTCATAACACCGAGGTTATGGGTTCAATCCCTCTATGGGCATTCACTTAGGAGTTGGACTCGATGATCCTTGTGGGTCCCTTCCAAATCAGAATATTCTGTGATTCTGTGATCTCAACTACATATTCACTTACTGTGTGAGGCATCTTACAGAAGTGGAGCATCTAGTAAATTGTGCACATACCTGGTATAGCATTAACTTTCTTGGTTGTTGAGAAATGTGGCAGACCTCAAGAACCTCGTGCATACTGTGCTTATATTCCACTTTTGTCTGAAATTAAGAAATGTAGATTGAGATCTTGCAGGTGAACACATACCTCGTATTTTCAGAATATACATTTTGGAAAATGGTTGCCATCTGCTAAAAATCTGAAGGCATGGGTCAGCTAAGTGCTATTTCTAATTTAGTATCCCTAGCCTGCTGGTGTGCTTGATGAATTTATTAGTGTTTTTCATGCTTTGGAATGTAACTTTTAATTTTTTAGAAATGAATTAACCTGAATTCAGAAAATGCTCAACTGATTTCGGTAAAGGGAGAAATTCTTGCAACTGATTGCATATGTTTAGCTACAACAGGAACAAGTGTCAAACACACTTCCCCCACATATTCTGACTGCTCTGTCCCACCTTGAAACTTTCTTGCCCTAGCATCATTCTCCCAATTACTTTGTTCAGGTAACCACCTGTTCCCGAGGTGAAGTTGCTGATCATCCATTTCCATTCTATTTCTGGTTTTCTGATTTCCACTGATTCCTTCCACTGCGCACTGATTCAGTTTTTTGTGTTCTTTTTTTGTGCCTCTAATCATAACATGGGGTCCTGCTCAACCTCAAGTTTGGAAATTACTGTGTCAAATGAAAAAAATGCATTGGGCAGCAGTTTATTTGTGTGAGCTGACAGCTATCTACTAAGAAGAAGGTAGTAGCATTTACCAGACTTGTCCTTGATGAACTTGCTGCTTTAAGGCAGCACTTTCACAAGGATATACTAAAACTTGCTCCAAACTATCTCCTCTTTTTTTTTTTTTCATTAAACAAAACTAGAAATCACTTTACTGTCATAAACTAAATTTGGTATGAGTGTTTTCATATGAATAGTCAAGCTCAAGAGTTTTTAAAAAATCCAAACAATGAAAGCAATTATGAACATCTGTTTTTGAATGCTTATGTATTCTGTACATAACAAACGGAGAAATCCTATTATCTGGAACAATAAAAGGGAATTTCCCTTTCTGTCTGAACGCTTTCTGGGAGCAATATGGCCTTCCATTTGGAATCCTGATTTGGTGGGTTTGGATTTTTTTTGTCTTCTATTAATGAGATGAAATGAGAATATATTTTTTCCCTTTTTCTTCCCTTCTTCCCCCCCAGCCCCCTGTTTTTTCTAGTCTAGATTTCAGTTTCAGGGACACTAGTATAAATCCTGAGGAATCTATTTTTACACCTGTGCAGCTGAGATCAGAATGATTCTGTGAAGGCCTGCTATATTTACTCATACATAAAAAGTATTTTTCTCTTGCTTGAGAAACATACAAAATGTCTTCAAAGAGGAAGTAGTTTATCAAATTCATATTAATCACAACATCAATAATGTTGACCGGGGTCAAGTCATTACACTAAATATATTGTAACCATTATTAATGCATGTAGCCCAGTGCCATAGCAATGATATAAGACTGCTGTTTCCTGATTAAAAGCTGTTTGGTGATGCAGAGATTCAATACAGATTCTCCCTGCCTTGTGGTGACTGACAGGAGCTTCTGGTATTCTGCTTTCTTTTGACAGTGGAGTATATTAATATGAACACACCTTACAGAGGGGGCTACAAGAAGTGCAGAATGGAGAAAACAAAAGTATCTAATTTCAACAGCCACAACTGTGCATCAATAATGCAGCCAAATTTATCATGGCACATTATGGAGTGCAGCAAATGTCATGAAAACCATTGTTTTTTAATTTTTTTTTTCCCTGAGAGTTTGAATGAGGTGATTTATGGTAGTTATCCATCTTAAGGGTCATCCATCAACTTTTAGTTGCTAGGCAATCAAACCAACAGCTGTTTGCTTTGAATCAAGCTGAAAACTTGTCAGTCATCACATGCAGGTATGACCTTAGTGGTTAAAAAACATTATCATGCATGCAAAATTAAAGAGACAAAGTCCTTGTTCTCTCTCTCCCATAGCTTAGTTCATTACTTCCCATGAGCAACACAGGTAGCATTGGCCCCAAAGCTTTTTTTAAGGCAGCGTTTGGGAAGATCCAGAGGCTGGAGATGCTGGTCATTGCATCTCAGTAATGCTTGCATGCTCACGTAGATGTTCTTTGTGCAGAAAGAGTTTGGAGCAGGGCAATTACTCAGATGTACTCAAGTTAAGTAAAACAGATCTTTTTGAACTCAATCTCATTGACACATTTAGAACCAAGGGTAGATCTTAAGCAAACTGTTGTAAAAGGCTGTGGTTCAGTTGATTAGGTGCGTGTCTCACTGCTGGAGAAGTCAGTGGCGCAATATCTAGTGTAAGCAGTCCTGAGAAGCTGTTACTGGATGCAGCTCTGAGTAACTTGGTCTAGTGAAAAGTGTCCCTGCCCATGGCAGAGAGTTTTGAAATATGTGATCTCTGAGGTTCCTTTTCACTCAAACCATTCTATGATTCTGTGATGGTATGATTCTGCTTCTTTACTGTGTCCCCTTAGAGTGTGTCTAGAGAATACAGGGGTGAAAACCTCCTGAATGATGTGTACACCATTCCACCATGTTTGTTTTTATAAACAGAGAAAGGATATTTGACTGTGTGAGAACAACCTAGATCTAGCATGAGGACCTGAATGTGTTTCCATTCCTTGCGGAGAATTTCGTACAATTGTCATTTTTCCACTGACCACCATTCCCTATTAAACAGTGACATGTAAGAGGAGCTGGATTCTGCAAGAGATTCTAGAAACTACTGAACAAGATTGGAGATAAGTTGTTTAGGAGACAAGAATGCATGATTTTTCAATTAACTATACAGTTGCTAACTTGCTGTTAGTTCCTGTTACTTGGAAATTGCATGCATCTCCAGTGCTGTAATCTTTAGCCATTGAGATGCTGACAGAGTGATAGATATATAGCAAATGGTCAGCAATGCACAGAAATGTGAAGAAGTGAAAAGGGGAAGTGAGCCATTTTGGGAAAAACGCTGCCTTCAAGCCATTTTTTACTAGAAGTAGCCAGAGGACTACCTTTACCTATTGATGAGCTGTTTTAAAAAACTCAAACATAAGGTGCAGCTGTTGATGTGGAAGTGTTCTGCAGAGAAAATGTTTGTTCTCATAGGTTTTTGTGAGACCTCAGACCTTTCTTCAGAGAGGTGTGTTTTACCTCTGTTAATTCAGACACACTTGCAAACCTGAGGCCAGTCCTGGTCAAGATGACACATAATAGTTGTCGATAAATCTTACTTTCCCAAGGCAGTATATCTTACTCTGCTAACCTGTGCGAAACAGTAATTGTCTTGTCTTCTCAGAGATCCTGCTATGTACTAACTAATCATGGTAAGAAAAGACTCTGTCCTCATTTTGATAAATCTTTTATAGTATTTCAGATTTTATTTACATAATTACCCAATTGTCTTTGTCCCCTTAATGTCTTTGACTTTCATTTGTGTATAAATTTGGCTGTGCACCTATTTAGATGTCAATGAAGCTAATAGTGAACAATCCTGTGCCCTTGAAACTACCGTGTCACCTGCGCGGGCTCTTGTGTGGGCTTCCAATCACATAACATCTGAGCGACTTCCAAGTGTCAATGTAAAATATATGTGCAAAGTACTCCTTGTAGTGAATGCACTGATGGGTGATAAGCATTTTCATAACATCCTCACCATCGTATTTTCACTTATCATGTAGCTCACACCAGGTGGCTTGTTAGCAGTTGCTAATGAGTTTGTTGTAGTGTGGGAGGTTCCCAGGTTGAGAGCTACACGTGAAGTTTGCTCCCTCACTTGGGCTGTTTCCAAGACTTGTGTGTATATTCCTAATGTTATTTCAAAACACTTCTAACACTTAATTTTGTTCTTCACAGAAATATAGATGCAGAAAACGTGTGAACCAAAGCTTATCATCATGTATTTCTGTTTGTCCCTTAAAGAGGTACTCTAATACTCTTTCCTCCCATCACAGTATTATTTTCTATATGTCTGCTCAGTAAAATAGATTAGTAACACTCTAAGTCCTAAATGGATCTCCTGACATCTTTGACTCCCTTTCGTTTACAGCAAGCAAAACCTGCTTTTCTACTCCATTTTATTAAGATAGTAACTACTTTAGCTGTAGAGAGAGAAAGTTGATGGTTTTACAGGAAATTTAAGGAGAAAATTATCACTTTGGGACAGATAGTCGTACCCTGTCAAGTACTATCCCATCTGCGGTGGAGTGGTGAAACCCATAGTGGGAAAAGGTTGCAGAATCAGAATACTTGATCAGCTTTGATCTCTGGAGTGCCTAACCTAGTCCTCTAACTTTTTGTATAGCTCAGTATGTAATCCACCCGTCCACATCACCAGAGGGACAAAATGAGGAATTTAGACTGCTGTTGAATGGAATGAGTTTCCATAGTGGATCACCCTAATGTTACAGTGATGACATATGGTAATTTGATAGTTACGACATAATAACAGGAACAATGCAGCACACACAGTACTGGGAAACTCCATTGGATGCAGCCGTAATTGCATGACAACTCACTGGCTGTTAACACTTTGTCTTCTGATTACTTAAATTGTGTCAGTGATGTAGTTAGCACAGGTGTTTCTGCAGTCGAAGTGTGTTTGATAAACTGTGTATGTTTGCGTGGTTGTTTTTTGTGGGGGGGAGTGGGGTGGGGAGGGGGCGAGAGGTTGGCTCCTTGGCCCTCTGTATTTACAAAGTGACTGTGTCCTGTGTAACATGAAGAATTTTTTATCTGCCTGCAGAGACATTTCTCTGAATTTTGGGGCTCTTCAGAGCTGGTAGGTTTCCTTCACTGATGCATTTCTAGGAATATTTAAAAAAATAAATAGAGAAGAAACTTAAATAAATTTCTAAAATTAGCCCTACGCTCTTGTATCTCTGGCAGTCCTTCTGGAGTCTGCTGCATTTATGTGTACTGAAATGGAATCTTAGAATAAAGTTAATGCTCAAGTAATAAGAATGTGATTGAGTAATGTAGTGGGAGTGGCTTTCTATTCAAGACAAATGGAGCATCCGATACACTTGTATGGTTTTGCCTGGTTTATTTGAATTAAAAGTTGCAGATCCCATGAACTTCTAAATCTTGGATTTCTAAATAGTCTGGCTTTGTGTATAATTTGCATTTATATATTTATAAAATTGTTTTTTTTTTTTTTTTAATTTGAAAAACAAAGATTTTGTTGTCTAAAAGCTCTGAGTCAAGATCAGTTAGATGCTGTTTAAAAACACAGAGCACAGACTCTACCCCCAAAGTAGAGTCATAAAGAAAGAACCAAAACTAAGGACGGACACTATAAAGGTGAAGTCTTGTCTGTAGAGTTAGGAGTATAGCCCACAATCCATAACAGATTCTTCAGTGCAGTCCCTCATGAAATCATACATATCCCTTGAGGCTAGGCAACTTCCAGCTAATTTACATTTGCACTGATACTCCATTATGTGCTGCTTTTTCCTCATCCCCTCCTGTTAAGATTATCACTTGTAGGTCTCTGTTACAGGCAGTATGTAGCTTATGATTTATATTGTATTTTGCTGAGTGATGTTACACTTAAAGAGTACTTCTTAATCTGAACTTTTAATTTGCTCCATTAGGCATCAGGTAGATGGAATAAAAACTTAGTTGGATGATCAAATAAACATGTCATCTAATCCATTATCTACCTGGAACACAGCTAAATTTTCATCATTAATCTTTTTTCCCTTAAGTAATCAGCAGCATCTGCTTTTAGGAGGTTCCCAATTTCTAGTATATTCTGGTGAAGTATGGTTCACTTCCTCAGGTGAATGGCCCAGTTCCTCAGATTAACTGTTTTATTTACAGGTAGAAAACACTCTTTCACATGTTATAATTCCAGCTGAACTTTTGCCTAGATCAGATATATCTCTCAAGGTTTGTCCCTTTGTACTATAATTTCTATATGGAAAGAACACACAGAAAGGAAACATTAGTATATAGAAAAAGAACTTAACCAGGAGCATCTGTCCAATGCTTTGCACTTTAAAAAAGAATTTAATACAGTCTTTTGACTCCTCCTAGAGAGTGTTTCTAGACTAGAGGATACTATGTGTAGCAATTTCAAGGAAAATTCAGCAAAAATGTATAGTCTCTGTAATCCTTTCCCTCTGCAGTGCCACCCTACCCATTTCCCTCTTTCTATGCCTTTGTATTTTATATGTATTTTGCCAAAGACCTGTGAGTGTACGGCACTGTCAGAGCTATAATTTTCCAGCGACCAAATATGTAGCAAACAACTATGTAGCAAATGAAAATTTGTTACTACCACCGTTGTTCAACTGCTTCCTTTCTGATGAAGGCCAACACTCCCACAGAAGTGGGGAGTACCTCTCCCGTCATCAGAGCAAACACATCAGCATTCCTCAGCTGCTTCTTTCTTAAGTAAGCTGAGTCTGACCATCCTGGATCCACTCTGACAGTACCACTAGCCCTACCTCAGCTGGGACTGAGGACCCTTCACAGCTGCACTCCACACACTCACACAGTCAGACCAAGTTTCCTTACCAACTCGACCCGAGGTTTCCTGTAGCAGAGTCTCAGACATCCAGATCCTTCAAATAATTTAATCTTGGTGCAATAACTAAGAAACAAAATAGCGGCTCCAGCTGGGTGCTTGAGGGTCTGAAGAGGGACCCTGGACAATGGAAAACCTGGGCTTTTATACCCTAAGTGTGCAAAAGTCTAGGGTCATCAACTTCTGCTGTGTCCTCTGAGTGTCTGGTCACCTGTATGGGGCACAGGTCCCTGTGCCCTTTGTTATGCTGAGAGAAGGCAGTCCACAGCCTCTTGCCAAGGACTCCTGTCACCCAGAGCTCAACCTACTGCACACACAGAATCACACAGAATATTCTGAGTTGGAAGGGGCCCACAAGGATCATCGAGTCCAACTCTTAACACTGTCTCCAGCTTGCAAACAGCTACTATGTTCTTCAAGAGCTGTATAGCCTCAGCTTTGTAGTGTGAATATGCTTTCACTGACAGTCTACACCATGTGCAGCTAGGCATGTTCTTTGAAAGGAGCAGAGCTTTAGCTACCCCTCTTTTGACAAACTAAAAGCGGTTACTTGGAAGTGCTTTGTTCCTGAGCACTAATGTGGCAGCTCTAAAGGCACGCAGTGAAATTTTCTGAAGTGATGCATTTCTTTTAGAAACGTGCCATTCTGTAGTTGGAGACAAGGGTGTCCACACCTGCCATGCTAGCATTAAAGTAGTTTAGATGTCTCTTGCACCAGCAATTCATCCCATTTGCCTTTAACTTTGCCTAGGAAGCTAAACCACTGAGGGTGAATCGCAGAATTGGTAAGGTTGGAAGAAATCACAGTGGGTCATCTGGTTCAACCTCCCTGCTCAAGCAGGGTCACCCTAGAGCACAAGATTATGTCCTTGAATATTTCCAGGGAGAAAAACTCCTCAGCCTCTCTGGGCAATCTGTTCCAGTGCTTGGCCTCCTGCAGAGTAAAGGAATTTGTCCTCATGTTCAGGTGGAACCTCCTGTGCATCAGTTTCTGCCCACTGCCTCTTGTCCTATTGTGTGACACCGTTGAAAAGAGCCTGGCTCCATCCTCTTGGCACCCTCCTTTTAGATACTTACAGACATTGATGATGTCCCCTCTCAGTTGCTCCGTCTTGAGGCTTAACAGACCCTTTCAGCCTTTCCTCATTCGAGAAATGCTCCAGCCCCTTAATCATCTTTGTTGCCCTCTGCTGAATCCTTTTCAGGAGCTCCATGCCTCTCTTCTACTGAGGAGCCCAGAACTGGACACAGTACTCCAGAATCAGTGTCACCTGGGCTGAGCTGAAGGGCAGGATCACCTATTTTGCTTTGCCCTTTCTAATCCACCCCAGGATACCATTGTCCTTCTTGCCCACAGGACCCCCATGTCTTTCCCTGCAGAGCTGCTTTCCAACAGGTTGACCCCCAGCCTGTGCTGGTGCACGGGTTTATTCCACTCTAGGTGGAGGATTCTTCATTTGTCTTTGTGAATTTCAGACCATTCTTCTCTGCCCATATCTCCAACCTGTTGAGGTCCTTCTGAAGTGCTGCACAGAAATCCATTCCTAAATTTCCCTGCTTGTCAAAGAAAAAATTCTCAAAGAAATTTTTATTTTGAAAATGAAATGACTTGGATTTTTGCTAAACCAACTTTTCTGTCAATGCTCATGGTACAGTAGCACCACTGCTACTTTGCTTCTCTTTCTGCCACTTACTTTTTTCAGTGAGATGCTGAGATGTATAAGCACAATGTACAGTTTCAAGGTGGGTAATGGGTGGTAAACTGTGGAAGGGAAGGGGAGATACAAGTGTAGTTGTGTGGTGGGAAATGGATTGGAGGGCGTTCATAGTGTAATCCTGATGTAAGCTAATACTCAATGGCTAAGTTGAGATTTATTTAAGTTTTCCCTGTGATATATTCTTGTCACAAATTTCCTGTGTAAGAAAACAACCCCTCTTATTCCATTCAGATGTAAGTGGTTGCATTTTTAAATGGCTGTGCTCTTCTCAAAATAGCTGAAAAATTTTCTCCAAAAGCTTAGGTGAAGCTTACATAGTTTTGAGTGTATAAAAATTAAGTATTTCTTGGTAATATATTTCCCTGAGACCCTTTTCATTATTTTTAAAATGCCTGTAATTTGGTCTTCCATTTTCCTCTTTTAACTGGCCTTTTCTAGGAGTAATTTCAGTTTCTTTATTAGTGTTGCAAATAGTGAACAAGTGGATAAAACAAACATACAAAATTATACATTAAGAACCTCTCCTTGTCTTTTTTTTGAGTAACAAAAGTGGTGAAGAGAGTAGTGTTCGTCCATCTCTTTCCATTTTTTTCTGTGCTTCTAGGGCAAATTATCTAGCCTGAGAAAAGCTTGTGAGTGTGTTTTTATTTATGTATGAACAAACGTGTGAGTAAAATTGTGTAGGGTGGTAGTAAAGCATCTGCTTAGTTCAGTGTATCGTGAAGCACAAGGCCAAAACCTGAATGATTCTATTCCTCGAGAAAGATGTGTATACAACCATGTGTATCGTAGGGACATTTGACATTTGATTTTGATGACTTTTTTTTTTTTTATGCTTGTGCAGGGTGTAATGGGAATAAAATGCCATAATTCTTATTTTCTTCTAAAGAGGCTCTGCTGCACAAGCCATGTTGATTTTTTGATGTCCAAGTTTCCTGAAACTGCTGGTTGAGTCTGAGAAAATCATAACATTTATGAACTTGACTCCTCTTAGTTATGCATATGCAATTTGGGGCAACTCCATTTGCAGCCAATGGATTCACAGCTACATCAGTGTCAGACTAGTGGAGGCATGAACAGAATCAGATTTACAGGATCTTTGAACTCCTCAGTGATTAATGAAATTCTTAATTCTGAAAGTGTGACAGGAGGATAATCTTGACAATATTTCCCCCTGCTTTCTGTGAGTAGAGGGATTTGAAGCCGGCAGTGGAAGTCAGGGGTCCTGACCTGTTCCATTACGGTGATTCACTTGTTCAGGCTAGAATCTCCCGTGTAAATCCTTTCTCATTTCCCATATGCACCTGTACCTTGTACTTCTGTAGCTGGAGGAGATCTGTCATGCTAGAGAGTTAAATTGTACTTCCCCCACCCAGAGTCTGGCCAAGAACCAGAATATTCCCTTATTTTAAGCTAGTTTTGAAGGAACACTGCCAATTCCCAGTGCCTTCAACATTGCTCTTGAAGTCTGGGAATTAAAAGACCTGAACTCTCTGTCTGCACCTTAGCTTTTGCACTTGTAACATTAAATTAGCAACAGTTGCCTTTCTGTGTTAAAGATTTTGAGATTTACTTATGAAAGAGTATAATATAGTTGCCAAGATGACAATCTTGTAACAATAGAGTGGCTGATGAATTCAGGAAGGTGGTCTCAGTTTTACTGGTTGCTGTTTTTTCCCAATAAAGCTCAGTGTTGAAGGAGATAGTGCCTCTACAGCAGTTCTTTCTACTAGTAACTGCTATATATATCAGTAGAGATAACATACAGTTTTTTCACAGATTTGCCAAGATCTCTAATTACACACAAGCTCATCTCTGTGGTTGAGAGTTTAGATTTCTGAATAAAAGTTAGACAGATTAGTAGTTACTGTGGTGGGCCTGGTCCTTTGTTGTTAATAGTTGGTAATACTTTTTTTTTTCTTTTTTTGAGACTAGGGGCTATGCCTTTTATTATAGGCATTATGACCAGCTGTGAAACTGGGACTCTCAGGGCGCTTTGTGATTTGGAGTTACTGAAAATGAGCAAGTACAAGCTGCAATTAATAAGTTGTGAAGAGACTGATTGTTGCAACTGAAATGGTGAACTGATGTAGTTGCCCAAAAAAGATTGGAAAGCGGTGACCTAACTATCACCCCATGGAGAATGAGGCTGGGCTTAAATTTGTGAAATATCCCTGTTTTACAACACTGACTATAAGAAAGAGTTCTGTTAAAAGTTAATGGAGGAGTTCCAATGGAACCCTATTAGATTCTTCCTCGATTAAATGACTGATACAGACTTTTAATGGATGTTTTAACTAGGCATTGTTATCAAAAGGACTATTGCACAAATTAAAACCAGGCCCATAATCAGTGAAGAGAAGCTGGATTTACTCCTCTGCCTTTGGCATGGGAGAGTCTGTGTGTGTTTGTGTATGCAAATGAAGGGATGGAGGAAATGGTGAAGGAGAGGAAGATAGTAGAAATATACATTAGAAAAGAGAAATGTAACATTTACATTTTCAGAGACAGACTAAAGTTGTCCAGTGGAAATATATAGAAGAGATATGCTTAGGTTTTATCTACTGAGCAAATCTGAGACAAAAAGAGGGGAAGAGTCTCCACCCAAAATCCTGCAAGATACCGAGTGTCCAGAACATTCATTACATTAAGACAGAGTTGAGGGGTGGGCTTTCTTCTGAGAAAGTTTGGACATCATAAACACATCTAGTGTAATTCTGATCCTGAGCAGGTGGCAGTACATATCTGTAAATTCTGAATATAAAGCCATATTTTTGCCCAGATGCAGAAAAAGTGGTTTATAGTACAGTTGATGTAAATTGACTTGGAGCTGTCTCCCATCTCCTGCTATGATGGCAATATGAAGTGTTTACATGAAGAGTAGAGGATTTGACACTCTGTTTCAAACTAAGATGTTGGCTTGGCATTGTAATACTTTAAAGTTTTGTTTTAAAAAGCATCAGGGAAAGAGGTTGCTGTTTCTAAAGTAAAAGCCAGTGAAATTCTGGTTTCTGACACTTTTGCTTTCCCATGAAGGGTGCATGCATTTCTTTAGTGCCCCTGCAATAACCTCCTCTCAAACCTGGATGGATTACTTATGAGGGGTCATTTGGTTTTCATCCTTGTGTAGCCATGGCCATCTCATTTAAAGAGACTGTGCCACATAGTTCTTTGAGACCTCTCTGTGTTACAGTGACAGTTAAATATATTCTGTTAGCAGATGTCATCTTTGTTATTTTCCCCATCCTTCCAATGAGTGAAAATTGTGTTAAAAAACCCCCAAAAAATCAAAGGCAGCAAGGTAGACCATTGCTGTTGTTCCATGTCCCATATGCAAACAAACTCTCTGTGCATGTGAAGCAGCTGCTGTGTGTTTGAGTAGATGTCGTCAGGCACAGAATGTAAAAAAAGTAAGGTCTTTTGCTGTTCAGTCAGAACCAGCCAAATTTGTATCATAGTGTTTTACTTCAGAGCAGTCATAGCCATAATTGTTTCCCCTTCCCCTTCCCCTCCCAAAATGCTCTTTCTGGTGTACTCGAATGTGGGACACTAGCATGATACATTGTTTGATCCTGCTCTCTGATATGTTCCAGTGTGTCGCCGGTTCCTAGCAATAAATTCTGTAAATCCACTGGTTCATGCTGCTGACAAAAGGAAGGTTCAAACCTGGTGATGGCCCCTTTGGAGACCTTAGCATCTGGCCTTCTTGAATGTCACAGGCTTCCAGCAAAGACTGTCAGTTATACGCAAATGCTTGAAACATACTGTATTTTGTGGTGTGGGTTATTGACCAGCAGAACAAGAACATCAGAGTCTTTTCCTCTCAGTTGTAGTAAAAACTTCAGACCTGGCATAAACTGCAGTTCTTTGGGAGAAGGGCAGGTCTGGATCTTTCCTCTCTGAGGCACTGAACTGGTTTAATTGAAAGAACAGTTTGATTTGCAGCCATAGCTGCTGCTACAGTAAAATAGCTTGGAATGCTAGCAAATTTTTACTTCTCTCACCCAAACCAAGGATTTAATTCTGGCAGGTGAACTTCTGAAGGCTGCTATCAAGTATACAGAGACAATAACTGTCTTGGAGGTGGAACTTTGTCAATATTTTTTGCCTTGGGCCAAAAAACATTCACAATAATGGACTGCTAAAGCCCTGCTCAGAAATGTTGCAGCGAGGGAAAGAGGAATTTATTCCGAGTTTTAGAGTGCAGTATTCTGGTAGGATGTGTGGTTTCTTAATCATCCTTATGTTGGAGCACCAACCATCAAGACATTTGGGGGACACCTAAAGGTATTGATGTTCAGTAAGAGCCACCCTTATACTTGAGGTTATGCAAAGCTTGCTACATTGCTTCCCTTAATATGCATGTCATCATGCATGTTTGAACCAAAATGTCTCTTCCTGTGCTCTGTAACCTGGGCAGAGGATTTATTTTTTAATAATTTTTAAATATCTGTACTGGAGCAGGGGAGAGAAAATTTCAAATTACAGTGCTGAGAAATGGAATAGATGTTTACAAATCTGCTTTGCCTGTTTCTTTCTGAAATGATTATGAGATGATAATCGTAAAATGATTTGGAGAATAGATAATAGAAGCCTCTTGGGATTGTTGAGATAACGTGAGTATTTTACTGTGTCATAAATAGCAAGCCAACTAAGCACTTATAAACTTACTTTATTAATATACATTGATTTATAATTATAATTATTAAGCCCAAGAATGCAGATAAATGCGTGTTATTTGAAAGCAGGTAAACAATTAAAGAAATAGCTGTTAGTGGCAATGGGCAAAAGCGGGCAAGAGGGAGGGAACTCTCTGCCCCAGAGTGTGGCAGCCCCAGGGTTGGCTTTGTCCTGGTTAATGCTGGGGTAGATTATGCAAACTCCTGCCTCTTCTTCTTTGCCTATATTTGAAAATAAAAATCGACAATATGAGATAACATCTCTTCTGAAAAAGCTGCTATGTTCAAGGATCTCAGTTTTTATGGACACTAATGGGACTTTTTGCACTGTGCAAGTGCAGGAAGACCTTGTTTTGGTATGCCACAAAGAAAAATCTCTTCTTTACTGATACGAACTCTGGCAGTAAACTGAACTCCAGCACTGCCAGCTTTTTAGCTATCTTTGATGCTAATATATGAATGCAGATGTAAACAAATATGTTAGTTCCAGCGGTTGCAAAGAATCAGCAAAGAAATACCAGTAGATTGTATTTTCTGAATTAAAAAAAACCCTGACTGAACAGACCCCTTGCACCCCCAAACTAAAAAATACCTCCTAAACATGATCTTTCTTTTCCTTACGTCTTTTAAGACAAAATTAAAATAACTTGAAACTAAGTGCCTGTATTCTCTTAAAGGCAGGAAAAGTTAATTACATTAATTAAATTTTTACTGACTTCCAATAATGACATTCTCTTGAAATGGAAGCATCACTGGAACAAGATATTTGGTTTACTGTGTGTTATGTTTTAACCATTTTTGGAAATTCTAGCTTTCTGTAGTGATCTCTAATACCTTGGAGTGTCCAGTCCTCATTTTGTGTGGCTTCTAATGTGTTAGTAAGGCTCAGGTCTCCTTTTTGCAACTGTGAACCTATCTGTGTGTGTTCCTCTGAGGTGGATATGAGTCCTGTTGACAAGTATGTGTGCATGTCAGAAAGACAGTGACTTCATTTCTCAAGAGTTAAGCATATACCTTTCTTTAAATACATGAGTATTCCCAGGGCATTTTAAATTTGTGAGTAGATTTTAGGTAATTAATTGGCTCAAAATCTGCACCCTTGAATCTCAGATTTGTATTTTTAGGTTGATTACAGGAAAGGAAGATCCTGACCATGAGTGGCTGTCAGCTTTCTGGTAGATAGGTAGTTGACTCTAGAAGTTCATGGTGTTTTCCTATGAACGAAACAGGCATTATGGTGTAAGGAGCTTGGATGGGAAAGGTTAATCCAACCAGATTCTGGTGTCTGTTCAACGTTGTATGAAATATCTGGAGGTCTTTTGGCTAAGAATGCAGCCCCATCCAAAGAGTCAAGAAGTGTATTTCGTTAAATATCCGAGGTTTTCTGCTTTAAAGGTGTGTGCCATGAATCTTACATAATAGATACAGTATTCTTTGTTATTCCTTAAGTAATATGATATCCATGATGCAATTTTGTATTTTTCTTCAGACAGATAAAACCAAGTAATAAAATTTAGATTTTATTTTCCATTACAGCTGCAAATTAGTGTCATGTATATGTATAGTATTTTCTGCAAGCAGGTGTGGGATTATAATAGTTTTTGCAGATAATTTGCTTGTTTACTGTTTCCCAGCTAAGTAGGAATATTCTTATCATTATTGATGAAAAATGAGTGTCCTCTGTGGTTTCATGATGTCTTTTTCTAGTATTCTAACATACTTATGGGGTTTCCATATTAATTAAATAAATTCATGTTTGGATCAGAAAACACAAAGCCTCACGGATTTGTGTTTTGCCATCCACACACTAGTTAATTTTTATGAAAAGACTAAACAGCAAAAGGCAAAGCCTCGAGGTCTCCCCTCACATTTTAGCGAAGATTTAACAGCGGGATGACATAGTGAATAAGGGCCTCCTTCTGTGATTTGCTCAGTACCTCCTATGATTTACCCTTGTTGCCAATAAAGGCAGGCAGTATTTTGCAGAGGATAGGCATCCCATGGTAAAAGCAGGTCCTAAGGGTTTTACAAGGCACACTGTGAAGCAGCAACTGAAGTTGTAATCTAAACATACTCACACTTCTCCAAATAAAAGGAAGGAGTATGTTTTATGTTGTGACCTTTGATTCTTTGTTTGTTTGAGGGGGGGTTGTTTTGGGTTTTTTGTTTTTTTTTGTTTTTTTTTTTTTTTTAATTACAGTCGTTGTTATATTTGCTGCTTAACTGTATTGAACAGTACAGAGTGAGTCACTCAGCCATGGCTGAAGAGCTGGGGACCCAGCCGAGGACTGTACTATGGAGAACACTCTTCTTAGTGTAAAACATTCCATGCAGGGCTGGATGAGAACTTGCTCTGCCTCTGCAGCGAGAGGGAAAAACTGTTTGATAGCACTTGTTGTGCCCCTCTCCTTTGCTTGTAACTTCAAACATTTGTTTCCCTACATTGTCAGTGCCTGTATTCTGCACCAAGGAGTACATAGATGCCAAAATTGAACAATTAAAATGAAAGAGTATTTTAGCTATTCTGATAATTTCCTTTAATGCTCTCTACATCCAACTCAAATTAATTGTCAAAAAATCCAACATTTCCTTTGGAACAAGGAGATGATTTTCCTCTTTCTCCTTTTTCCTTTCACACAGATGAGTTTAAACATCTAAGTCTAGACAGCTCTGATGAAAGCTATTTCTCAAATGTTTATATGGCACTGATTTTATGTTACCGGATCTCTTCTCTTCTAACCTTGTATCTTCTTTCTTCAGCCTGGTTAGGGGAACAGTTTCTGGATCAAAAAGGTGCAATTAGTAGGCCAAATTCTTTCTTATACACATCTTATATGAGAAGAATCCATGAGTCTGGACATGTTTTAGTGAAGGTTTTGCCTTTATCAGTGTTACATGTGCACTTATGTCAAAATAGATTGTGTTTATGCGCAGGTGCTATGTAGTTATCGTAGCAATATTTTTTTCTTTGTCATCAGCTTTGGTAGCTCTAGGAACATTTGCTTGTACATGGACAACTTGCTTCTGCTGTTTCTGCTCTTTTCCAGATAGGAAGTCATACGAGAAAACAGGTTACAGCATATTTTTGTGGCACCACATTTTGGTTAGCTAGTTGTCCTGGTTTGGGCACTATTGGGGTTGTTTTCAAAGAAAAATGGACGAGAGACCGTTAAGAGAAAACACCAACCTTAATGAGAGAAATGTATATATAATTATATGTATACATGTAATATATA
>WEKX01023439.1:73637-83637 GCA_013390025.1 Pitta sordida
TTTTTTTATATATATGTATTTATTGGAGTGTATGAAAAAGGTATGTGTATGAATCAAACTAACACTGGCAAACAACAGGGAAATACCCCAACCACCCCCCAAAAACCACCCACGCAAACAGGGTATCCCTCACTGAAACAACAATACCCAAAAGAAAAGTCCCCACAATGGCAAAATATGGGTAAAGATGGTAGTGATGTCCAGCTATCGTCAGGGAAGGGCTTGAGCGAGGAGCAGCGGCTGATGCAGCTGGAGCGAGATGCAGAAGCGGCAGAGCAGCAGATGATCCCGGCAAGGGCGAGAGAGAGTGAGCCTGCTTCCTGCTGTAGCTTTTAAAAGGTTTTTTAGTCCCTCCCCGGTGGTGTCCCCTCTATCCAATGGGGCAAGGCTCCGAGCTGTCAATCCCGTCTGTCTCTCCAGAAGAGCCGGTGTTCATGTCCCCATCATGGCTGCCTCCAGCTGCCTCCACGCGGCTCCAGCACTCCAACAGTGGGGAGGGGGGCGGGCCGCGACACAGAGAGGGCCGCGCCGCACCACCGCCACCCCACCCCACCCCCCATCCCGGGAGAAAATGGAAAAAAATTCCAAAAGAAAACCAGGTACATGTGTGTTAAATCCCCTCTCGCTCCGGGGGCAGGGGAGGGGGAAGGAAAGAGGGAAAGGGAAAAAAAAAACAGTTAAAACTTTTCCTCTGTAAACATGTAAAAAGAAACCTCTGACTCCAAACTCATGACACTAGTGATGTGATTTCCACAGGAGTTCTAGATGGCAAAAATGTGACTAAACTGATGTATCAGAGGTCATACACCCACAGGGGATAGTGATGTCTGGCCATAGTGCTAACAATAGTGATATGCTTACCTGGGACATCGTAAATAAGAATTTCATAAGGAGTACTCTATATCTTTTTAGATGTCTTTTCAGGATTGGGATTTGTCTCCTTATTAAGACATGGCTGTACTATAAAAATGTTCAAGAATTGGTGTTCTCCCGGTATTTGATTATACAGTAAGCCCCCGGTTATTTGTGGTCTGCATCTCCATGGTTTCAACAGTTCACGATCTATTTTTCAGCGAAAAGCGGGCCTGTGCGCATGCGCAGAGAATGCCATGAACTCAGACGACTCATGAATATGCAATGAGCTCATGAATATGTAAATGAACCCCACATATCCCCACCGCCGTCCTCAAGTGCCCTCTATTTGCACTGTTTAAGGAGAAGGGGTGACCACTGCCATCACCCTGGAGCCAGGACCGCTCCAGGATGGGGCAGTGTGTGAGGTGGCAAACTGGGAGTGCCTACGGGCAGATGCTGTGGAGGCGGCAGGGGCTCCCGGGGTGTTTGCATGGCTGATACTGTTCTCTGTCAGGCTGCAGGAGGGAGCCGACATTGTGTGTTTTTTTCTGTGAGAGCAGGAGTGGGTGGCACCTTCCCTCCACCCCTGTGGCCCCCATGGATCCCACCTCTCACACCCACAGTGCAGTGCCTGCACTCCCTCTGTGCTGCCTGGGGGCCTGAGTTTGTGAAGTCTCCACTGGCAGTGATTCCCCATCCTTAGTGCCCCATGCTGGCCCAGAAGGAGGATCCAGGTTTTCTGACTGAAAGACCTCAAAACAAAGAAAAAAAGTCTGCCCATTGCCAGTTTCCAATCAGCGTAGTACAAGTTTATGCGAGTGTGTGGTGACTGCTGAAGGACTGGCTCCTCCTGCTGTGGGAGGGAAGTGGCAGCAGCCATGATGCTGTTTGGGGATGGAGTGGCACCAGGTGGATGGGCGTGCTGGGATGGGTGGTCGAGTTCTTGTGGCTCGCCCAATGGCAGGAGGAGGGGAGCTGGGATGGGCTGTGCCCTTGCCCTCCCTCCCTGCCTGCCCACCCAGAAGCATCCCCAGCGGATATGCACTGGGCTGTGGAGAGGTTGTGGCAGGGCTGGACCCCTCCTTTGTTGGCAGCCTTGGGCCCAGCAGGGCCCTTTGGGTGGCTGGTGGCTGGATGGGGGCACCTGTAGGCCCTGTGCCACCCCCAGTGCCTCTTGTGGAGAGAGCCGCAAGACCTGGCCTGGTCCGAGGTCATTTGCCAGCCCAGAGCCCCTGTACTGGTCATGATACCCTGATGTCACTGCCTGTCCTCCAGATGGTAGGATACATCACATGTATGGAAGAGCCGAACAGGCCCTTCAGGCGAGAAATGAGACCCCTCCCCACCTCCCCTGACATGAATGAATTCTGTTGTAGCATCACCCATTGAACACTGCCCCAGCACCTGAGGAAAAGCGTCCTTGCGCCCGCAAAGTCTCAGGGTCGGAGAGGTGCTTTCATCAGTTCCAACCCCCCTGCCATGGGCAGGGGCACCTTCCTTGAGCTCTCAGATCCCCATCCAACCTGGCCTTGAACATTTCCAGGGATGGGACACAGTGGAATAAAACTTTCTAGTACAGAACAGCCAACCTTGCAACAGAAACTCTGTCAGTGTTTCCAGAGTCCCTCCATTGCTGCTGCTGTCCCACCTCCCTCCATCTCCCGTTGGCCACCTGGGCGCCATCATGCTGTGTCATTGGCTGTGGCAACTGCTGCTTTGAGACAGGATGGGAGTGGCGGGGCCGGGTGCTAAGTTGGGGCAGGATAGAACAGGGGACAATGGACCTGCCTGTGTGCTCCAGGGAAATGTAAACACAGCATCCTGGCTCTCCTATTGGCTCCCAGCTCCGTGCCTCGCTGGGGCTGACTAGAAGACTTCCCCTTGCCCATTGCTGTAGCAATGCTAGAGAGGTGGGGCTATGTTGGGGTGGCCAAACTGCTGCCACAGCCCCAAGCTGAAACAGTTTTTGTCACCACACCTCCACCCCCTCCTGAGTCTGGGCGGGAAAACCTCCCACTGCTCCCGGCACACATGGGCACTCCCCGATGGCTTCCTCCTGCCCTGGGAAAGGTCGAGGGGCATTTGTGGATCAAGCCGGTCCCAATGGAGGCTCGAGAAGTGCAGTTGCTCTGCCCTCCCTCCTTCTCTGTGCCCCCAGAGAAGGGCAGCTCGGTGGCTCCCGTGGCTGGTGCCCAGCGGAGCCTTGAGGTTACGCCGGGGCCATGCTCACCCCTGCCTGGGCCCTGGCCCCAGCCCGTGCCCTGCCACCTTCCACAGCAGCCACCTGCCCGCCTTGCTGGAGCATGGCCATGTCAAGCAGCACCCAGGTGACCGACACCAGCCAATGTTTTCTCGGTGCGGCTCGGCACCTTCGCCATGTTCAATCACACTTGAGTTGAGTTTAAAGATGGCTTCCAGCTGGGAGGGCATTCCCTTAGATGTCCTGAGGCAGCATATGGCGGTGGGTGGTCCCGGGAATCCTCCTGCCCTCAGGAGCTGAGGGGCATGGCTACGCGAAGGGCTTAATTGAATATTCATGAGTTTGGTCTCTTTGTGATTTGCTGGGTTTGCGCCTCCTCCTGGGACCCATTCACCCACGAGAACTGGGTGAACTGACTGTACTGTCCATAAACTGCTGAGAAACATCGCTTGCTGTAAAGTCAATGAAAAACAAAGGTGGGATTAAAGAAAACCTCACGCTCCTTCAGCAGTTCATGGCTGACTCCATCCTTCTGCATGTTATTTCTCTACAGGAGAAAAGGCTTGCATATTCATCTGTTGAAAAAAGATACTGCCTTGTATAAGCACATACATGTGATTCAGGCAGAGATGACTGGTTTGATTCGGAGCCTTTCACCTGCCTAACTGAACTCTGACTTATATAATCAATGGGGAAGTGGGACCTTCTTAGATGGACTTAATTTCCAGGTTTATCTTCGCTGTTATCGACAAATATTTTGTCATTAATATATAGCAGTGTTTAAAATGAAACAAAATGCTTGAAATTATAGCCAATACATATTTGGTAAACATCATAGCATTTTAATGTTAATCTGAAGCAATTAAGGGCCAGATCTCAAACAGATGAAAGCACTCTACATCTCCAGTGTTAGAAGACAAGTTAGTTGAAAATGATTTCTGAAAAAAACACAAGCTATTGATTGTGTTATTTGTGAGCATGGTTATTATGAGCATCTTAAATGCTATTCCGTTTTCCTGTCCTTAAAGCAAATACACAAACAAAAACACAGACAGTATGCACAAACTTGCTGCTGCTTTCACTTAACAATGGTGTTTCGTTGCAGCCTTTTTGTGGTTAGAATAACTGAGTTGAGGATAATGGCACATAAAAGAAAAGCTATGAAAGGCCATGTCTTTTGACAAAGAAAAAAAAATTCTAAATAGAAGACAGTACTGAAAGTTAAAATAATAAATTGTAAAATAATGTGATTGAACTTTTTCTGAAAATGCAGTTAAATTTGCTGCCATTATTTAAGCTGCAGCACTATGAACAGTGACTTTATTTGGGAGAAGAAATGTTAGAAATTTTATTTCTCTGCATTCCTTTTTGTTTCTTGGCGTCTTCTGATGACGTTTTTCTCTATTTTTTTCCATTATTATTTGCTAAATATATTATGACATTTTATTTACCTTGGTTGAGAGCTTTGAGACCTCTGTGTGGCTTCTCCATTCTAGCAATTTCACAAATAAATCAGTGATCATTGTGCAGAAATATCACAGTTTACATGAAGAGAATAATTTTTATGATAGAAGATGCACGTTTATACTGAATAGTTGGATTCCTACATCTATAGGTATGCATACAGAAAACACTCACTTGTATCTTTCCTTTTGATTAGTTCTTATTAGTTTTTATTAAAGCAATTGTTACAGATGAATTTTGGAAGTATAGTGGTGGAATCGACATTCTTCAATAAGACATTTCATTTTATGCACATACGTTATTTCTGCATCTCTAAAATAAGGATACGTTGTTAGTCTTTTGTTAATTTCCAGATAGTTAAACATTATTATCTATTTACCAACGAATAGATGTGATCTGTTTACAATATCAGAGATGTATATAAAGCACCCAGCTATAGTTGAAGCTCTAATTAAAATACATCATTGTTTGTCATGGTTTTAAGGCGAAAATTAAAAAGCGTTGCCAAATTAATCTTCAATCAAGAGTTCATTAATTAGCTAACCTTCTGTAAATGGGCTGCAGTTTGATGACAGCTCACTACAGGACCATTTAAATGAATTCCTGATTGTATCAATCAGACAGGGGAAAAGAATTAGATTTGCAGCTCTTTTGCAGTAGCTCCTGCAAACATTTCCCCAACATTTAATGCACACAATGGATGTTAAACTGTTTTAAAGTGATGAATCCTTTTTATTACTGTCCCAAACTCTGTTACTTCTTGCTGTATATCAAGAGGAAATGTATAAGGCTGCCAAGGTTTCATGATCCTGAACAGAATATTGCGGAAGAATATGCTTTATAACATAGTAATAAGCAGTTGCTTGAAATAACATCATAAGTTTCCATGAGAAAAATGTTTTGAACAAATTATTGATTATATAATAATCTTTAGTAAAATTTACTTTGCATCTGTCATGAATTTTAAAATACGAGGGCTTAAGTGGTCAGGTATTTCAGTTGCTTTTGTGCTGGCAACATAAAATTTCTGGACCTCTAGACTATCTGGAAATATCTGCCATGAAAGTGACAAATTAAAGATGTTAGTGCTAGATAAGGGTATATTTCTGTGCTACTTCAATGCATGTAGTATCTATCTAGACCCATCATGAGGGTTAAAAAGGAAGTTGAAAATAGGTTGTAGAAATTAATACATAGTTTGAAGACTCCTTTTGTGATATATAGGTGGGGTTGGTTTGGGGTTTTTTGCATATATTTAGTCTGTATGTATGCCTTTTGTAGTTCTGTGTGAACATGTGTTTTATGAAAGTTGCGGTCAAAATAACAGTCTCTATTTACTCTTGCCAAAGTTCTCCTTCTAAATTCTACATAAACACACATTTAGTTAACATTTGGGTTGGCTATCATCTTACTGAAATAAAATGGTTTGAATTTTTAGGAGGATGGGCGCAGTTATTTAGTCATTAGATTGCTGTACACAAGGTTCTTTGAAATGAAAGCCTTAATTAAGGCCAAGAAAGATTGAGTGTCAAAGCACTAAGGACATACCACATTTCATGACACCTCGAGTATTTATAAAATGAAAAACCATGGTGATTCTTTTAATTCACCTATAGAAATATTTCAATTTGTGATTCAGTATTACTAACCAGTTATCTGTAACTGATATGATATTCTCAAGTATTGTAGAATACCTCCCCATCTTGTTTGTATAAATTATAGAAGTATGTTAAAAAACAAGGTGAATTTCTGTTTTTCTGACCAGTGTTGCTTTGTACATTTCTGTTATCATCCGCCATGAGACAACAACCTTATCCAGCACTGCTACATCTGTTAAGTCTATCCTGCCAATTAAACCACAGAGCTGGTGTGGTTTTTTTCCTTAGTCAACGTGTTTATATCAGACATTTTATACAGATACAGTAATCTAGTGTGAAGGAAAATCAGTTGGGTTTTTTTCCTCTATACGGATTTGCATATGCCTATCAAATCTAGCTATGCCATTTTTTTATGGTATTGAGGAAAACAAAATTACCTTCACTCAAGTTCTTAATAGTGGAAGGTTCTTACGTTCTAAATTTTCAGGTGATGGAGGGAAGAGCCTGGAAGAGCAAGCATTTACTGATTATACCACTGATGCTCACAGCAGTCTGATACAGTCTAATACACTAAAACTCTCTATGCCTTCCTGTTATAATTGCATCTCTGCTCAAGGCTACTATATAGTTAGGCTACATTAAATCTCATTGTCAGTCAGGCTGCATAAGGCTCAGGAGGCTCATGGGCTGGAGCTGGGCAATGTGATCTTCCTCAAGAGCAACTTCTCCCACTGCTACTTGCCTGTCTTCTTGCAGACTGCTACATTACTGTGTACATAATGGACACCCCTTACATAAATTATGTAACTTGATTTCTCCCCCTGTCTGACAGACACGATTTGCTTAAAAATAAATATAAGCCTGGCAATCTAGGTTGCCCATTCTCTTAGCTAGCTGCACGTTATTTATAGTATTGAACAAAAAGAAAAAGCTAAAAGTCGCTAGTTTGGTTATCACCCAACGCAGGGCTCACATGTTGGAGACGGGCCATGTACACCTCACATGTATGATAAAATACAGGAGCTTTCAGCAGAGCTTCTATCAAAATAATTATCTAAGCAATTATCTATGCTATTCAGCTAACTTTTGCATGTGATGGTGTTTCTGTGCTTTTGTGTTCGTCAACCTTACTGCTTTGAGTTCTCTTAGGAACTATTAGACTGACAGTTTTCAAATTGTGCAGGAAAGACAAAGAAAGAGAAAAGGGCTTTTTATAGAAAATTGCGCCTTTATTACAGGTAGTTAATAAGCATTAATATCATAAAAAAACCTCAATGGGTTAAATGCAGTTGTATGATTTTAATTGGTGGACTGATTTTGCTGCTGTATGGGCGGCCTGAATTTTCAGGTCATCTTCAAGAGTCTCAGCCCTGATGTTCTTTTCCTCCCAACTGCAACACTGTGTATGAAAAAGGAAAGGACAAGCAAACCATGATGTGCCGTGCTTCTTTGAATTTTGCAAACAGACTCCTGATACTGTAGATCAACACAAGCAGAAACAGAAACAAACTGTCCCTGAAGCGTGAACTTGAGGATNTCTGGGGTCTTAAAAAGTCTGTTGATGAGCACAAGCTTCAGGCAATAGTATCCACTGAATTGTATTTACAGGCAGAAGAGTGGATACTAATGATTGTATACTTTAAAAAAGATTAAAATGGATTTATTTTGTGTTGTTTTCAATCTTCTTATCTGAAACTGTTTTAAGAAACATTTACGAATTTGAGCTTTGTCTGGGAGTAACCTTTGTATTATGCAAGGGAGAAGCTTACAGGGAATAATACAGTCTTACATTAAAAAGTTTCCTTCTTTGTCATGGTAGTTTTCTTTTCGTGCATCAAGGATGAGGAGAGAAAGACAGTTCATAGGTGGGAAACTCTGCTAATGCATTTGTATTTAGTGGTTCCATCTTCCTTCCCTGTTACTGGCAAAGCCTTGAGAAAAGTAAACCATGTGCTTTTGTACTGTCATATTTGATTTGGACTATATTCTCACTGTTGTTTGAAGCTAACATGAAACGCAGTGTCTGCATGACCCATTTTAGCAGCCCATTATCATAATTTCACTGTCATATGGCCACTGAGTTAATGTACTTACAAATGACAGAGAAAGTGTGTTACATGACCTTAGGGTTTTCAAAAATTAAATGACGTAGGAGGTCATATTTCAAAGAATTGTTAAAGATTAGGGTTTGGGGCTGTTGGCTCTTGGCTTTTTTTTTCTCCTCACCTTAAATTGTTATACGTAGCTTGTAACAAGAAGGTACCTTTGTTCCTTGATAGACAAAAATACTAAAATCTTAACCTTTTTCAAGCTCCTGATTTTAGCCATTAGCCTAATGATTTTGAGTAATGTAAAAATCTGAATGCGGTCTATTTTAATTATTTTAATTATTTTAATTGTTTTTACATTGTCATTCATCCACCTTCCTGGTGTAATGTAAGTTAAATTGTCTGTTGCATTTAGTTATTTCTCCAGGTGTGGATTTTTGTTTGTTCCTTAGTTTCTTTTGGTGTTTTTTAAAAGGAATTATTTTGACTGTAAGAAGCTAAGCAAGTATGTTTCCTGGATTTGCTACAATGGACGTATCTTCTGCTTGATCATGTGATATGATAGTGCTGGGAATAATTCTGGTTTGAAAAATAACCATTTTAACAAATGGCTTTCTTAATTTGAGTTTAAACCAGATCTGAATGTGTTTCTGAATTTAAGCAAGTGACATTGGCATTTTATCAGTGCACACTGTCCCCATACTTCCCAAATTTTATGGTGTCATGAACTTACATTGCTAAAACCCACCATAGTGAGTGATTGATGTTTCTTTCATCACAGAAGAGGTTACACTGAGGGTAAACCACAGTGGCTATGATATATATCCAGTAAATGAGGAAACGGCAGGAGAAACCACAAACATGTAGTCCAAGTGGCATATCCTCACCTTTTCCTCATAAAGTTAGGTATTGAAACCAACTGCCTTATCTTTCCTTTACCCTTGTGAAGTTGGAAATCCTGTAGGCAGTCGTCTGCATGAAAGGCTTCTTCTCCGTGGTTCTGCTGCTTGAACTAGAGTTTGTACAAANCTTATTGTAAAAAAACCCCAACCAACTGAATGTACAACACCCCCAGTCTTTGTTGTGTCTAATATATTCTATGAAAGTGAAACTATGTGACAAGCAGAAGGAATCCCGCAGCCTTACTTAAGGACTTATTTGGCAATGCTAGAAACATAAAGTGGGACAAGGATCTCCCAAAGCTGGATCACCTTTACCACCCTTAGGTCAAGTGGGTTTTGACACTTGAGTTGGGTTTGCTCATCTGGGCTTGAATATGTAACCTGTGGTAAGTTACAGTGTTGTTGTGGGGTTCGGTGGACGAGCTGTGTAAGCATTGTTTTCAGTTGGAAATCTTATCCAGACAGAAACCACCTTTACATAAGTGGAAATTTTATCTCAGTAAGGACTGTAGGATATATCAATATTCTTCCCTCAACCAGCATTAGAAACCCTCCAGCCCCTGACCCTACTGATTTGAATGGTTTTATTTAAAATTACTAATTTTTGAAAAAGCTCCCAAAAATTACCGTAACAGAGTAATGTACCTTGAATTGGTTTGAAGATAAAGTGTGATCACCATGTGTGTCTAGAAACTACTGCCTTAAATAAATTTTAGAGCTCAAGTCTTTAAAGTATTATATCCTGGTTTTCAACATACATAATTTCATAGCAAAGATAAATAATAGTGTAACAGTAGTGAAAACAATAATGCCAGACTTTATTTACTGAATTTAACATTGTAAAATTGCTTTGTTGCTTGGTTTTCTGTGGCACTAAGGGACTGTTCTCATTTTACACCCAAGCAATCCCATTGATTTCAAATACACAATCTA